>CAJQUW010002838.1:0-22728 GCA_907163375.1 Prostheceraeus crozeri
TGACGCAATTTATGGTACTGATAGTCCGGTGAGCTAGCGTTGAAGGTTGTGCAGGGAACGAGGTAGTACATAAAACTTTCACATAGCATAGTACACCTCTAACCTACTGCAAAACTTCGCGTCTGCTGGATCCGATCATTTGCCTTTTCAGAAATAGAGAGGATAACACAATCCTATGTATTTCCAGTGGTAAAATTTGTGACATTTAAGGTGTTGACAATCCGATTTTTTTTCGAATTTTTGCTCATAATCAGTTACACAAATTGGTATTTGGGGGTTTGAACTGGTTAGTATAGAAAATCATCTACAGATCATGATCTTTCAAATGAGTTGTCATTCAGTTTGACAGAGGATGAAGTAAAGTGTACAAACAGACACTTTTCGTTAAAGTATATCAACAATTTTCCTGAAATTTCTATGTTAAAATTTGCAGTTACACCAACGAAAAGTGTCTGTTTGTACACTTTACTTCATCCTCTGTCACTGAATGAAACTCATTTGAAAGATCATGATCTGTAGATGATTTCTATAATAACCAGTTCAACAAAATACCAATTTGTGTAACTTTTATGAGCAAAAATTCGAAAAAATGGAGTCAACACCTTAAATGTCACAATTTTACCACTGGAAATACATAGGATTGTGTTATCCTCTCTATTTCTGAAAAGCAAATGATCGGATCCGGCAGACGCGAAGTTTTGCAGTAGGTTAGAGGTTTACTATGCTATGTGAAAGTTTTATGTACTACCTCGTTCCTGCACAACTTCACTCTAGCTCCCGGACTATGAGGGCACGCATGCAACAGGTGCAACACCTGGATTAGGGCAGGTGCTGCGTCCCTGGTAGAGGCCCAATATCACCTTTTAGAGATTTGCAAATTTTTACACTTTTGGAGAAATGTAGGCGAATTTGACTGATAATGATAGCAATGCAGAATATAGAATTACACAAATCCTAAACACTGCATGCAAATACTTTTTTTAGTCGACACCAGAGGGTAAGTATATCCGGTAGAGTGGCAACTCCGCATTTATTAAATCCCCAATGTGCATACACTTTCGATTTCATTAAATGAACTCGAGGGGGATACAGTTGGTATGATACCAAATGTGAGATATGCAAATTTTTGCAGTTTTGAAGAAATTGCCACGGAATTGAATGATCATGACAGTAATGCAGAAGGAATGATGCTATTTTACAGATCCTCTGCATGTCATGACAGCCTTGAAGATTTAACCCTTTGAAGAACATCGTGACGTTTTGGTAACGCTGAAATATATGCTTATTACTCTATACAGAGCTTATTACAACTTTAATTATGGGGATGAATAAAATTCTGATATTTTGTTTATGCTAATCAATTATTTTTCTTTACATCAACCGACTTGAATTTCCTGAATTCAAATAAAAATTTCGTCAAAAAACGTGCTGATCAGTTCGGTGAGTATTTACATAAATTTCTACTTGGATTTGAATTGTATTCTCTAAATTATGCATTGGTATGGAAGACTAAAATATACTATCGACAAATATTTACAAATACCGTATCTAAGTAAACATTGAAATGCATTCGAGCAGATATTATTATGGCGATGTTAACCATTTTGGTAACGTTGTCCATTGAAGCCACCAACTATAATTGAAAAAAAATATTGCCGGCTTGCGTGACTTAATGCGTAACTCTATCCGTTTAAATGGCAACGCTAGGCATAGTAAAATCATGTTATTGTTAGTAAATGCTATAAGCTTGGTATACTTCTATCAAGCCGTTCATTTTAAAGCTGTATCAATTCGCATATTATGTCTTATTTTCTATTAATTTACTTTCTCTTAACATCGTTTTATCATAATCAGTACATTAACATTATAACAATTATAGAGATAATAAAAATTGTAAATTCATATTATTTGAGCAACAGTAATCAAAGTTTTATATTATCACAAAAATAAGTGAGACCCTAATAATAAATTGGGCCTGAATATATACGATCACCGCAGAGTGGAGTTCTATGCAGATTCGAATGCAGGCGCTTCAGCCACGATAGTCCAGGCAGCCTATACACTGTAAATCGTATCAATAACGAATCACCATAACGAAGGGATTGCATACCAAGATTATTTTTTGGTATATTATCTGTTATGATCTTGGTATATATTTGTATGCTTTTCCGCATGTTTATTTCAAGTGTTGGTAGCTTTACATACTAAAAGCCATTCCAGCACAATGGTTAAAAGAAAGCATCAATCATGTCCAAAGTATGTTGATTTAAGGAATTTTGTAATAAAAGATCACATTATTGTTACTACTTGTTCTTTAAGTAGTTAGATAATGACAATTCAAGAGTGATACTTAAATGCTGATTCGATTTTATTACATGTAAGTCCGAGGCATTTCATTAATTAATCAATAAGTATTTGACCTCAACATTATGTATCATGTAATTTTGAAATAAGGGATATTTCAATCCGAAGTAAAAACACATTATAATTCATTAAATGCAAAAATAGTTTATGTTTGAGAATATAGTCAAAATGGTTGCTGAAAGTTATCGTTATATTGAAATGATGTTTATCAATTTAGTTCAAGGAAATGAGTATTATGTGTCTTGTGAATGGTTATAAGCCCATTAGCATAGATGACATGCGCTTTATTCCACAATAAATTAATATAGTTGAATAACAACTTTCACAAAGAAATATTCAGGCCTGGTATTATGGAAAAAGTTATTTGTAAGTAGTATGTAGTATAACCATATTTTTTGCCTTATGACATAAAGTATCATAGAGATATACATACGAAACACATACCAATTTGCCTGGGTCTTACGTATATAAAAACATACCAAGAATTAGTATTTCACGTAAAACAGCCATTCAGTTTGCATAGTTCGTATCGTTTAATACCAATCACATACGAAAGTAAATGGCATCGTATGAAAAAATACCAGATTACTTTATATATACCAATTCTCGTTGTTTCAAATGTTGTTTCAAATTGTATGTAAACTTGTATGTGTTTGTATTATGTAATTTTCGTTGTCCAGCGATTTCAGTGTACCACTAGGCTTCTGACGCTCCCCTACAATTGCTCGCATTGAACTCGAGAAAATTCATTATCGTGTTGTGAAATGTTACGTACAAACATTATCTGCTCGTCGTTATCTCGATACAATTACTTACTTTCCTTTTTCAGATGTTATCTGCGACAGTTCACGGTTGCGGCGTGCTAAGCAGGCAGCCATAAATTAAACATATTTTAACCACTGGAGATGGAGCAATTCGTGTTGAGGCTGTATATGATTCTAGATGGAAACTTGTGCGCAAGTTGATGAGGTTTGATGCGTGAGCCTTGAGGTGAGTACAGTTGTTGTAATTGCAGAGGAAGAACAACCGGCTACATCGCAGAGGATGCGCTGACGTGCCCAAACCGCTGAATTTGTGTTCCGATGGGAGAAGGACGGTAACCGATTGTCAGTTAACTCCGTGATTTCGAAGTAGCGAAGAAGTTGGGGTCTTGACTACACATACCAAAGTGTTCAAGGAAGTCTTTACTGACGAGTTCTCCAATAATTACGATGAATCAAACAGGTAATCAGTAGATCAAAGAGGAGAATCAATAAATGCTTCATTGGAGAATACGAAGCATTTTTCGGTATTCTATTGTTTTCCACAATTAATGGAATGGCGTGCGATTTTCGTATGATGTAGTGGATGCGGACTCGCGGGTCGGTCAGCCGTTGCAGGACGCAATGCTTGAAACGTTTTAAATCGTTATAGCGTTTTCTTTCACCTCTCAGATATGCTAAGGCAAAGCCGCACGATGGAAACCCTCGGATGCGTACCTCTAACAAATTCGGCCCGTTTACTTGATCACATCCTCAGTTGGTGTAACTATTGAACGACACAACATCAATTATTGACGAGATGATGGTTCCATTTAAAGGGCGCATCAAAATTAGCAATATTGCCCAAAAGCGTCGTAAGTGGGGCTTTAAGATATTGCCGGTGCTCTCTGGACAGTGGAATAGTGCATGATTTTAGCGGTGTGTATGTGGGGTCAAATAACCTTCACCTAGGAAAATTCGGAATTTCCTGATGTTGGATTTGGAGGTCCGGGTTGTATTGCACCTTTGCGATTCTCTACCTGACAATAAAAGACTTTAAGTTTTCGACATTTACTTCTCTTCTCCTGAGTAGTCTTGATATTGAAAAATACTCATGGCTTTCATTCTGTTTGGATCGATACGCACTAACAGGATGAAGGTTGTCCCACTGAAAACGTAAAAGGATTTAAAACTTTTGGAAGAGGTTCTCAGAACATGATTGTAGATGGTCATAGTAGCATGATTATGGTGCGAGGTATGATAATCGCGCGGTAAGCTTTGTTTCATCATACGCTGGTATTGAAGCCATCTTAAACAGTGAAAAAGCGTGGTCAAAGATATGTTTAAAAGAAACATTGAAATCGGACGTGCGCCTTTTCGTCGTTCAGGGAGTATAGACAAATTTCAATGGGGGGCGTCGACCTTTATGGGACATGCTTTTTATCATTGCATCGCTTGTCGCGTAGAAAATGTTTACGGAAATGGTAATTTGCGACTCGTTTTTTCATCTTCTTGGTATTACACTAAACAACCTCTGGCTGCTTCTCGGACGTCGCGATTTATTATGGAGAGTATACGAATGTAAGTGCTCTTTCTTTGCGCGGGAGTTCATTTTATTCAGATAGCTTCTGGTTGTGTTGAATGGCGCTGGAAAACCAAAAAAAATGTGTTTTCGCCAAGCGGTCGGTCGTTTAACTGATGTCAGGGTATGATGGACTTTGCTCATTTTCCTCAATCGCGTCAGGGAGTAGACCGATTTAATTCGATGCAAGAAGGTGAGGGTGTATGATGGGTTGTGTGATGGTTGTGTGCACCAGCGTTTGGGAGTGTGGTAGAATGTTCTTTGATAACGCGCCGTGTCACTTTCCCGAGAAAAAAAACTTATATAAACTTAATAGGAGATCAAATAATACCGAAGATAACCTACTGGGAATACTTAAACAATACACACATCAAAACGCTTATGAAGTCATGAGAAATACCGAGTAAAACTTTATTAGGATTAAATCAGTATCCATAGTAGGTTTATTGGGATTGATAACAGGTTGTGTCTCCTACTAAGTTTATTAGGCAGTTGTAAAAGCAAATCAACTTGATGGGGACATGCTACATGGACGTTCATCAGGTAGTTGTCGGTGAAAACAGGAAAAACTTAATGGAATGCTACCTGGAAGTCCAGTCTGAACCTGTTAAAACTGCTCCTTTTCGGACATTCTTATTGCACATACTTAATCTGTGTGAAGTTTTTGGGAGAGAGCTTCTATGCAGTGCTCAGTTACAGCCAAATCTACACTTACAGCATATTTTCAGCGCTTTTGACCTTGTTGGGGTTGCTCTATTTGAGCGTTGGCTGCTCGAGGTTCTGCTTCTACGTAGCAAATGCGTCTGTGGATAGCGTAGCAGTCGGTTGCTGCTCGTTTGGTTGCTTCCACGTAGCAAAATATACGTTGCGGATACGTTAAGCAGTCGGGTATAGCTGCTCGGTTTGCATGTCTACGTAGACAACATTTGCGTTGATGTTTTTGACGTAGCAGTAAAAAAAAATAATAAGACCTCCCGCATCGATTTCTCTTTTCCTCTTCCTCTCGTCTTTTTCTTTGCTTCCTCCTCTCTCCATCCTCTTTCATCCATCTCTCTCTTTATCTTCCTATCTCTCTCCATCCTCTTTCATCCATCTCTCTCTCTCTTCTTCTTCATCAACTTGTTCACTTGCTATTCCATTCTTTTCCTTCGTATCTCCTCATATCTCTCTCATTTTCTCGCTTTCCTTTCTCTCTTTCTCTTCTCTGTTTATTTTCCATCATTTATCTTCTTCATATTTCTTTCTATCTTACTTTTCGCTCTCTTGTTCGATCCCGTTCGCTTCTTCTCATTCCTATAGCTATGGCTCATTTAGATATATTTGATGCAATCAAAGGCATTATTATGCTTATAGTCTCTTTTCACGCGGACAGTATTTTTATGCATAGTAAAATCCTGTTCACCATCTCACAAGATTGAAAGAAGTCGGCATTTGCGCACAATTGTGTCTTCAAATGAAAATGATATTGTTGAGATGCTCGCTAGTTTAGTTGTTTAAGTCTTAAGTTAAAAAATCTTTATAAAGTTAAGAAATCTTTTAAGTTTTTTTCATCTTCGTCCGAACTGCTAATTTTGTGACGATGACACATTGTGTATGACAACGCTAGTATCCAATTATTATACCGTATTTCTATCTAATAATCGGCCCACATCAAATAAAGTCGCCCAACTCCATATAAGCGCCCACTGTAAATTTAGCTGTCGCGTATTCGATAAATCGGGCCTGCCTCTAATAATCGCCCGAGTTTCTTAATACACTACTCATTTCAGTCTGCGACCATCTGATATTTAGTTGCGCCTATGCGGTAGCTATGGGAAGCTACGTACTTATTGTATGAGCCAGGTAGCCTAGTTTCTTCATACATCGAACTCGCACAACCTTACTGAGATGTGTTCTGTCATCCGCAGGCCTAGGGACGTCACGTATAGCATTATCACTGATAGCAGTGATGTTTGTAGTGGTCTGATATCATTGTTCCCCTCCTTATTGTTTTGATAAGATAGCGAATAGATGCCTAAGACTTGTATGCAACGCAGAATATTTCATGGCAGTTCTAGTTATCACGTCGAGTATGGCAAGTACAAGATTTACTCTCTAAAGTACAATGGCAGTGCTATTGATTATTTGAGAAACATCCTTAGCGATACTCTGACACCGACTATAAGTGTTTTATGTTGATAGGAAACGCAATCCGTGAATGGGAGGGAACGCAATGAGAGAAAAAACATCGCAAAGAACAAATACTGATTGGGGAACAACAGATCGCAAACTGCGTTCGGCTTGGTTGCGGTGGAGCTAAGAAGAGATCCGAAGAGCTTGAGACAGAACGGACGGGATTCGAAATCGCTATTTTCTCCAACATCGTGAAGGTAAGAGTGCATGTTTCCCGTAGGGCGTGTGCAGCTGTGGGCCATGGACAATGACATAATCATCCAGAATTCAAAGCTTGCAGATGGATGGCTTGAGTAAATTCATGAGCGAATGAAACGGCGTTCCTCACTTCGTCACGAAGGACATTACTGGTTACTCTTACAATCACCCAAGGAATGCATTCAGAATGGTGGCGTGGTGGGTGGGGGGATAGGTGGGGTTGCGGGGGGTGGTTGGTTGTGGTGGTGTATGGGCCAGTTGGGGGGGTGGGGGTGGGGGGTTGGTGTGGTGGGCGATTGGTGTGGGGGTGGTTGGTTTTGTGGGGGGGTGGGGTGTGTAGGTGGGGGGGAGGTGGGGTGGTGGGTGAGGGGGGGTCGGGTGTGGGGTGTGTGTGGGGGGAGGGGGTGGAGGGGAGGGGGGTTGCGGTGGGGGGGGAGGGTGGAGGGGGTGGCAGTGGGGGGGTGGTAGGTGGTGGCGGTTTGGGGGGGGTGGTGGGGGTGTGTCGGGCGGGGTGTGATTTTAGTTTGTCTGTTGGTTTAGTTATTATTGTTGTTTCGTTGTTATTGGTTTTGTTATAGCGGGTCTAGGAGGGTTAGAGGGCAAGTCGAGTTCCCGGTTCGTGTTTGTGTGTTGGGGTGAGGTATTGGCGGTCGTGTGGGTTGGGGGGAGGGGGGGGGGGGGTGGGTGGGGGGTGGTGAATTTGGATGGGGGGGGGGCGATGGGGGGGCGGGGGCGTGTGGAGCGTGGGCGGTGGGGTGGGGGGGTGCGGGCGTAGGAGGGGTGGGGGTGGGGGGGGGTAGGGGTTGGGAGGGGGGTGGGGTGGTGGGGGTGGGGGGGGAGGGGGTGGGGTTGTGGACGGTGGCTGGTGTGTCGGGCGGGGGTGGGTGGGTTGGGTGGTGGGTAGGGGTGGGTGGGGTTGGGGGGGGGGGGGGCGGGGGGGGGTGTGTTGGGTGGGGGGGTTGGGGTAGGTGGGTGGGGGGGTGGGGTGGGGGGGGTGGGGTGGTGGGAGAGGGGAGTGGGGGTGGTCTTGGAGGGGAGTGGGTGGGCGGTGGGGGGTGGGGGGGGGGGGGGGGTGTTGTGTGGGTTAGGGGTGGGGGGGTGGAGGTGGGGGTGGGTTGGTGGGGTGGGGGGGGGTGGGGGTGTGGGGTGGGGTTGTGGGGGGGGGGAGTGTGGGTGGGGGATGTGTGTGGGAGTGGGGTGGGGGGGGTTAAAAGGGGGGGGGGTAGGTGGCAGAGTTGGGTGGGGTGGGGGTGTCGGTGGGCTGTAGGGGTGGGGGGGGGGGGGTGGGGTGTGGGGTATGTTGGTAAGTTGGGGGGGGGGGCTGGGGGGGGGGGGGGGGGGGGGGGGGTGTGGGGCGGGGGGGGTGGGTTTGGGTGGGGGGTGAGTGTGGGTGCGCGGGGGGGGTGTGGGTTGTGTGGGGGGCCTGTAGGCTGTGGACGGGGTGGGCTGGTGGGGAGGTTGGGTGTTGGGGGGGAGGGGCGGAGAGTGGTGGGGCGTTTGTGGGCAGGTGGGGGGGGGTAGTCTTTCTATGGGGGGGGCGTTGTGTGGTGGGGGGGGGGAGGGGTGGGGGGGGGCGTGGGCGGGGGGGGGGTGTGGGGGGGGGGTTTGGGGGCGGGGGGGGGGTGGGGGGTGTGTGTGTGTGGGGAGGGGGGGGATGTGAGGGTTGATGTGGTTGTGGGTGGTGGGTGGGGGATGTTAGGGGCGTGTTGGGGAGGGGTGAGGGGTGTTGGGGGTTCGTGGGGGGGGGTTTTGGTGTAGGTGGTGGTCGGTTTAGTTATGGTTTTGTTTTTAGTGAGGCAGGGTGTTCGTTTGGTGTTTTTGGGTATTATCTATGTGGATTCGTTGGTTGGGTTTTGTTTTTTGCGATTTTTTTATTATTTTTTATGATTTGGTGTTTTCATTTAGTTTTTTGGTTTTATTCTTTACATATGTTATCTCGGGATGTAAGAAAAACGTGGAACGGTACGATTGATGACAATATCTACGTCATGGATGAACTACTCTCTTTGGATGGAGCCAGGTTTCTGACACTAGCGTGTCAATTTGAAAGGTGAGAGGAATCGCGGTTCCTATCTGTGTCAAGATGGGCAAGGTGAGAAAGATGAGACGTGACAGTAATATGACGGTCAGAGCAAGTGGCAAGAAAGTGAAACCGTTGTCATCATTCCCAGGAAGCGACCCATAAAGGAGTTGAGGCGATGAACAGATGTCACTTCGGTTATTCCCTGTAAGTCTTGGATGTATGACGGAATGACTGAAGAAATATTTGAATAGTGTCATTGGTTAATTTGCATTCGATCGAGCTGTATCATCTGGGATTCCTTCTCCTGCCACAAATCAAGTGCTACCAGAATAGTATTGAGCAGATGCGAATGGTGCCATAATTGTTACATATGGTTGTACCGGGTTGATACAAGCTCCCGACGTATCATGGAACAATCCTCAAGCTAACATACGCAAGGAATATGAGAATTTTCATATCGTCAACGGTGCCAATATCCCGAAGCCCTCTTTCTCTACGTTGTTGGCTGGATTTCCTCAAAGTTGGGATTTCTATCCCCGAAGGAGCAGAATTGCAGATCAATGAAAACAATGCGGAATCACTATTGGAGCCAGGATGGATCCGAAGACGAAGTCTTCATTGCTTCATGTTCGAGGCAACACCGCTTCCCCCCTCCCCCCCCCCCCCCTCCCCGCCCCGCCCCTCCGCCCTCCCACCCCCCCCTCCCCCCCCCTCCCCTCCCCCCCACCCCCCCCCCTCCCCCGCCCCCCCTCTCCACCCCCCCCCTCCCCCCCCCCTCACACTCACTCACACATCAGCACATCACCCCCCACCTCCCAGCCCCCCCCCCCCCCCCCACGCCCTTCCCCCCCCCCACCCCCCTCGTTCTAGTTGAGTGTATAAGTATTTGCAAGGTATGTTATTGGGTGGGTTGGATGGTAAAAAGGATAGACTCTTAAGTGTGCGTATTAAATAGAAGGAATATAGTTAGGGTGAGTCACAATATTAAAGAATTGTTTTAGTAGGGGTAGAGATAATGTTATATTAGGCTCAATGGAGTTGCGTTGCAGTGTTTAGTGTATTTTGTTTTGGTATATGTTTTGGGGAGATTGTTGAATGAATAACGTGTGTGAAGAGATATTGGTTTTTTTGTTTAAGGAAATAATTGTATAAATGTTTTGTAAATTGATTTAAGTTTGATGGATTAGATTGAAGGATAATTTGAGTTTTAAGGTTAGCTTAAAATATTGTGGGGGAGGATTAAGTTTAGTGGAGATAAGGAATAAGAATGAATTTTAAATAAAAAAAACTAAAAGTAGAAGTAGAAGATTGTTTAAGATTTAGGTTTATAAGTTTATTTTATGTAGAAGGAAAGTTTGTTTGCGTAACAATAGGCTGTGGAATGACAGCATTAAGTCAAAAAGCGTGTGGTTCCCTGCGGTATGTTTTGACTATAAATTTTAAAACTATAATATTGGAATTTTAAATTTAGGAAAAGAAAATATAAAGAAGGGAAGAAGGATTGCAGATTCTTCAAAAGAAACGAAGTGAGTACACCTCATGTGATCTTGATGCTACTTGTGATCTCGATGCTTCTAGCACTTACCTCAGTGATGATTCTATTTCCCATTGTGATTCGGATGAATCTAATTAAGTGAAACAAGAATTCATTTTTGGAATGTCTCGTTTTTTCTTTCTGAGTGAGGGGCTTTTTATGATTAAATGTCTAGTGTTTACACGCGGTTTCTTTCTATCTAATATACATGTAGGCCTACACAGGTAGGCTATTTATGCTTAGCCTGTTTGCACGTAAATATTCGATTTCACATGAATTGGCATTTTTGGTGTTATTGATATGCAGCTCGACAGAGTAATCGCCCACCCTCTAATAATCGCCCAACCTCTATTAATCGCCCATGTACATAGCGTCGAATTCGATAATCGCCCTGGGCGATTATTAGAAGAAATACGGTAGTCAATTCAGTTTGCTTTTAGCAGCATGCTATGCATCTGAATCTGCAGAAGTGATGTGATTTTGAAAGCTTTACCACAGTCAAGTTCCGTTGCGCAATCTCCCTGCCCTTCTCGCATTAGCAGACACATTCCATCGCTATCCATCCTTCGGCCGCATTCGTCTTTGTCCGGTTTCGCCTGCCGACAGCTACAGAAACAAGCGGATCGATGATGCGCTGACGCGTCTCGCGTGCAGCCATAGACAAGCGTGCAGCGGGCATTAAATTCATGGCATCGCGAAGCTGAGTAATGATGATGTTACGTCAAATATAGCAGTGTGGACTTTAACAACGTACGCCATTGCTGCTACATCCTTCATCCGTGTACAGAGATCACTTCTCAGTGTTGTCTTTTTCATCGGGCACAATATCAGATTGAGTGACACATGAATTAAATAATACAACCTTCGCCGTGGTGAGGAATTCCTCGAACGAAAGCAACTTTTCATCCGCGATAGATTTACATGTACGAAAATTGATATAATTATCCAGTAAAAATCGAAATCAGCAGAGCAGAACTTCTGGTGAATGAAGCAATCAAAACATATTGATCTCCATAGACAATATGACTTGTCGCTATTTTCCAACTGCGTGTTTCGATCTCAATGCTTCTCATATTTCTGTGTCGATTACTTTCGTCGCAACATGTAAGTATCAGCATGCAAATTCCTATTTTAATATGTAAATAAATGAAATAAGAGCTTTATGTATATAAGTGGTGTACAAAAGAATTCATTCAGACGCTAACAATCGAAACACTAGAATTATTGTGGCTATCGGAAAATTCAGTTGATGTAATTTGAATCAGCTCGATATATTTCAATGGCTCACTGCTATCCTCTTCAGGAGCAGAAGATATGTAGGCTATACTATACAAGAATATTTGCTATGATAGTTATTCAAAATACACAAAGAAATCATAAATCACGGATTGGACACTATCACTTTGAATCACTACCATTCTCGTAATCCTTTGCTCCTGAGGATAATAGCTCTGAACTTTTGAAATATATCTGGCTGATGTAAATTAACTCAACTTGACTTTTCCGAAAACTACAGCAGTCTAAGGCCTATTTTACATTTGTCAATAGGCTATGATTGACCTATATCAGTTTTTTACATGTATTTGCATTCAGGCATAATATATGCATGCAGTAATGCTCATAATTAATTTTTAAAAACATAAAAATTAGTGTTTTGCAATGATGTTGAAGGCTAGGAACAAGAGGCAATTCAATTTTCTTGGCATTGTGCTAAAAACAAGCGGGTCACTCCTTCTCTATATTTGCCTTCATAAAGTAATGTACAATAAAATTTGAGTAGGTAAAAACCACGGCGCTTCGTGTCACAGACACATCAAAAAGTGGGTCCTCCCACCTTTTGATGTGTCTGTGACACGAAGCGCCGTGGTTTTTACCTACTCAAATTTTATTGTACATTACTTTATGAAGGCAAATATAAAGAAGGAGTGACCGCTTGTTCTTAGCACAATGCCAAGAAAAATTGTTTTACATATTTTTACATAGAATAATGTCGAATAATCGATCATATCACATATGTTATGTTGCCATTTCAGGTTGACCAATTCGTGTGAGAATATCTTCGAACCAGCATCTACATGTGCTTGACCATCGAGTTCATCAGGCGACTGTTTCCGGACTAGGAAAATCTAGAGCTAATAAGTAAGTAAGAAAAGGCTTTCGGCTAGCTGTCTTAATTTTCGTAACTTGAATTTCATGTATAATATTAGCCTTTGTCCACCCTTTCTTCTGGATCATTCGATAATTTTACATTATTATTCAATGATGTAGGCATACATAAAGTGGGCTTCAAGTGTGCGAAGGAAGTGATGATGCATGAGACCCGCAATCAACCATATTTTAAATGAAAGTACTCTACAATTGAATAGTGTTTCATAATGTTGTCTCATTTCTCTTCAATTGCAATTATGAAGTATTTCGTAGTATTTCTGTCATAACATGCAAGCTAGAGATGCATGCCGGCATTCTTTATTGTTTATATGACTTTTTTTATTATGAAATAACTTGATAAAACTTTTCATTTGCTCTTCGGTTAAAACTTAATTGAGTAAAATATTTCATGCAATCTAGTGTAGGCCTTTATTCGGTTTTTCATGTACATGTATTGTTTGACTGTAATGTGTTAGTGATTTTTTGTCTCTCTCGTTAAAGAATCTCGAAACGTTGATTCAAAAATCTCTTAATTTATTTTATTCTGTGAAAGCTAGAGGCAATTTCAAAAATAATTAAGATCATCAATTGATTAGTTGAAGTTGATCAATTGAAGTGATACATATTCATTGAGGTTTAAAAAATTTACTGAATTCTGAAGCAATCTTAAATGTTTCTGTTCAATTCTTTTATGTCGATTTGGTGTTAATTGAAAGAGATGTAAACAATAGCTTTTTGTCAAACATCATACCGTAAAGCAAAACACAAGTAGGCGTAACTGAATGATGGTAAAACATAGGGCCTATAAGTAGCAATAATATATAAATTTGTAGCATAAAAACAAATTCAAAAGTGACAGAAATTTAAATTGAGTTAATGAAAGAAATCTCATTGTTATCCATATTACTGTCAGTGTATAATCACTTAATTATCATCCCAACTCTTCAATGATGCATAATTTTTATATAAATCAGCAATGAAGTATGGAAGACTTTTTGAGCGCATGGTACATACTCAACATACTTGATTCTATATCAGGCTCTTCCGAAAATTTAGCACAGTGATATCAGGCACTATTCAAAATTTAGACCAAGTGTAGCTTCCTGTACGAGTTTCCCCCATTTTGACGAGCACACTTGGTAAAATTGGTAAAAATCAGTGATGTGACTTCGATTAGATTTTAATCGAGGTTCGAAGTTGTTCTCGATATAAGTTACATAATTTTGATTGACTTTGGCACCGGGCACTTGAATGAAAGGAAAAACGGACATTTGTGTTCATCAAGTTATTGATCACATTGTGTCAACACATTGAAAATCTGATTATTATCTATGATAGTTTTATTTGGCCAATTACTACGTCATGGTATGCTGTGTGAAAACAAAAATATGCTTTATACTAACAATTGCAGTTAAAAGATGACAATTTTTAACGACACGCTCAAAGCGTTATTCAATACATAAAATCGTTACAAAACAATTTTGCAAAGCCACAAAATTCATTGAAATCATCTAATGGTAATTCATGAAGAGGGCACACATGCAACACCTGGTTCAGGCAGGTGTTGTATCTGCAACACCCTTGCCGGCGTCCCTGATTATCAGTCAATTATTTTTTTATATTAGCCTTATTTGAGTACATGTTGGCGTTTGTTAATTCGGTCCGAATTTATACTCTCGATCCCCATCTTAGGGCCTGTTTTGTGTGAGAGCACTGCTCCTGACCTAGAATGGTCAATTAACTTTGTTATATTAATGCTATGATATCAACTTTTCAGGTATGGATGTCCTTTCTGCCTTGTGATTGGTGATTACGATTATCAATACAGAAAAGTTATATTCAATGTGACGGAGACTTTTCCGACAAGAACGACTGAGATGTACCACCAGCATTTAAATCAGGCTGTTTCTACGAATTCTCCGGCATTTGGAGTAAAAGGGCCTACTAAACTTTCTGAAATATTGAAGATGCCTAGTGGTATGTTGTTTGATCCCATGCACCTTCTCTATCTCGGTGTAAATAAGGCATTGTAGTCCGGGAGCCAGCGTGAAGTTGTGCAGGGAACGAGGTAGTACACAAAACTTTCACATAGCATAGTACACCTCTAACCTACTGCAAAACTTCGCGTCTGCCGGATCAGATCATTTGCTTTTCAGAAATAGAGAGGATAACACAATCCTATGTATTTCCAGTGGTAAAATTGTGACATTTAAGGTGTTGACTCCATTTTTTCGAATTTTTGCTCATAAAAGTTACACAAATTGGTATTTTGTTGAACTGGTTATTATAGAAAATCATCTACAGATCATGATCTTTCAAATGAGTTATCATTCAGTGACAGAGGATGAAGTACAGTGTACAAACAGACACTTTTCGTTGTTTAACTGCAAATTTTAACATCGAAATTTCAGGAAAATTGTTGATATACTTCAACGAAAAGTGTCTGTTTGTACACTTTACTTCATCCTCTGTCACTGAATGATAACTCATTTGAAAGATCATGATCTGTAGATGATTTCTATAATAACCAGTTCAACAAAATACCAATTTGTGTAACTTTTATGAGCAAAAATTCGAAAAAATGGAGTCAACACCTTAAATGTCACAATTTTACCACTGGAAATACATAGGATTGTGTTATCCTCTCTATTTCTGAAAAGCAAATGATCTGATCCGGCAGACGCGAAGTTTTGCAGTAGGTTAGAGGTGTACTATGCTATGTGAAAGTTTTGCGTACTACCTCGTTCCCTGCACAACTTCACGCTGGCTCCCGGACTATTGCTTTCAATTATTCTCAAGAACGAACTTGTGGATTGCTTGGTTTTGTCCTCAGTCATCGAAAAAGTGGGAGTTCCTCATTATTTTAGAAGAAAGCCCCGAAATATCTTAACTGAATTTGTGTTGTGGAAAGCGCAAGAGCATCGAGTATTCCTCTTATATTACGCGCCCTTAGTTTTTATGTATTGCTGGCGTTTGTCCCAAGAACAACCTAACGATATATTTTTCGTTTACTGTCTTCTCTCGACGTCTGTGTATTTACTATCGTCTGAGTACATAAATGAGTGCGATATTGTTGACACTGAACTTTATATTAAGACATTTCAATCTTATCTGGTGAGTCTATTAGGTGACTCCGTGAGAACTGTAACCCTGCACTGCCTATCCCACCTTCCTGAACAAGTCCGTCGATTTGGTCCCTTGCAGAATGTCTCAGCAATGTCATTCGAAAATTTAAACCGACAACAGAAGCAGAGTATTACCGGAACGCGCGGGTGTGCTGAGCAAAATGATAAATCGCTATTTGAACTTCCAAATTAGTGCTTCATCATCCAAATCCTGTGAATCAGTTCCACATGCAATTGGAAAATCGCCACCATTCAAAAGATTTAAAGTGGGGTGACCTTGTGTTTCATACCAGTAAAATATGACAAATTTTTGAAATGCAAGTCATGCTAAGTGTTTTGAAATGATCTTCGTAAATTTGCGAAGATAAAGGCTTTGAATATAATAAACAATGAAACATTCACTGTACAGTGTAGAGTATATGATGACATGTTTCCAATTTTTTCATTGTCAAGTAATTTGAATTTGCCACCACATATTAGACTAAGATGTCAAATAACTGTCCGTATTTTTTCTTGAAGAAGGGAGGAATCCGCGAGATCTCGCCAGTTGAATTTTCCCATCACGCTATTATCATGAAGGAAAAAGATTCATATTTTGGTGTTAAAGTGATGAACAATTATGAACATGAGTAATTTCCTGAAAGGTTGACTACTATAATTTTTGTTTCTCATGTTTTCTGTTTTTTGCTTGAAATTTTTGAAGCAATTCATTTCAACATTGGACGTAACTTCGAATGGTAAATGTCATGTAAACGCTTAATTTTTGGAACGATTCATCAAATTTAAACCTCAAATTATCCAATATATTGACTCATGTTTAAAACGTTTCTTCTGTTTCATATCGCATCTTTTCAAGAAATCAATTTATTGTTATAGTGAGTGCTCTTGGTGTTCGCTCTCTAGGAAGAAATCTAATTTTTTAATTCCACCTTTCGTTTGGATGTGTGGCTTTTCATATAAATTGATGTAATCTTATCTGAATATTTATAGAAGGTACAGTGATGTTTTGTAATGGCTGTGTAAGGTGTTGGGTAAGCTTAACTACAAATGCATAGCCTAGTGGGAATCTGTATAAAACCGAGCCAAATTAGTAGGAAACTGGATTAAACCTAACAAACTAGTAGGAAAACCGGTGTGAGACTGGAACAAACCTAATGGGATACTGGATTAAACCTAACAAACCTAGTAGGACACCAGCGAAATTGGAATAAACCTACTGGGATACTAGATAAGACCTAACAAACCTAGTAGGAAACCAGCAAAACTGGAATAAACCTAACAAACCTAGTAGGAAAACCAGCTAAACTGGAATAAACCTGATGGGAGACCAATCTATTCAGAATAAACCTATTGGGTACTTAGCAGGTTTTGATGTCTGAATTACTGGGTCGACTTAATAAGTTTGTTCGGTTATTTTTTCTCGGGTACAGGCTGACCATTCGATTTTTAAAAAAAATATGAATAGAAACACATTTCTTAGGGTCTAAATGTAATATCTAAAAGCCTTATGGATAGTTTATACAATTATCGTGAATGCGTCCTTCAAAGGGTTAATGTTTGTTAAATTAGCAATTCGATGGGCTCATATTACTTTGTGTTCTGATCACTCTGTGATGACAATGTCAATGACAATGATTTCAATCAACTTCGTAGGATATAAATGGGTCCACATCACCAGTCAGACTCAAGAAATGAAAAATGAATTTAGCTTATTGTAAAATCAAGCCGCTGAACACTGAATTAAAAACTTGAAATTTGAGCCAAGAAAGCACTGATAATATCGCGACCATAGAGTAGGGATATATAGGTAGAGTGTCAACCAAAGATATTTAATTGTTTAAAAGGGCTAGATGATAAATAGATGCTTAAATTTGAACCCATTTTAGGACGGTCCTTATCGTGGCAAAAAAGCATTACGGCAATTGGGCGAAATTGCTGCTTTGTCGGCTGTACGGTGTGAAATGCGACAAAAAGCGTTGGAAATGGCACATGATGTAAAGTACAATTCACTGATACTATATGATAATTAGTTTCAAGAATATTCGTTTAGTAGTTTCTCTGAAGAAAATTGTTAAAGATGAGAGCGGTGATACAGCAATTTAGTGCAATTTGGAAGAACAAATTTGCAATTTACAGCAATTTGGAAGAATAAATATTCACATGAAGACTGATGAGTATTGATAAACACACAACTCCCTCTGTAGAATTCATGACTATTAACAAATTCAGTGAGAATCCGAATATTACACTGAGCAATTGCATGGCTATTAATAAGGCTCAACCATGTCAACAACGCTCTTCGAGTTATTCACCAGGCTGAAACTATACAACATGGATCCATGTATTGCAAATAATTAACAGAGGGCATTTTAGGTCAAAGTGGAATCGATCATCGGATGTCTGTCAATGTCAAAGATGTTGTCAATGTGCATTGTTTAACATGCGTGATATGTTGTTTGTTTCTATTTGCTTAAACCAATTTTATATCAAATTTTCTGATAATTCATATGTATTTTTTCTGTTGTATCAGGTAATTTCTTACTGCAAAATTACATTTACGCGTTAGATTGTTGCCAAGCTTGTCAATGGCGTTTGTGGCCGGGCAACGGTGGGCACAGCAACGATGTACATGTACAACCATACACTAGATGAAATACTTGCTTAATCTTATTAAGGAAATCTTACAAGTTCTGACCAGAAAGTACCAGTCGTGCTAAGTCTTATTAGTAAATCTGATCAGATCATGATAAGATCTTATTTGTGATTTTTAGAAATCTTTTGAGTAGAAAAATGTCCTATATTTTGCGTTTTGTCTACATATATTCAGTGCACTGATGTTCCAGCAAGATCATTTAGCAACTAAAACCATTGACATCGTCTGATCTTCGCACTGAAATCGGACTTCAAGTTTGAAATTTCAGTTCACTTTTTTAATTTCAATTAACAGCTGGTACCAGCTGGTCTTATATTTTGCAAAATATAAGACTTAGTAAGTCTGGTACTTTCTGGTCAGGAAATGTAAGATCTTAAATAAAATAAGTTCTGATCAGACTTTGCAAGAATCTGATCAGACTTAATAAGACTTAGCAAGTCATTTCGTCTAGTGTAGCCGCAGGCTTCGTACTTATTACAAAGAAACAATATGCATGATCAAAAGTAAAGACGCGGCTCATTTTTCTGTTCAGAAAAGTCATTTAGTCATGTAAGCCTATTAGGTGAATATAGTAAATGAACTTCACTCTGCTTTTATCTAAGAATGAAACAATTGTCTTTCATTTGTGCTATAATAATGCACTCTTCAGATTTAATAATCAACTCACATAAAATATTGCAATGAAGTCTAATTGAAAGAATTGTATCAACAGGGTGCTCTTATTTACAACTAGATTTTGCAAGATATCTGAAAAAGTAGAATATAGACGATTATTTGTTGCAATTTGGACGCTGTTTTCAGTCATATATATAAAATTCCTTGATTCATTATTAACCCTCGGGAGGTTTAAAATTCGCTATTCCATTTCGTGAAAATCTGGGTCCACGTGGACCCAGAAGATTTATTTTCACAATCAAGCACAATTAGTACAGAAAGTACGAGTCACAGAGTTCGAATGTTCATCACAACAGTGATTCCCACACCGAGCACAGGTTTTTCTCGTTTTCCGATCTTTCTTCCACCCGCAGAGTTGACATCTGTCTTTTTTTCGTGTTGCTCTCTCAACATCCACCTTTGCTTCGATGATTGGCCGTGGCACGTCTTTTGACTCCAAAAATGGCTTGACCAGCTCCTCTCCTAAGCATCGCAGAAATTGTCTTCTTTTGTGAGGCTTGTCTCTTCCCCAATGAGGATCAATTTCGCAATTCAACACATATGCATTTATCCCACACAAATCCAAGAGGTTGCAAAACACGATTGTGTGCCATCTTCGGCTGATGTATTTCACCGTATATGTCGCCACCATTTGGTCAGCTTTATCTACACCTCCTTTGGTCGCATTGTAGTCTTATCATTTCTGGAACCTTTCGGTCAGTCTGTTGATCAACACTGGCTCTTGATGGAAGGTGCTCAAAAGAAGGACAATCATTTTTCTTGCATTTGTAACTGAGGAGGCATGTTTGATCTTCGAGGTTGAATCGGAAATCTGAAGAGTAAACAGCAACGGCCCTGTAGATTCTTCATCTGCGGAGGAACTTCTCGTCTGTTTTTTCCTCAGAGTTCCTAACAAAGTCATGCCTTTTGAGCGGAGAGAGCGTGCGAGCTTCAAAGAAGTAAAGAAATTGTCAGTTGTTATGTGTCTTCCAGAATTTTCTTAGAGAGCTGGTCAAATCATGACAACACGTTCTCCAAGTCCGTGATGACTGGATTGTCTTCTTTGCCTGTGTACATTTGTAGATTGTAACAAAAATAATTGTTGGCATCGCACAACAGCCAGAACTTAGAGTCCATAACCTTGATGGTTTTGCTTAGGCATATATTGCTTATATGCACAGCGACCTCTGAAAGGATATAGTTTCCTCATCAACGGTAAGAAATGCACCAGGCACATACGAATTTTTGACAGTTGTTCGTTGAAACCATCCAAAAGACAGACGAAACCGCTGCTAATTTGTCTCGCAGTTGTCGAGCCGCCCTTGTTTCAGGATTGTCAAAACGAAGCATGATACGTAACTCTTTGAATCTTGAATGGCTCATTGTTATTTTGAAGATGGGCCTTCCGTGATTCTTTCGACCACAGCTCTTCAGTACTCTCCATGTGAGAACGATACACGCCGCGCAGATATAACAGGCCAATGAAGGCTAACATTTCCATCGAAGCGTCCCTCCATGCTGCACCTTTGATAGATCTCCCTCGCCGATTTGTCTCTTTTAGTATTGTCTCCATCATATCGTGATCAAACAAAATTTCCCAGCTATTTATAATAGTATTTGGCGCGCGAATATGCCGCAGAGAGTAACTTGTAAGACCTGTTGCTGGTCTAAGCAGATTCTCTCTTCGCTCCCTGCCACATTCTCTGTTCTTTCGAGTGTAGGAGAGAAGTCCATTGCTCTCCATCAGCGGATGAAATATTCACTTGATTGCCCGATTGCTTGGTTAATGGATACGTCGTCATCAGAAGGTGAAATATTGTCAATTTCATCGATATCAGATGAACCAGATGGTTCACTGGAGTCCTCCGTGTCATTAGCAGATGAAGAAGCTTAGGGAACGTCTTCCTGCGCGCCCCTCAATAATCTCAAAGCTTCAACTTTTGAGCTCCGGTTGTGAGCGTTCGCCATCTTCGCTCGTAGCATAAAACAGCAGTGCGGTTGTAATGACAGAAACGGCCTGCCTGCGCGGTCTCATAGCCAAGCGCAGGCATGGGGCATTGTTTCACGCGTCACATCAAAAATCGTAATTCTTAGTTCGTCACAGTTGCACCTGCGTGCGACCAATAGCGACGATAAGCTAAAGCTTTGAAGCAAAGCGGAAGTTTCAGCTGCGTTATCCCGTGTGTCTTTGTTGGCAGGGAAGGAGTGTGCGGTGTCTGTGTGCTAGCCAATAAGCACTACCGCTATTCATGCTCATTATCTATGTTTCGCATTGTATAAGGGCGAGTTGAGGCGGCCCAATAGGCCTGGAAGATCGACAAACTAATCGATGGAATCGTTTGCAAGGGGCGCCTGTGATTTCAACGTTCTCCAAAATTCTGACCAGTTGTCAGGCTTTGAAGTGCATGGCGGTTAAGGCTAAAAATAGAAAAAAATGCTTACACATCGTGAGCGCGTGACGATAGCTGCCTTCACGAATATGACGGTCAGGTTGAAGGCTAAGAGTATAGCGTCGTAAGAATACGCGAAATCCTATCTGGTTTCACGAATACGGGCCTTTGTTATTTTGAATAGCAGTGTCTGAATTACTGCTCTATGACGACCTATGAAACGAATCAGTGTGACTGTGTCCAGCTGGACCCATAGATTTACTAAAAGGTTTGCGATGTATTGCAATTATTTAAACAACAGCTAATACATTTTCACTTGGCAGTTATAATTGACATATCGATACAGATAAAGTCCAGTGATATCAATAATAAATAATGAAAACTTAATAAATAACAGCAAGTGATCTGGAAAAATGGGTCCACGTGGACCCACAAAACCCCCCGAGGGTTAAAATGCGTTTGGTTTAACTAAAAAGAGGTAATGAAAAGGAAATTCTGATGCTCGCTTCCAAATATTTTCAAATTCAAGCAATTATCAGCTGATTTTCACTGGTTTTGTTGAACACAACGCAAAAACACGTCTATTGTCTATCTAGCCCTTTATAATATCAAATATCTTTGGTGTCAACCATAGAGTAACCTTACTCTATGATCGCGACTTTTTCATGAAGACTTCCATAATAATGCGGATCATGAAATTCCCTTGATAATCAGCTTAATGTCCGCTTACGCGCTTAGTTAGGATGCTTATTAGCAAATATTCACACCTTTTGATATCCAATTTGTTTCATACTACTTATTTAGGAATGTCATCTCGGTATTATAAATTTGCAAAAATTTGACTTATCAAAACTGCTTAAATAATTTTTCGACCTCGGGAATCTCTGCGAAATACTGAATCTTTTGATTTAAAATTTTCACTGTATGCAGATACTTTTTTGAGTCGCATTGGTAACAATTACCAACTGCATCCCCCTCGAGTTCATTTAGTAAAATCGAAAGTGTATACACATTTGGGATTTAATAAATGCGTGATTTTTTAGTTGCCACTCTTACTACTTATACTTGCTCTATGGATGCCTTCTGTCTGCTGATTAATGCACTTATTCGATCGCTATCATGAAAGATGGATCTGAAAACAGTGC
>CAJQUW010002840.1:0-197081 GCA_907163375.1 Prostheceraeus crozeri
TTACACGTGCAATTTAGGTGGCAGCAATAAAGTGTTAGCAGTAAAGTTTCATGTGTAAACGCACCTTAAATTATGTGATATAGATGGTCAATGGGAATAAAGCGTCACTGGTAACAAAAGCAGGCTCTTCTTTGACATTATTCGGTAATTTCTCTGTAAAGTCAAATATGTCTCTACAATAGATAGGTAAATATAAAAGACTGACTTCAGTATCTCATCAATAAAATCACTCAAACGATCGGTTGCTGTAAAACAACTCGAAATGATAGGACGAAAATTCAATTTTTCATGCGAATCAACTTTGAAGGAACCGATTTCATCAGGATTCATGCGGTGAAAATAATTCTCATGTTTGTGCACCTTAAGTAGGTAATGCAAAGACGGTGGCTCGTATTGGAAGTTATTAAAGAAATTGCATTCATTCTTGGTAAATGATGACTTGATATCATTACACAAATCTTGATTTGTTTCATTGTTGAATTACACAGTATTTATATTTGACAACTGTTTTAATATGTGTTGACATCGCTTAGATGCTCCTCTGTGATTCGTTTACGATGAAATGAATAATCGATGATTGCAAGGAGTCCGCCTTTGTGAAATCTGCATTTGTGAAATGTAGAAGATCATTTTGTAGAAACGATTTCATTGCTAAATAATCGTCTTTTGAGACCTTATTTTTTCACACAGGTCTATTAGTGCGGTTAAATCTATGAGGTTCAAAACTCTCCGTACGTGCGAAGCTTTCGGGGCATATTCAAAAACAACACAGCGGACCCAGATAGAGGAATATATCTTTGCAATGCGGGCGAGTTTTGCAAATCTGATTACAGATTTGTGATTAGGAGCTTCAAATTAGTAGGAGAGGATGGATTTTGCTGAGAAATTCTTTGTATTAAAAAATGATTCCGCTAACTTCACAATCAGCTTGCAGAAAAAGTGAAATTCAGATTTCCGGGTAAAATCTGCATTGTTTTGAAAGATGAGGCACATATTCGTGATCAGCACAACAAAATTGATCGGGTAGTGACCAAAGGAAATTGATTTTCTGCGTCAATCAGCGAGACTCAGCAATTGGTTCCGCTGGATGGTTCCGCTAGCTTCACAGCGGAACCGCTTTTATCTTTAAACTAGAATTTCTCAAAAACGACTGTGAATTTGTGAAATCTGAGCTGAGATTCGTAATCAGGTGACTGAAATTGACAAACTAGAAGCTGTTTTGAATAGATATAAGCTACAATAAAAAATGGTTCCGCTGGGTGGTTCCGCTGGGTGGTTCCGCTAACTTCACACACGTATCACTCATTAGATTTCATTAAAATTTGAAAGCTTCTCGTGATAGCTGTGCACAGACTTCCGTCTAAAAATCAGACGCTCAGAGTCAATAGTTTTATCGTGCGTGTTCGAATCACAGCTCTTTCTTTGAACAATCAAACACGCACACTAGTGGTGTGTTCAGACGGAGCATTGATGTTCAAATAGATCTTTGTGTCTTGCGTGTGAGGCAGTAAGCGCACGCCCTCGCCAATCTCGGCATTCCCGATAGACATAATGTTATGCCTTCTCCAATTTTTGAAAATGAAATTCCAAAAATACGTGCTCTCGTTTACTTGTCTCATTGGCATTATCTGCAATTGTTGATCGAGGCGCGCTACCTAAATATAGAAAGGTCAGCGCAGTTCAACTGCCATCGTCTTCGTCGCTTTTCAGAGAGGTCAACAGCAGATGATGACGTTCAGACAGTCTGTGATCAGATGATGAGCGTTCGCTAATGATTGCAGAGTAATACATCAGATACGAACAGGTTCGGTAGGATTCCATAATTTGATTTTAAGTGATTAATGTGACGCTGTGTTTAGTACTGTAGATGAGCTCATAACTGGACCACGTCTTCCGCCCGAAGAGAATATTATGATGAACAGCTGACAGTCATCAGGAAAGGTAGGGCAACACCTGATATAAAAATTGAAAGCACTCACAACAAGAGAAATGAGGAATATACAAGACATTTTAATGCATCAAAATTTCAAACATGTGGGTGGCTGACCGGCTGTAAGTGACGAAATGAACTATTTTGTTAGTCTTAATTGGCACCTTTTTTCTCGAGAAAATGGAGTCTGGACATAGACAGGGCAGCGATCTCAGCTTCTTGAGTAAGGCAATAAAACGACATGAGCAATCAACTTCTCAAGTGTACATTCATTTGACCTTGAAACTGTTTGGAAAATAGTACAAGTATAAACTCATCTTTTATAAAGATCAATGTTGTAGCATAAAAAATTTCTGGTAGAGAAGTAGGATTAGAATGCCTAGCGAGGGCCTATGGTCAGGGAGCACGCTGCGCCACTGTTCTCAATTAAGGTTATGACATAATCCAGAAAAGTGTTGATACCTTTTGGAGAAGCAAAATTTGATGTCTTTTCGAGTTGCTAAATTGATGTGACCTTCGCAACTCGAGAAAGTGATTATTTACAAAATTTGTGCGTTTTTGCGTGAACTTCCGCTCAAAGTTTCTTCGATCTATCAGTCTGTCAGCGTCGCTTACGCGTCGCATTTTTGGAGAATCGGCAATTCTATATTCAAAGCAAGTTAGGAAAGTGTCATCGCGTGTAATTTGTGATCTATTTTCATCCAAAACATATTGATAAAACTCAAGTTTTAGATTCTTTTGTTTTACTTCATGGTTATGCGTAGGCAAGTTTGAAACATCGCAAAGCACATGCAAACTGCAGATATGTTCATGTTGATGTTTCCAGTGCTTTTCCTATTCTCCAACTCCTGTTTCTAAAGTATTCTACATGTAATTGTCCACATATCAATGAAAGCTTGATTCATGGCACGGTGATAATTCATGGAACTCTTATTAGGTTGCAGCACAGAGATAAATTGCTTTGTCTGCGTTGTTTCGTCTAGAGATAACATTAATACTGATTGTCACGCTTCGATCTAGTCCCGAGGGGTAAGAAGATCCATTTTTCATTGAACGTAATGTAAATTGTAGTGTGAATTCTGACGAACCAGATCATTGACACCGCATTGAACGTTCACAGTCAGTAAATTCCGATCGTGAGGAGTCGAAAGATGTGAATGATATTTCCATTTGACGAATTTTTCACGGAGAAAATTTGAGTCATAGATAGGTACTGTTTACTTGTCAGATGTTCAGACTTCAATGTGAAAACCGTAGCTCGTGTGTTTCCTAATACATGGCCTTATGCAACTTTCCTCACGCATTGCGTGTGCTTGGTCAATCACGCAAGCCAAGAGGAGACATATCTTACCACCTCTCTCTACCATTGTTTACAATAACTGAGATAGAAAAGGTCACTTATAGAGTAACCGTGACAGCCGAATCCATCTCTGTGGATTGCAGATATAAACCAATCCCTTGTCCTGGAGTCGGCCACATTGTGTCCTACTGAAATGAGATGTGACTTCGTTAGTTTTGCCAGCCAGTATAAGTTTTCTATTGTATGCCTAATCCAGAGGAGTGGTATTAGATTTTTAAGGGAAGCAATATATCCTCAGAGAGTGATGCTATCTTTAGGTCGTTTAGGATGTAATATCTCCCATTGATTGCTATCACCACTCCTCTGAATTGTGCATGCGACTGAAAGCCTGCATTGGCTTCAAAACTGATGGCATGGTTGTGCCACTGCTTGTATTTTGTATTCTGATTTTGAAGCGAGAAATGCTCTACAAATTTATATACTTCATTTATGATATAATACGCATCATTAATACAATACATATATTTAATGATTTTACTATAGGTGGCCTGAAATTAAAATTGACCGGGCCGGGCTTTGATCTCAAAAGTAGGCCCGGTTTCAACTCCGCATGCAAGAAGGCACAATTTGTTTCGTTTTTCGATAATTCGTATGTCGCCTATTAATTCGCTGTCACTACGTCTAGACTCATGGACAACAGCTGATTGGAGATTGTAGATAGAGATCGCATTTTCTAAGATTTCGGACGGTCTCATACGTTTTGTACTAATGATTTGAGAGACGCGTATTGTCGATTTTATTTGCTCGCATCAATGACTTGCGATTGCGGTTAATGAATGTAGAAGTCGTATTATTAATGAATTGGAAACCGTGCAACACATTTGCTGATGCCCATTCGCGGATGTTTCTGCACCCATTGTCAGCTTTAGCAGACTTACTGAAATGGTTTACATGAATAAACTGTGTTATGTATTGGATACTGATACACGCTGGTATACATGTGTATACTCATTAACATGCCGGATACTGAATGCAGCTGGATGTGTCTTCACTAACTGACATACTGAGATGGCTTGATACTTACCTTGTTGCAGTTCGTTTGTAGCTGCTTTGATAGCACTGAATTTGGTCGGCTCAGCCTTCTTTTCTTTCTTAGGTTTTGCCAACTCCATTTCCGAATTCATGATCGGATTACAAGCAGTTTCTCGAATACCCCTGAAAAAAGAAAATTCCGTCAAAAAACTGCCACAAGTTCCGTCTGCAACATTTCTCTCCTGGCATCAGATATTGGCGATGGTGACCCAGTAGAGGGTCCACGGGTCAGCTGTGCAACCATGAGTGAATGCATGAATGAACCAAGCAGGAATGGAAAACCTACACACTGTTACCGGGTTTCTTCATATGCATCAAGAAATTATCTCCACTTCCCCGTGCGATCGGTCAAGTTATAGTAAGCGATCCTTAGTTAGTCTACCATAAGTTCCGAGACTATGGATTCACTATAGGTGACATTGCCAAGCGTTATTACGGAGCACCCTAAACATCCGTGGTTAAGGGTAGTTTATATTTCTATGCTCGTACATACGCGCTGCACCATGAGTCAGCAATCACGTGATCTGATGCTGTCAAAACATGAGGAATGTCTACGAATACGTGCGGCGAGCGTTTATAGTTTACGCGTCCTCTACGGTTGTCCGCGTTGCCGCTTGAACCACTGATGAACCCCTTAGCATGTTCTGTCTTCCCTGAGCATGAAATTGAGGTGCTATCACATTGTTTAGCCTCTGATACATGCAGATACATGAGACGCAAAGTCTATACAACAGGACTGCCGACAAATGTTGCACAAATGTCACGCGTAACCACGGATGTTTAGGGTCATGTAAAATTACGCTTAGTTTACGCGCAATTGAGCGTGCATGGCATGTCACGTAGTGTTGCAGAGCCTATATACCGGTCCATGTTGAGCTAACTTCAAGCCGGTATGCATAATCTACAGTTTTTGGTACTTTTATTCTACAGTTTAGTAACAACAAGTCCAGGAATTATTTCTAGGACGAATTTCTGTAATCATTTAAAGTCCGCGGAACCTTGAGATTATCATGGGTCGATAACTGAATACTCCCATGGGATGAAATTGGTCTAGGAATAGAAAAACTCGTCCCATGGATATCCCTGTGCTTTCTACTTGCATGCGACATCTGTGGAGGTGGACGAAGGAAAACGTGAAGATATCGTGTGGACGAAAGCATTTGAAGCTGTTCAATTTCTATCACTAACAGTGGCGTCTTCTCCGTACCTGCGAGGCCTTCTGCGCATCCTCAAAATTATTTACCAACATTTATAAAAATGAAAAGTGTCATCATTCATTTAATTTCGATAGCTTCTCGTGTTAGCTTCCGTCTCAAAATCAGATGCTCAACCTCAAGAGTGAACAGTTTTGCAGCATGTGCTTGAATCACAGCTGTTCTCTTCGAACAATTAGACACACAGTCGTGTGTTCAGACGGAGCACTGATGTTCAGACAGCGAAAGAGAGTTGTGTGCGTGTGAGGCAGTAAGCGCACGCGCCCGCGACAATATTGGCTTTCCTGATAGACATGATGCTTTGCCTTCTCCAATTTTTGCAATGAAATTCTACACAATTCTTGATCGAGGCGCGGTGCCTAAATATAGTAAGGGAAGCGCAACCCAATTGTTCATAGCTTCGCTTAATGTGAGAGAAGCCAATACGTCAACAGTGGCAGATGGATGACGTTCAGAAAAGACTGTGACCAGACGATGAGCGTTCTCCAATGAATGCAGAGTAATGCATCTGACTCAAACACCCAGATTCGGTAGAATTCAAAAATTTGTTTTTACGTCATTGATGTGACGCTATGTTTAGTACTGCAGATGAGATCATAACCACGCCTTTCGTCCCAAGGGAATATACTGAAAAGATGACAGTCGGCAAGCAAGGTAGGCCAACACCTTATATGAAATTGAAAGTATTCACACAGAAAGAAATAAGAAATACACAAGACATTTAAATGCATCAAAATTTCAAACATGTGAGCGGCTGACCGGCCGTGAGAAACACAGGAAACTGTTGACCTTGCCTCCTTTTTTCTCGAGAAAATGTAGTCTGGACAGAGAGGGGATATAGTGATCTCAGCTTCTTGAGTAAGGCGGTTAAGTGACATGAGCAATCACTTCTCATGTTCACTTTCACTTGACCTTGAAAAATGTTCGGAAAATTGTTATTAAAAATTCAGCTTTTATGAAAATTAATGTTGTGACATAAAAGTGCTTTGTATAGAAATAGTATCCCAATGCCGAGTGAAGGCCTATGGTCAGGGAACACGCGACGCCACTGATGACTAATCATTTTGTCATATTTCTTAAGGCCGGTTCACATCGCTCTTTATTTTCAGTTCTGTAATACGGATTGCGCTCTGTTTTTACAGAATACCTGTTCTGCAAAACAGAAAGGAGTTTCTGGGGTGAATGAACACAGAACAGAAATGTTGTTGAATACAAACAAGTTGGTCGATCTTCAACCTTTACAGGGCACAAGGTTTGTGGCTGACGTTGATTGGCTGAGATTGGCTGACATCGACGCCGCTGTGAAGCGTGCATGTAGTCTAACACATGGTCAGATTCATATTGAGTTTTGAAACGAAATGACAGGTCTTGTTTGGAACACCCAATGGAAAAATATGCCAAGGTAATGGTCAGTCTGTCTCTTCTGTACAGACAAGCCTCCGAAAGGATGCCTTTCTTTTTGCTGAGAAGCCAGATATGGTATATGGTTCTATCTATCCTTAGACACGCGGAAGTATTTGAAGAAGATCTCTCGCTGTCGCGAATATGAGGAATAAACTTGCAAAATTCGCTGTAATCAAGTCGACGTTGAAAAGCTGGACGAATCCACCAGCGTCTTCTTCTTTTCAACTTGCTATGAAGCGCATAGATGTGATGAAGTGCGATGAGAACTTTCATTATATCTTCACGTTCCTCAATCATAACGATATGGAAAGTAATATGAAAGCAAAATCCATGCGTGTTTTACAGAGAATTATGAATCGGATTAGTTGCTCTGGATTTTGAAATCGATATGATTCAAAGACTGGGAGGCATTTGTAAAAAAGAATCAGCGTTCTGTAATACAGACCATCTACTTTTGTATAAAAATACAGATAGATGTGAACCGACCTTTTTTTAGTTGCTGCTTTTACTTTGCTTATTGCAGCATTTTTTATTAATTGTCATGCATTTCTGATGGCTTGCATTATCTTGAGGTAAGGGAAATCAAAGTGAGAGTGATATCGATGCGGAAACATTTCGTTATAATTTTCATAGAATAGAATAGAATAGAATAATGTATATATTTACCAAAAAAATCAAAAATTTCAAGCGTCAAGATCAGATACAGGTCATGAACCAACAGCAGAAATGAGATCAGTCAATTCATTGATTACCAACGTTGACATAATAACAAAACAAGTTTGTCTCAAAGATGTTCGACAAAATTGAACTTTTAGTCTTTTAGAGTCATAACACGGTACAATGGAGTATAAAGGGTGATTCTCAGCTTGACATTTGTAAAACAATGATCGGAAAGCCGCCAAACGTTCTTCATGAAAAGTTGACGAAAAGTTTCTACCATTACATTGGAATGGGCATATCAATTTACGCGCTCGCTTAAATAGGCGATCGATGAAATTTAAAGATTTAGTGTCTAATAAGCATGTACAATACATCAGAACACTTTGAATAACACCTTTGAATACAAACCATAGATCGTCATGATTTAGTATGTTACGTAGGATCTTCAACATGTACAACCTTTTTGAACAAATCTTAAAAATATTTCGAAAATGATCAACCCAAGTAAGACTATCATTCCAGACGACACCCAAGATCTTCAACTCTTTAACAACAAGGAAAGGAAAAGGAAAGTAGACTTCAAAATTTCGTTTCTTACTACATAGTTCTTTCGTTTTAGAAGCATTCAGCTTCAACTTATTTAACAAGGACCACTCTTTGATGCAATTATATTCAGACAACATAAGTTCGATGGATTCAGAAATAGACTCTTTAAAAATGGGACAAACTTCACAAATGTCATCAGCGTACATAGAAACAATCGTATTTTAGACAAGGGCCTGATGTCTTTACAATGAAATGTAAAAAGAAAAGGTCCTATCAAAGAGCCTTGAGCTGCACCACTAGTGACTTTCAAAGGATAACTCAAAACACTGCCCAACTTAACACATTGATAGCGATCACTCAAATATGAAAAGAGCCATTTCACGAAACCACAAGGATAATTTGAATCACAAAGCTTTTCAATCAAAATCTTATGACAAATACTATCGAAAGCTTTCGAAAAATCATAATTCAATAACATACAGCAGCCGATTTCAGAGCGATCTAGAATTCCAGTAACAGCATTGTGCATGTTTATCAGGCAACATATAGTATCAGAGCCTTTTTTATGTGCAAATTGAAAATTAGGGCAATCTTCCTAAAAGAGTTCTCTCATGTGATTCAGGACGTGGGACTCTAAAAACTTTGCTGGTGTACATAACAAACTGATCGGACGTAGTTGGTCAATAGAAGCAGTCGTAGATTTCGGAATCGGTGAAACAATGCATTTTTTGAAAACTGACAGTACTTTACGTTGGGCGATTGAACAATTGATTAAATGACATAGTGGCTCTGATATAAAAGGAGATGCAATCTTATAAAATATGTTAGGTATGCCATCAGAGCCAGTGGCTTTAGTAGCTGACAAGCTTTCTAAGAAATTAAATGCATCTTGAGGATCTGACAAAGCACACCAGTCTTCCTAATGAGTCTTAGGAAGGACGTGTTGTCGACTGTTGATGTTTCACGAGTTTTGCCTGAAACTATATTTAAGAGCTGGTCAGGAATGAACATTGCCTATTCATGTTGAAAAATAAACCAAATTGCGAATAGCACTATCATTGTGCGTGAACTCCCAAAAGTGCCTAACAACTACTGCGTCAAATAAAGCCAGCTTTCAATACATTCAAGCTGTAAGATAAAAGATATGTTTTTGCGTTGCAATGTAGTAATTACAGTCAAAGCTCGTTAAATCGGACATGGATAATTAAGATTTCGGTTGATTAAGATCATACAGCCGTGGCATTTCTTGTATCTCTTGCATGTAAGTTGCTGTTTGGCATTTATGGTCTTAATTAACTAGCATTGACTTTGCATAATACTCGTACTTCATAAAGCACAACAAATTCATTGAGCATCTCATGCTTTTTGAGTTACTCACACCTTTCAGTTTCATCAAAATTATTCTTTCATCCTATTATTTACTTTCCATGTATTTCTCTTTATTTCATCTTCATGGTTGCAGTAGCCACTCTCTATTAGAAGTAGTGAAATCCCTTCAGTGGACAAAAGTGGGCTGATGCTTGATACTCTTCACATCATCAAGTATAGCTTCAAACATCGTGTTTCTAAAAATAGCAACCTAACCTAGTTGACTTAGAATGTAACAAGCCGCCTTTTGACAAAACCAAATCAGAAGGAAATTGAAAAACAATCACAATTTCATTGATATTCTGATGACAAATATTCTATGAAAGATGCCCGTCCAGGCCCGCTCTCAGACCGGATGCAGTTCCAGCTGTGATGGACACTCATCATTGTCTGAAACGTCTCCGTGTCTGTCAAATACTAATGGTACTATAAAGGAAGTTTGATTTGGCAATAGCACAAACTGGTCGCGATCTAGATCTATACCGACATTGATTTAGATCGGTGCTAGAGAAGCTTCATGTCAAACGCTATTTGTTCAAGAACAACGAATGGTGCGACATTTACCTTTAATTAGAACCTTTCATGTAGAATTTTCAGCCTAATGTCAACAGATATCCACCAAATGGTGGAAGCATTACAACTTAAATCTTGTGAAGTTCAAACAGCAGCAACAATATCGTTCTTCAATTTCAGTCACAGTTCTATTTCTATGCATGTGTTGGACTGAAAAGTTGAATAGGGACTGTAAAGTATAATGCTCATGCGCTCTGAGGGCCATGGTAATATCAACACAAAGCACTTTAGAGTGCCTGGTCAACTTAGCATTCCTTTCAGTCAACAATTTGCAGTTGATGATCAACTTTTTATGTTGCAAAGTACTTTTACATCAAACGTCATAATTGCATTTCGAATTGCCTCTCCCCTCAACTTGCTGACGGAATATGACACCCACATACCAGTGTTGTCACGAAATCCCAAATCTTCTGCTTTTATAGTTCTGAGTTCGGCGCATCTTAGACCTCAGCCACACTGCGAGTTTTTCCAAGCGTTTCCGAGCAAAGCTTTTTACAGCAAATATAAAGTCATTATTACAGCAGTTGTGGACTGCCACACTGCGAGCAAAGCAAATGAGAGCGATTTATAGATTACGGACATACGTTTGCTCGAGACGCTCGGGACGCTCGTGTTTGCTCTGCTTTCAATGTGGCTGAGGCCTTAGGCCTCCGAAGCATGACAGGATGACAACAGCCTTAATATGAAAGTTATTATCGATCGCTGCGCTCTCCCGACAACGATCTCGCCCCTCGTACCGAAAAGTTGACTTTTTAATCTTCCTGAAAATAATTTACTTTAGTAGCCTTTAATTATATCTCTATGACACGCATGTTAAAGTCTCTCCACATGCTTCATGCGGTAGGTCCCAATACAAAATTCAGCTCCTTACCTGATTTCTTTAGGCAGGAAGTCATCGTCACTTTGTTCTTGCACATTTTCCGTGTCTTGAAGACTTTGGTGGGTACCATCTTCACTGCTCAACGAATGAACGGCAGCGGTCATCAGGTAGATGTAGATAAGAAGAACGAAGCATCCACTAATAAGTAGGAGCCGATGCCTTTTCATAGCCCTGACGCCGACAATGACAATGCCGAAGGGCATGACTCCGTTGGGCTAACTTGAATGAGAGCTTTGTCAAAGAAGAAAAACACTGACACATAAAATTAATTTGTGCGATTAGTAGCTAGTGCATGTCCTTGACTGGAACGTCGACAGAATGACTTGTCTTCTGAACCTTTGGAGACAAAATGGCATGATATGTAAAATTAATCCCTTTCTGCTAGGATAGCAAGACAGACTATCATTGAAATGCATACAATCACATATATGGTTATTGCACATTCGCCATTGATTTAGAAAGTAAGCTCATGTTTCTACTATTTCAGGGAACCCTATAGAGATGCCTTGCGCATCGTCACCATAAAGGATTCCCTGTCCATCTCATAAACCCAGGCACGGTGTGCAAGAAATGACTTTTGGTCCTCTGAATTGCAGCAACTTTTGTATTGAATTATTGACTTATTTTTCAGATAAAATTTAAAATTTTCTGTCGACGTCCTCCGTCGAAATTCAAATATTTCATTTTTTCATCAATGCATACTACTTATAAAACACTATTATAGACATTTCACCCATCTGAAGAATTACAGCAATCATTATTTTAGATATGGATTACATAAGAACATCCAGTGATGTTTCCGCAAGAAATCAGAGATATTGGTCGACGTCTACACTTGCAAATTATCATTTGATATCATTTATTAGCTTATTAGAAAAATTCGAAAGTCAATAACACAATACATTCGAACTTAAACCGACCAGCTGGAAAAATGTTTCCACTAATTGTAGAATTGTGCAATACAATCATACAGTAAATTGATGTGTCATTGTTGCAGATAAACAAGCTGACTGTTCTGATCACCAAATCATATTCATAGAATTTATTTTAGGTGCAACCAGGAGCGTCGTACGCCCAAAACATTTGAGGGCGCCAAGTTGTTGTCATCATAAGCATATAGGCCCTACATTTTATCATCACCTGTTGAAGTCTTAAAGGAGTTATTCAAACACTGGTTACTTTTATTTTCATTTGATGTATCAATATGGTGTGAAAAAATATTCTCATCATTCATCAAGATAAACGAAAATCTCACTACACCTGATCTACATGTAAAACAAAAAAAATTTCACTGATATTTTGCAGGGTTGGTTGGTAAAAAAAAAACCCTTTTTTTTTACCACCAAAAAAAAAAAAAAACCTGTAAAAAAAACCAAAAGCTTTTGTCACCATTTTTCTTATAAAACTATTTATAATTCGACATCGTTCCGGTTTCGAGTGGTGTCAAAAATTTGTGCTACTCTTCTCTTCCTCAGTTAACAAAAGAATAGAAGACCATAGGTCTATTACATTAACGGTTTGAAAAAAAAAATGAAATGACAATAGTGGATAGAAAAAAACAACCAAAAATGGAAGTCTACATTTTACATACTAGGGAGGGGACAGCTAGGATAGATAGGGATGGATTGATACATCTGCAGTTTTGAGGACTGCGACACCATTTCATTAGGAGGTGATGAATTTAATAGCTGTCTCTTTTTTTTTCTTCTTCATTGCCGTTTTAAGCTTTTCAAAACTGTCACTTTTACATCTTCCACGAATGCTGATGTTGAATGCTTGATGTTGAAGACATGCAAATCTCCTACCAGTTATTCTCCATAATCGGTCTTGATGTATTCTCAATCGTTGTGATCTTGATGTTTCACCGATGTGATGTATCACGTATATTAGACTGAGAACCCAAAATTATGAAATTGAGAGCATTTGCTTTGATTAGATTTTGTTGGTGTTACTGATGAGATATGAGATGTTGATGTTTTCTTTTGTATATATACATCGGTGTTTACTACATTGAGCGTGTTAGTAGTGCTGTCAAAATTTCCGTGAATCGTATTGTTTCATTTTCGCTGAGTTTTCTTCAGGAATTGTTTCACAGTTTCATCAGGCAATTTTCTTTCATAAATGTGTAAATCTGTGTAAACTGTTTTGATTGGTAAAATTTATTATCAAAAATATGGATTTCAATTTTTCTAATGTGAATGGATGGGGTGGGTGAATCGTGCAGTTCAGAGCCGATTTTTTGTGAAAGGTTTGTTCTTTTGGTTCAGTTCGTTTGTGTTTCGTGAATGGGTTTTTTTGAATTTGCTTTCATCACCACGATATGTCGCCGCCTTTAGTGTGCGGGCGATATTGCTTATCTGCGATATGTCTTTGAAATATTCGTCGTTTTTGTACGTAATCTGACATGACAGGTAATGTAGATACTGTCATGTATCAGTTGGCTTGATGTAGAGATCGGTCTCAATTTCAAATCCTTTCTTAATTACTGTCGTATCGAGAAAATTCACTTTGTTGATGCTGCATTCAAATGTGAACTTGATTGATGGATGATAAGAGTTGGCATATGTTTTAAACTCTTCAAGTTCTTCATCCGATGGAACATAAGATCCCAATAGCCTATTCCCAGGCACTCAGAATTCGACGAATTTGCTCCGACGAATTAAAGGCAAAAAGACATATCGCAGATTTACAACTAGCGTTGCTAAAACGTGGCTACTCACGTGGACGAGTGATGAAGCAAATTCACAAGGCTTTCACGAAAAATCGCTCTGAACTGTTCACAAAACCACCCATTGAAGAAGACAACGAGAAGCACATCACGTTCGTGGCTCCATACCATCCATTCACTTATCAGAAATTGAAGTCCATATTTTTGAATAATAAACATTTCCTGCAGAGTTTACCAATCAAAACACATTTATGGTAGAAACCTCCGATGAAAATGAAACAATACCTGGTCTCTTCTCAGCTGAAAAATCCAAATACGACTCAGAATCCATTTGACAGCACTGGAGTCATATCAAAATGTAACAACAAGCGATGTATAACTCTCCGTTGATACCAACATAAAATCGAACATCAGTGGTCTCTCATACACAATCAAAGCAAATGAATCATCTAATATAATTTACGCTCTCAGTTTCCAGGGTTGTGGATTACACTACATCGGTGAAACATCAAGATCACTAAGGGAGAGAATGAACGAGCACCGATTTGATATCAGACACTGTAAGGATGATAAAGTGGTCCCTTATCATTGCATTCAACATCAGCATTCCGTGGAAGATGTTAAGGTGACAGTTTTGAAAAAGCTAAACGGCAATGAAATGGTGAGAAAGAAAGAAGAACTTAAATTCATCAGCCAGCTAATGACCGACTGGTCCTTCGTCCTCAACATGCAGCATGTATTCCAACGATCCCCTATCTATGATCCACAATCCCCTAGCTGTATGTAAAATGTAGACTTCCATTTCTATAACATTTTTCTATGACTCCACTATGATCATTTGAATTTTTCAAACCGTTAATGTAATAGACCTTTCTATGGTCTATTCTTTTGTTAACATTCCTGAGGAAGAGTAGGAGCTCAATTTTTGACTTCCACCCGAAACCGGTCGAATTATATTCATACTGCCCGATTTCAGAGACGTTTTCTTTTATAAATACTCTAAAACTATTTGTCTAGCATTGCTACTTAAGATTTTGGGTTCATATATATATATATAATATAAGGGATCATCGTTACTCCTTACTTTATTGATGAACGTTAGTCGCAATAAGTTCACTTTACTTTTTCATCATTCGATAAACATTTAGGCTTGTATTTTCACAATTCAAACCTATCAATATCGCATTTCAATCAAGAATATGTTCCAAGTTTAAGTGTAAGAATATGAATTATTATGAAAAATATTGTTATAAAGCTGTTGTGCATTATTCTTCTAAGTGTGCACGCACTTTGCTGCTTTACGAATTTCATTCATTGTAAGATGCAACAGATGTCCATGCTGAAAGGAAATCACTTGGCTCTATATAAAAGATCGAAAACAGGCATTCCATGAAGCTAGAAGGGTAGGAAAATGTAGAAATCTGGCCTCGGATTTCCACGATTGATCTCCCTGCTGATCTCATAGAATAGCTTGTCTTCTAAATCTGTAGCAAATATGCCATACCCATTGTGATTACACGAATATTACTATGAAATTTATCCTGCACTCCCTGAAGGACAAGATTAAAAATTTTGCCCTTCAACATTTTTCATGTCATGGTAATCCACCCTCACATATTTATAGGATAAGGTTATGTTAAATGAATTTAAAACCGAAGGTAAAGTTTTGCTTTGAGCTCAAAATATGGAAATTTCAAGAACTGTAAACAAACTTGTATATCACAATAATACCAAAATTGTTTGTCGCTCTCAGATTCTATTAACAAGATCAATTTTACAGCTTACTGGACATGTTCTTTTGTTGAGATTATAACTGAAGCTGTTCAGAGATACACTATACCTCAGTTTATCAAGATTGCTGGTGCGAACTATGTCATTTAATTATTATTTGTTCTTACAAATCATGATTTCCTGCTACAGTCACAGGCATTAGTACATTTAGTATATTTCTAAAAAAAGTAGAAATGCATTCTAAGTGACTGTTGCACATTGCTTAATTTGGGAAGTAAGATTTTCCGGTGCAGAGACTTTTTGATAGTGTTTTTTCTGCGTTCATGAGACCTGGGTTCGAATCTAGATCTGATGAAACGTAAGATACTATTAAAATACACTCTACATTCTTGCTGAACACTCAACACAGAAGAATGACAGTGGGATTATTGAAGCTCGTCCACATGAAGAAAGTGGTTTGCTTAATTTAGTTCTATGTATAAACCAGTTATATTCATACATTTATTTTCACTTTATCATTCATTTGATGATAATTCTGCGAGTATCTAACAACTTCTGTTGCATGAAGCAAAGAGCAAAAATGGTGCTGAAGTCTACATTTGTTCTTAAATCACAAGAAAAGGGCAGATCAATCGTAAAGAAAGACAAATAAATTAATTAATAAATTAACATATTAATAAATTATAATAATCGACATTTGTCGATCGTTATAAAAACATATCATGTGGTTCCATCACAGAATGAGTTTCATGTTTTGGAAGATAAGAGTTGCAAGCTGCAAACCCGCATACACGTAAAACTTAAATTCATCGTGATATTAAGTGATTAAGATCATTTCGTGAAGAAATAGACTGATTTTTCGGAATTTTAGTTTTATTCGGTTTTTACCAGTTTTTGCCGGTTTTTAACCTGGTTTTTACCACTTAGTGGCAAAAACCAGTTTTAGCCGGCAAAAAGCCAACCCTGTGTTTGACCCTCGGTAAATTGCAAGGAGACTGGAGTTATAGCTTTAGAATTGTCGCTTTACATACAGGCTGTCCCAGATGTCTCTACGAATTTAATTTTTATTTTACAAGAAAACTAATAATGATACAGACATGAATCAACTTTTATTTTGAAAAGCAGACATGGGAGATTTGTTTGATATATGCCCGGCTGCTTAAATGGTTTTCTGTTTTTCATTGCGGCAAAGTTATCACTGTTTTTCGATAGATTCTGTAATAATAATGATTGTATTGTCATCCAATTGAGTGATGCGAGTGATGTTCTTCATTGATCAACGCCTGAAATATCTATGGTAATTTCTATCACACAACATTTGAAAGTTGTTTTCTACTCATTGGCTTACTATTCAGCTGTCGAGTCATTGTCCGATATCTTCATTTTGAAAAATCTCGACAAAATTTTCAAATGACTGTTCTTCTACTGGATTCACTCTGGTTCTTACTGTGCTCTGACGAGATGGATAACTCTGTACGCGCTCGCATTATTCGACTGTATTTCTCATCTGGTTGCTCTCCAACTGCTACCTTGCGTGCGTATAGGAAGGAAACTGGTGAACGCCATCCTCCCTGTACTGATGGCGAAATTCGAAATCTCGTCAAGAAATTTGAAACTTCTTCGACAATTCAAGACCTCCCCAAATCAGGGCGACATTCATTAAGTGGTGATCGTGCTTTGACTGTTTCTGGAGCAGTGGAAGAACTTAAATCAAAGAACAATTTTGGAATCTGCTCTGTGCGCGAGGTTGCTGAAGCATCCGAGATTTCCAAAAGCTCTGTGCACAGAATAATGAGAAACTATCTGCATTTGAAACCTTTTCGTCCTCAATTTGTTCAAGAACTGTTTCCAGCTGATTTTCAGAAGCGCTTGGAATTTGTCGACTTAATGATCGAAAAGTTCGGAAGTGACTTTAGTGACATTCTTTTTACAGATGAAGCTCATTTTCATCTTTCCGGAGAAACGTCTTCGTTGACTGGTGCTGTTTGGGATGATAGCAATCCTCAAATTCGCATACCCAAACCTTTACACAGTTCAAGGTTGACGGTTTGGGTAGGTCTCAACAAATGATATGTTATACCGCCTTATTTCTTCGATGGAAGTGTCACTTCTGCTTCGTATCTTGAAATGTTGGAGTCTCACTGCATTCCCTTCTTGAAATCAAAAAGAATTATGTCTCGGACAGTATAAAATTGTTTTTGCAAAAGAATTTCAAAGATCGAGTCATAAGTCGTCACTTTGATTTCCACTGGCCAGCACGCTGTCCTGACATCACCCCCTTGGATTATTGGTTTTGGGGTCATGTCAAGAATCAGTTATACAAGAAAAAGATGACAAGTTTGGTTGAATTAAAAGAAAGGATTACTGATGTGTGTTCGACAATTGATCAAGAGATGTTGGCAAGAGTTATCGATTCTTTGCCCGACAGACTTTACCAACTGAAATTGAACAAAGGTCATCAACTTACTTGAAACTGCTCGTAAGTGTTGAAATATAGTTTTATTCATGTTGGTATTGTGTTTGTTTTTTCATACAGGACATAATTTGAAAGGAAAAAACAATTATATTAGAAAATTATTATTAGAAAAACAATTATTATTGAAAAACAATGATAACTTTGGGAGAAATAAAAATTAAAAAAAGAAACCATTTAAGCAGCCGGGCATATATCAAACAAATCTCCCATGTCTGCTTTTCAAAATAAAAGTTGATTCATGTCTGTATCATTATTAGTTTTCCTGCAAAATAAAAATGAAATTCGTAGAGACATCTGGGACAGCCTGTATGTTGGATGACAATCTACAAATTAAAAACAACAAGAAACTCGTGCGCGAGTTTAGGAAGAAAATGTCAGAAACTATCGAACTTTTTCCTTGCCTTCAAAGAATACATATTGATCAACGCAGGTACAATTCCTGGGTTGAAAGTGGTCTAATAAATTTCTAACAAGTACAATGTAAAAAGCCCTATACCAATCACATACGAAGGATGCAAGCCAAAATATTCTTTTGGTATCTTTGTATGCTCTTCGTATGATTTAATGACTTGTCGATAAAGATCACACCAATATTGCATGGCACTTACTACCGTTTTGTAGGTAGTGAGATAATAACATTCAAGAGTGAAACTTACAAAACTGAATTCGATTTGAATGCATGTAAGTCTAAGACATTTCACAAATAATGAATATATGAGTATTGAACCATCAACAATTACGCACTATGTAATTTTGTAATTAAGCAAATTATCAGTCCTTAATAAAAGCACATTATAATTCATGAACGCAAAAATAGCAATGTTTGAGATATATAAGTCAACATGGTTGCATAAAAGATATCGCCTGATAGAAATGTTGTTATTCAAGTTAGCTTAAAAAGTAGTTCTGACCCAGAGCGAAGAGGTGCCATAGAAATTTCCGCTGTCAGCCATGTTGAAACTGTCTTTCGTTGCCAAAAGCGTCTCCGTATTCTATGTGTTGACATATAAGATGGCCGGCAACAGTAGGTACTTCTTCATCATTGATCAACAAAAAGAGCTGCTCTTATTCAATGTTTTACTGACCAAAGTTAAAACATTTTTGACTGTCAGAAGACCAGTTCTTTACTCCCATTTTTATTGCCAGCAAAACTAAGCAAGTGAAATAATACCACCCAACGTTTCGAGCTTCAAGCTCATCGACTGGGGCCATTCGGTAAATCTCTAACCTCCACAGACGAGGTATTTATAGCGAATGCTTCTGTCGAGCGCATATGCTATCCGTTCATGTTTACGATTGATTTATGGTTTAATTTTATTACTGCAATCCGCTTCAGAAACTCTTCTTGCTGCCTCCAACAAAAAAAGCCATCAACAAAATAAAAGTCAAAAATGATTGCTAAAAATTCTATGCAACCCATAGAGTAAATATGTTAATGTTTAAAACGTTAAAACGTTAAAATGTTTATGTTAATATGTTAAATGTGTTAATTATTTGGATGTTGAAATCAGGATCGAAGTTGGTGGCCAATACATCACAGAGGTTTACCATAAGGTTGATGAGTTCAGCTTCCCAGTGGTGCTGTATACTTTCCCCGAGAGTAATATGCCTTTGAACACTGGCTTAGACATCTTTGCTGCTGAACTGTTCAGGTTCGCCATGATTTCATCTGATGCTTCCGCCTTCACATCAAGAGCTAAGGGCATTTTTGATATCTTCAAAGGACGGGGTTATAAGGCTAATTTACTGGTTAATTCTTGCATAAAGTCCTTCTCAAAGAATAGGTTCCTCATTTTTAAGTTTGGTTGTTTTTCGCCCCGCCAGATGCCATCCATCATTGGCATGTTGGGCTAAGAAAACCTCTTCCAGTTTCATGTGCTTCCTTTTGTCCTAAAAATTCCAAAAATTTTATTTTCGGTTAAGTTCTGCTATGTTTCCTCAGGTTTGGAGAGACCTTCCATATCGTACATTCGATATGGTTGGCCTGGCCCCGCCATGTGGCATAGGTTGGAGGTTAGGGGTCGAAACCTTGCTTCATGCAGCCACATGGTTCCTCCCTGATGACTCCATACATAGCAAGCTTAATTTTGGTTTTTTAGGTTTCTTATTTTCACCTTTTGTTATTTTTAGTTAGCTTCTCGTCAAGTCCATGACGAACTCTTATTTCAGTTCTTATATGGCAAAATAAAATCGTTTATAAATATTAATTTATTTCCCTTCCCGTCTTAAGTTGAGCCGACTAGCCTTTATACGTATTTCAGTCCCTACTCTATACTGGAGTAGGTTACTCTATGTAGCTAGTATTAATTTGTATTCATTCGTTCATGACTTTTAATTGCCTAATTATTTACAGGATTCTCCACTAGGGTAGTTGTTTAACTTTGGTATCTTCCGCTTCCTGGATCCTTCGAATTTTTTTGACCGTGTCGTGTCTTACTTAATTCGATTAGATAGAGTAGCAACTCAGCATTAATCAAATTTCCAATGTGCATGCAGTTTCGATTTCATTAAATGACCTCGAGTTGAGACCCAGTACCGCATGTGAGATAGGCATACACAAATTTTTACACTTTTGGAGAAATTTACACTGATTTTACTGATCATGATAGCAATACAGAAGGATGAATAGTATTTTGCAAATCCTCCGTGCCATGACAACCTTGGAGAGACAATGTTTGTTAAAGTGGCAATTCGATAGGTCACTATCACTTTGATTCTCAGCCTTGTGAGAGTACATTCTCTTACATGTGATTCTATCACAAAACCTGCCACTAAAGGAGCAAAATATCAAAGACAAAGATCTTACTTAACTTTAAAGGGAGAGATGGGTCAACATTACTGTTCACATTTAACAGATGAAACATAAATTTAGTGAATCATGAAATCATGCCGATGAAAATTGGATCAAAAACTTGTTCAGCCAAGAAGCACAAAAAGATCGCAACTTCTCCATGAAGACTTGCATGAAATTTCTTTGATAATCAAATAAATTTCCGTTAATTAAGATAAATGTTCATTCCATCTAATATGCATTAAGTTTCATGCTACTTATATTGTTGATTCGGGTAAATCCATTTTATACACGTATAACAGCGTTTGTAAAATCTTTAGTTCTGGACAGATTTTCATAATTTTTTTCATCTTGATCCTTAGGATCTCCTCTTTTCGGTCATGATAAATTCAAATCAATCTAACAAAGTTTTCTTCATGAAAAATTTAGCTCAAGGCAAAAAAAGTGCCAAAATGCCTGTCCCAAGCATAGATACTCTATCTTCGAGAAGAAATTTCGTTGTGATCTTCTTAAATTACACATATAAAGTTATACATCATGTGAAAGCGCATGAAACGTAGTTTTAACCCGACTATACACTGTAAATCGCTCAATACCAATTACATACGAAGGACGCATACCAAAGTATTTTTTTGGTATATTTTTCTATTCTCTTGGTATATATTTGTATGCTTTTCGTATGTTATTTCAAATGTGGTATGCTTTACATACTATATTCATACCAGCACAATGTTAAAGGAAAGCATCAATGATTTCAAATATATGTTGATTTAAGGCCTTTTTTCAATAAAGATCACACTAATGCTACTGCTGCTTTGTAAGTAGTGAGATAATGACATTCAACAGTAACACTTCCAATACTGAATTCGATTTTAATACACGTAAGTCTAAGGCATTTCATGACTAATCAATAAGTATTCCGACATCAACATATATGCATTATGTAATTTTGAAATTAAGCATATTATCAATCCGAAATAAAAACACATTATAATTCATAAACGCAAAAGTAGTTATGTTTGAGATATAGAAGTCAACATGGTTGCACAAAAGATATCTTTGAATGAATTGATGTTTATCTACTTGGTTCATAAAGTAGAAGTAACTAAACGTCCTGTTAATGTTGCTAGACAATTAGCAACGACGTCAATCTCGAGGAGCGTAAATTAAACAATAAATCTAATATACTTGAATAACATACTATCAAAAAAATATATTCACGACTGGTATTACTGAAAAATGTTATTTGACATCAGTATGTAATATATACATATTTTTTGCTATGTGACTTAAAGCTGCTCATACGAAAGATATACCAATTTGCATCGGGTCTCGTATATAAAACATACCAACAATTCGTATTTCAGTGTAAAACAGCCAATCACAGATAGAATAGTTCGCATCGCTACATACCAATCACATACGAAAGTAAGTGAGATGTGGTATGAAAAAGATACCAGATCTCTGTAAGCATACCAGAATCTCGTATCAGATGTTAGTTTCAAATTGTATGTAATTTTGGTATCCAGCGATTTACAGTGTACTTCATGATTGTATTTACATTGATTTGGGATATTTTTTCAATTAGTCTTTGTGCTGCAAACATTGTCTCCTGACCGATAGCATTTTTTGTCTTCTGACCGATGCACATTTCGCAACTTAAAATGATATCTTAACTTTCCTAATACGACAAAATACATCATTTGCGTTCTAGTTGTCGCATCAAAAGGAAAAAATCAACTATGGATCATCACAATTGATTACTGACGTCCAACAGTTGTACGGGAAGAGATGATTATATGATGATCTCGTGGAAGAGATGGATGAAGGAGTATCTTACTTCTTTGCCTCCTGGAGAAGTGACAGGGAAGTTCCTTGTAAAGCTCCGAGCGTTGGTGATGTTGTCTTGATTGAGGACGGTACTTGTGGTAGATTGAGTTGGCTGTTAGGTGTGATTTCTGAAGTTATTGCTGGATCAGATAAGCAGAGATTACGTTCCTGAGCATTTGATCAATTTCTAAAAAGCTACATTTTTGCAAATTATTCATGTGCTGATATACTAGCGACGTGAAAGGGTAAATCAATTTTATATATAACAACACTTTCGACAATTGTTGTCTTTTCAACTTTGCAACTTCGTTCTCTATGAAAATTTGAACATATGATCAAATTTTCACGCTGAATTCGCAAAACCATAGTGGCGACCACACCAAATGAGTATTTTTACAGGTTTTGTATTTGTACTGGTGTCTTTTGACCTGATAATTTTGTGGTCTCGGTCAGATGGACATTTTCCGCAGTTTTACGAGAATTTGAAAATGATAATTATTGTCTTTTCAAACAAAATTACGCAAGCATGATTGCATTATGGTTCGTGATAATTCTGTGAGTTTTCATGAGATCCGGATGAAAATGTGGTTTCAGCAACAATTTGAAATTTTGAGTAAAATCAAAAGGTCTGGTCGAAAGAGCACAGGTCATTTTTTAAAATTCACAATTGCTCAATTGTGATGATCAGACACAGAGATTCACAATGAGATATGTGAACCAACAAAAGATCAAAACCAGGAAAATAATTTATCAAATGCATAAACTACATAATACTCACAAAGTTTGAAAAGTACGGTAGTAATAAACTACAAGAAAAGAAGCAAATATTCACAAATAAAATCAGGAACAACTGTACATTAAATTGCGTCCTACACAATGGTTCATCAAAAGAGAAGGATTGACTTTGGAAATCATGGACTCTAGATAGCATCTCTTATTTACATTTTTTATATCGTCATAATGAATTTTTCAGGTAATGAAATTTGCACAAATGTCATCGTTGTGTTCATCACGAAAATGCAACCTCACTGCCGAAAATTATCTTAAAAAATATGTTCACGGAGGCTGGTTTGTACTGACCGAACCGTCTCACCAATGTACACTTGATTACATAATTTACATGTGATTTCATAAATCAAAAAATTCTTGTGACTTTTATTCGGACGAAGCGCACAGGCACATCTATCGCAATCACTATTGCATTGCTTTATTTCTTTTGGAGAATACAGTCATGTCTTTAAATTATTGCCACCATTAAAAGAAAATTTTATTATATTTGTCCTAAATTTTATATCCATTATCCAATTATTTGACCGCAATAATCCGGATCTCGGCACCAAATATGTGCGACTAGGGCGCATCTTTTGCGTTGTGTTGTGCAAAAACCAAATGTGTCTAGCAAACTAAGAAATATATTTATATTCAAATCTATACATATCGCTAGTCAACTAGCGCAGACAAACAAACACATCAAGTCAAATATCTACAGCTCAATTACATACAGTCGATGCTCATTCAAGAATGAAACGTAATTGTTTTGAGTTCTTTAAGCGAGTTGTCGAAGACTGCATAAACATTCAATATCTTAGACAAGTAAGCACTGATGATTTTGTATAATGGTGAGTTCGTAAATAAAACAACCGCTTGCAGAGGATCCCCTTGCTTATGGATTTTGGGAAAACCACGCATTGCTTACGTTCAGCTCAGCAAAAACGTAAATTCGATTTTTAACAACATGTGACAGGAGACAGAAAGTAGTTTTTACGATTCATCAGTATTCATGTCTTGGTTAGCTCCAAAGTTCTCTTCCAGCACACATTATGTTGACGTAGCAAATATATAAAGAACCATAAAATGAGGATGTGTATATACAAAATGTTCGTCTGAACGCGTAGCACTGTCTTCAGGACACTTGTTTCTTTCCACCATGAAAACCAGTTTCCAAAAGAATGAAATAGTTGGAGTCAAATTCTTCTGTGAAATTCTTATGTAGGCCTATAGACGCAAATGACAATGTCAGGGATGAGAATACCAAGGGAAAATCCGGATGCACTCACAGACGAGGGGCTCTGATGCGGAAATGTAAAATTTGCATTACTAAATCTGTTAAAATATCCAGAAGGTTATCTACACCGGAAAATAAAGTTTAAATTTAAGTTAATGTAAATTTAAATAAGGTTAAATTTCACACGCAGTGCAAAGTTTTTCTTTAAAATTGAGTGTGGAGATATGTTAGAAGGAAAGGTGCAAATTATGTATAAATAAAACAATTGTGTACCTGAATTGCGTAAGCTGAAGTTTATTAATGAAGAAATGCAGGCTGCGCTTCCAACTTTCGGCTAACCTCCCTTGCCTAGTGCTTCTTCGATTGCATTTTTGAACAAGTCAAGCACCACTATATTATAATTTTGGTCAATTGTAGCTCAGCATAAGACCACGTACAGAATGCAGCTGTTCCTTTAACTTTAGAATGAGTAGCAGTAGTTATCTGTTTGTATTAAGTAAGTTCTATTTGGTTGAATTCGCAACGACATCATTCAAATTTGAGAGCAAGTCGCAAGAAACACTTGATGATGTACTGACATTGAATGACGATTCTATTGTACAGTCTAATATTCTTACAAAGGCCATACTAAAAGCATTCACACATCCAGTTGATTCATTTCTTGTGTTCATAATTGGCAAGAATAATAAACATGATAGCACGCACTGGTTCAGGTGTATGAATCGCAGAACTAGAACATCACCTAACTGTGCAATAGTATGGCATTTTTATGAATAAATATCCCTAACGCTTGTCAGCACCGTAAGATGCCCAAATATATATCCATGTAATACTAATGTGCTGAAAATTTTAGTTAGATAATGGCCCAGTTCTACTATTCATTCACCATCGCCAGTGCTAACGTGTTATCATTGCTAATAAAAAATTAGGAAAAAATGACTCAAGTCGATGTGCAAATGTCTTTCATCAAAAATACAATTATGTATTCAACTGGATAAGATAGGTCAGGCAGAATTCATTGTTTGCAGTAGCCTAATAATGAGAATTACATTGTGCGTGTATTGTCAGCGAATAAGTCAGCGACATCAAGACATCAAGTTGATTAGAAGCAGTGTTCATGATTGCATTTTCATTATATGATTTATTAGATGATGGGTTATCTCCTCCCACAGGTTTTCAAATTTGTCTAAAATCTGCCAAAATGAATCAATCGTCACCAATCTTCAGGTAGACGTACTTTAGCATATTTTCTGACTACATACAACAATTTGTCTAGATCAAACTAGTACTATTTGCATCAGAGACGATCACGTGAAGTGTAGCGATGTCAACAGCCTGATCTGATTTCGTCTGTTTGACACGTTCTTGTGTGCATTGTTCTCTCTCCCTCTTCGTCTCATCCGCTGCTATTTGAACTCTTTCCGCGGCCAATACCTTGACACGCCTTTTTTAAGTCACAAATGTTAGTGTAAGGGATCTGGCCTGGTCATCATCGCTTCACGAATTGTTGGGAAGTGACTGGTTGACCTGAAGTGCTTTCTGCTCAGACGATGAAGTCAGACGAAGTCAGATCAAGCTACAGACATCGCTGCACTTCAAGTTATCGCCCCTAATTCAACAGTACTTGTCCGATTCACACAAATTTTGGCATGTGGCTAGAAAATATCCTCACTTACGTGAACGGAAAGTTTTGTGACGATTGATTCATTTCTACGGATTTTAGAAAAATTTGAAAACGTGGGGATAACTGATAAGTACCTAGGCATGCTGTTCTTCATCAATCTAATTGACATGTATTGACAAGCCTATGCAGTTTCAGAAATGAGATTGCAAGTGTCAAAACCAGTTGCGAACATCGAATGCTATTATGGATTGTAAAAATGTCACCTTACTTCCACTAGTTCACCTTATGCATTCGAAGATGTGTTTGACATGAAGTAGTTGCTACTGACCGATAAATTGTATTAATGACTGTCAATGACTTTGTGTGCGCACGTGCTTCTCGATAAAAATGACGCATTGGAAGGGAAGATAATTATGACGGTTGGCTCGACTTCTACTAGCACTATAGGAGCCAAGATTACGCAACTTCATCCCCGAATTCACCAAGTGATAGTATCACTCACGTCACTGTTGATGACGTTTTAAAGTCAAATAGTTCTGTCCAAAGTAAGTATATAAATGAAGTATGCAATCAAAGCATGATTTGTGGGGACATCTATGATATTACTTTTTCGCCAGCTCTTATAAGCAGTTTTATTTGATATCTCAATTGATAACAGAAGACCATTGAATTATTAAATGGAAGGGACTGAATAGCTATGTCAAAGCTATGAATCAGCGAAAAATCACATAGTTATCCGTAGACGTTTGGAAGACAAAACATAGATGAAGTTCCATTTCTATGGTTAGAATGTCAGAGTTGATTTGGCAAAGAAATAAAATTGATTGTTAAGGTACTTAATAAACGACCGTAAACCACTCATTTATCTACACATTGATGTGGGCGCTATATGATTGTTTTCCTATATTAATGCATTTGCCAACTTTTGCCCACTGAACATATTGTAATCTTTGTCTGGAATCTATAAATACTTCATCTTCTTGTTGATAACCAGTTGTGCATACATTCATTGATCAGTTTTAGATTTCAATTGACTAAAATGATCACTAAAATATTGATTGTTAGTTAGTGACAGGTCTGATGAAAATAAGGAAAAATGATGAATGATGATCCTGCCTTAAGCTGCAGATGCTATGTATTAATAACTTTGTATATAAACACTTTGGTTCGGTCTGATAGATCATAATTTCACGCATGCGTTTACCATGTCGGAAATCTCTGCGAATATTTGCATGATGAAAGATAATACAATTCTAAAAGTTTTAGTCGTGGAGTCCAAGATAATTCCGTGAAGGAAAAAAGTCCTCACGTCTCAAAGTTTTTTTCACGTCACGATTTTTGATTGATTTCATTGGCTGAAGTTTGTTTGTCTGGAATGAATTCATATTGTCTGAACTCATTTTTATTATTCTCACCTTGGTGATGACAATAAACAACTTTTAATATTTTCCAAGCTAAAGTTCAAGAATTAATATGAAGTCTATTGCTGCCTATATTCAATTGCATTCTTCTCATTCCAAAGCCACTGATGCATCACATTGCTATAAAATACATTTTGAAGGAAATGTGTAAGCAAGTGACAGGTAGATCATCGCTGCAAATTTACAACAACGCAGAAGATAACAATCTGTTGTCCCAACATAAACATATGTAGCCTAACATCTATGTCTCTAGGAAGACTCAAGCATTTTCACCCGGACAGGCTATTTGACATGCAATATTTAAACTTTTGTCTGTGTCAATTCATAAGTCGCTTTGAAATACCAAAGTAGTATGCTGTCATTTTCTTTCTTGAAACTTTTTAGTGTGTAAATGGGTAGTGGCTATTACATCGGCTGAGTTGGTACGATTTTGGTCTCACGACTATTACACCGACTGAGCAGATACAATTTTTTTCCATGTCTGCTACCACGCCTTATATTCTAAGCCGTTGGGGACTCACAATTACTCAAAATGACAAGAATTATTCATTATGTGTCTTGACTCGCTGCTTTTGTTGCTTCACCATACCGCTTCTTGATTCGTCTTCTAGGCTTTTTTTAGAAATTCAGTGATTTCATCAGCGAAATAAACTTATTTGCTAGCTATAGGACAATCTCGTTGAATAATATCACACTTTAAAACTAATGACTGAATAAAGCTTCGTGATTGAGAAATCATCAGGTCGAGTAGAGCAGAAAATGTTGGAACTAGTCACTACAGCAATCCCATGAATGAATGATGAACGAAAGTACTCCCCCATGCTGGGTGCTTGGACGGTACTGAAACAGTCAGACTTTAATCTGGAGCTTTGTCCAATCGGTCTACATGCATGGTGGCTGAATTTATCATTGATATCAAATGAATGTGAGGGCACTTTTTACAGTAGTAAGTTCTCATTGGAGGACGCTTTAGTAAAAATCACGTACAATTCGCGCAATAGTTCCAAACGCACAAATTACTTTTCTCATTATCATAAAAGATGCAGTTGTTCAGATAGATTTACCGCTCATCGAATACGTTGCATCAAGACCTGAGAATAATCTTGGTGATATGGCTAATGATCGTTTTCGACCAAAACTCATTGGTTGTCATGCATTGGTTTACGTTCCCAAAAAGAGGAACTCTGTGATTATTTTTTCCGCGATTCATCATGACAGCGAATGTGAGCCAGAGGATCCAAGAAAACCGAAAATTAGTCTCGATTATAATCAAAGTAAATCAGGCGCTGATATTCTTCATCAAGTGCGTCGAAAGTATTCTTGCAAAAGAAAGATAAGAAGGTGGCCGCGATATTCTGCAACTTTATCGATATGGCTTCATACAATGCCTTCATTTTTTACATCATTCCATCCGCAATACCGCCATGTAGTATCACATAGACGTCGTTTGTTCTTGATCGAATTAGCGACACTATTGATGTCGGCGGTATCCAATGAAGTGGAGACTTCTGCTCCGTCACCTGGAAGTCGTGCCCATTGATTTTTCCTTCGATTTCATTCGATAAACAAATATTTGGTTTGGTGTCTATAGGTGCCTAAAGGCGCCTACTGGTGCCTCAAGGCACTAGAAAGGCAGTAACTAGGCTCAAACTGGCATTAAATTTCGGCTTCGTGCCCAAAATAGTGCCCTACAGTTTACAGTGATGGAAACATATTGGGGGCCTCATAGACCCCCACTGGACTTAAACGTGATAATTTTTGTTTGATGTTAGAGGGTTAATTTGTAGCGCAAAGAATTTTAAGCTCAATTAATATCAGCTATTTTATCATCAACTCTTTTAATACACTAAACAATCACACCATTAATAAATTGATGTGGAGAGCCGGTCAATATCATATGAAGATCACATAGATATAGAAGGATACACCGGTATACTTACAGTTATAAACATGAGTAGACAGCAAGGAACTCACCTGTAATCAAAATGACAAAAATGTCAAGTGAAATTGTAAGAAATCAGTAATCGACTGGCTGTCCTAAAGTTATTACTATCTTCAAGCGTGCACTTCACAGACATCAAATGGTGGAAAGTATCATTACGGTGACTTATTTTATCAGAGTTAGAGAGCACACGTGATACTTAATATAGATTTTGCATTAGATTAATAATAATAATAGTGTTTATTTCGAATCAATGAAAATCATAATTTTCAGATCAACGTTTCATGTAAGTGATAAATGAAGTCATACATGCTAAGAAGATACATCAATTTGAGTACATCATCAGCTGGTTTGATATTCAGTAGTTTTGACATATACGGGAAGAACGAGTCACGCCTTTTCTGTGCACCATGACGACCAGATAAGAAATGTCCAGAATAATGCAAACGTTTCGGCAAATACTTGTGCAAGCAGTGGTTTTGGCTTTTAGATATTTTCTTGAACAATTGTTGGCTTATTCGTATTCGTCTGTCTTTAATTGTTTCGTAATTCATTGTCTCTTCTCCAAAGATTTTCCAGGATCGCTTTTGAATTCTTTCCAGTTTTATGTTCATAAATTTAGGAAGACCAATAAACACGGGACATGCGTATTCCATCAAAGAAAGAATGATTGCGCAATAAATTTGTCGTACTTCGCGATTTGAGGCAAATTGTTTCGCTTAACGAATGATATAGAATCGTCGATTACATTTCTTGATCACATTGTCGATGTGGTTGGTCCATGTCAACTTATCATTCAAAGTCGCACCCAAGATTTTCATTTCGTGAGTTTGAGGAATGTCTAGGTTAAGAGGTGATGATAAGCGATGTGCGCACTTCTTCCTACAAATCATAATGCACGATTTCATTTTATTGAGAGCCAATTTGTTTTTACGCACCACTCTTCCATGACAGTAGTAATAAAACGGCGAACACCCGACCGGCGCCCCCCTCCCTCTGGAACGGCAGAGTGTCGTGGTCGGCCGCCGTGGTGCTTCGCGTCTGACGTCCCCCCCTCTGGAACGCCAGAGTGTCGTGGTGGTCTTAGGCGACCGCCAGGATTTGTCTTGAGGCTATAGTGTGTGATGTTTTTCGTGCAATCTAATGAATGTTGGGTTGTAAAATGGGCTGTAGCTTCAAAACGAAGCATCGGATTGGAAAACGGATTTCAGATTTGGAATCAGCGTGAAATTCTGCATCTGTATGGTGAGTTTCAAGGCAATCGGAGAGAAAAAATTTTCAACATTTTTCGAAAAACGACAGAGTTAGAATTTGGGACGTTTTGGGCTGTAGCGCCAAAACGAAGCATCGGATGGGAAAACGGAGGCCAGATTCGGATTCAGCGTGAAATTCTGCATCGGTATGGTGAATTTGAACGCAATCGGAGAGAAAAAATTTTCGCTGACGTCCCCCCCCCCTCGGGAGAGCTAGCTTCGATTTTGGCTTCCAGTGGACGGATTTTGTCGTGCCATAGCTCGTTTGAAAGCTAAGAGTGAGACAAATTCACTGAAAGAATCGGCTTGTTCCTATCTGTCTTCGTTTAGATGTGAGACGCCATTTAAGATTTTGGGACATTGGCGAAAAACGACAGAGTTAGAATTTGGGACGTTTTGGGCTGTAGTTTCAAAGCGAAGCATCGGATTGGAAAACGGATTTCAGATTTGGAATCAGCGTGAAATTCTCTATCTGTATGGTGAGTTTCAAGTCAATCGGAGAGAAAAATTTTCAACATTTTTCGAAAAAACGAGTTAGAATTTTTGCGATGGCTGCCTACTGTAGAGCCAAAACGAAGCATCGGATGGGAAAACGGAGGCCAGATTCGGATTCAGCGTCAAATTCTACATGGAAATGGTGTATTTCCAGCTCAATCGGAGCACTAGAACCGGAGATAGACGGGTTTTTAGTGTTTGGATGATGGGTATTACGTCATCAGCTGATCGCCACACACTATATCAGCTGGGAACCGACAGAGACTTGTCATTCAGACGAGAGATTGTCAACGGTAAGTCGTCTCTCTGAGCTCCGATGATAGCTTCGGACATTCCAAATCCCGGGTTTCTGTAAGAAACCGACTTAGAAAATTTCATTGCTGATATCAGCTAAGGCGTCAGACTTAGAGGTTAGCCAGGAGATGGCCTTCGTCTCCAGGCCATAAAAGACTCCAAAACTTTAAAGGCTTGTAACTTTGCTTCTACAAGTCCGTTTGACTTGATTCAAAAAAAGGTTCGGTCGCTATTGACCTGTCCTAAGTGATAGACTACTTATAAAATTTCATAAGTAGTGCTAAAAAGTTGAAAAATTTAAATTCGCTATTTTTGGCAATTTTCGGGGTTTTCAAACCTTCTGATTTCAATAAAGACCTTTATAAAGTTGTGGGAGGCGAGCTTCGGCTTGGAATTTGCAACCTTTGTAAACAATCCACTGGTTTTCATGTCAAAATCGGGATCCGGATACCAACACAGTGATATGACGCACGCTCTGTCCGCGAGAGGTTGGATTTGTGGGCCGAGGCCTTGGAGTTGGGATAAGATCCCCTCTGAGTAATGCCTGTAACGGATTCAAAGGTTCGACACTTTCCAACAATCTCACAATTTAGCTGTATGATTATAAGAATGACTGCCAATGTCGCCTGTTAGTAATTCTATTTCATCGTTCCTTTACAGATACATAAGTTACAAAATGGGAGGCAACTCAAAATTTTTATTTAAAAAGTGCTCTTGCGGAGAAATAAAGAGGGGTGGCGAATTCAAACGCCACATTAACAAGTATAAGAATACTCCTCACTTTCACGAGGAAAGAGCCGTTATTTCCGGCTGTACACATTGCCTGAAATTTTTGAAAGGCAAGGAGCATGAGGCATTTTACATCGCCCACGCCGAATGTCCGGTCAAAAAGGCTAACAATTATACGACATCAGACATTGGCAAAGTGATCGCGTCCTTCTTCAACGAAGAAACAGTCGATCTAGACGCAGCACTACAAGAGGCTATTGCAACAATTTTGGAACCTGCTGCTTCGGCCACTACCTCATCGACAGCAGAAGAGAAGGCCCCACTAAGCGATTTGGACAGCTCAGATGACTCCGATTCTGAGGAGGTCGTCATCACTAAAAACGCGGAAGAGATAGGAAGACCGACAAATCAGTCTTCCCCGAAAAAGAAAGTGATCGCACCTTCCCCAGTAAAGAAGGGGATTAAGCAGCAGATGAACAGCTGGAATAAGGATGAGCAGATCGCAAAAGTGAGCCAGGAATATGCACTCACGAAATTAAAAGATGAGCTCACTCGTTACAAAAACGAATGTTCGGCCCTTAGGGATGACAATTTTCACCTGAAGGGTCAGGTAGCCGAGATTCGGGCCCTCAAGACCCAAGTAATTAACTTAGAACCTTTCCGCGAAAGGGCGCTTGCCAGCGAAAAACGAGTTGAAGAGCAGGCGACGTACATAAAATCACTAAAAGCTCAGGAAGAGGTGTCAAATTTAAAAATCGAGCAACTAAAGACTAGCCTGACTGAGAGTCAGAAGAAAGAAGAGAGACGAACAACGCTCCACATTCCCATCATCAAGAGCAGAATCGTCGACAGCGTCATCCTTGAGAGTGAGGACTTGGATACCACATTCGAGTGCTACGATGGGGCGATGGCGGAGATGCGCTGCCTTCATCTCTCAATAAAACATGATGGTGACATCAAAGAATTACGCCACCGCAAGCGGAAACTGCCGGCCAAATACTTGCCTCAGCCACCACAATCGAAGGTTCAACGAACCGGTTGAATTGATTTATGGTAAGTTAATATCATCTCTATCACTTGAATATAATTTCATCTATTTTTCCTTCTATTTTCAGATACGACGAGAACGAACCAACGGCTCTCTTAAGGGCCACCATGGGGCAAGACATGATAGAACCTCCACGCGGTTTGCCCTGGGCAGTCTTTAGACTGGCGAATACTATCATTAAGTTGAATCTGCTATCAGTCAACTTGAACGTTACATCACATTAGAGGGGTATATAAACCACTACCTCTCATTTCATTTCATTTCAATCATGGAGACGCCAAGCGCTGCAGTCAACTCTCCTCGCGGACCGCAGTTAAGACCGCGAAATTTATTTAATGAATTTGCTAGAATAGAGGAGCAAGACAGAGTTCACAACAATCTTGCTCAGATTGGCAATGGAATGACAGCAAGTGTTGCCAATCCAATGGAATGGCGCTACATTCCACCCTCCACTCACATACCAACTAGCATTGAAGTCGACACTGCTGAGGTTAAACGGTTTCGACTCTCTCTCAGCAGAATCGGTATGGAGTAAGATTGCTGATGACGACTCCCGAGAACGAACCACCGGCTCTCTTAAGGGCCACCATGGGGCAAGACATGATAGAACCTCCACGCGGTTTGCCCTGGGCAGTCTTCGGACTGGCGAATACTATCATTAAGTTGAATCTGCTATCAGTCAACTTGAACGTTGCAAATGAAGTTCGGTGTAATACTTCCTTTCGACGGGCGTTCCTGTAAAGGGCGGCGGTGAAACCCGTAGCTATGTATACCGCAAGGGACATTCGGCAATGGTCAATCTTGTTAAACCTCTCTGCGTCATGTTTGCAAGTGATTGCCTCTGTCTCAACGTAGTATGTATTCGCGCCAGGGCGACATTTAGCCAACTGTCGAAGGTTGCCTAAAACTTTACATTGCATACGTTATGAGAACCATGAGTTCTACCTGTCTCTATCAATGAGACGAATTGATGAATGGAATGAAATGGGAGGACACTCACGCGCCACACGCAACATAACACACTTCTCTCTTCCGTAGTCTAACAAGCTCTTTACACATGGATCGCAGTCGATTGCTATCCCTGTATCAGAAGTGTAAGCCATCTTAATTTTATTTAACACTATTTCATCTACCATCATCGCCCATATGAAATGTTATAAGATTTACAAGTTAGACTAAGCGTGCTACTATTTCCAAATGAAAATGTATACATGGTTAAATCATCCACTGAAGCCCCATTCAAGTAAGTCAGTATGAAAGCAAAGATAATACGAAATAAAAATTTATTATGGAATGTATTTCAAAAGGTCTTCATCGTCAATATCGTCCCAGAGTCTGGCTTCACATAGATTACAAAAACAGTTCACTTGTTTCAATCGTTCTTCCACTGCGAGCCTCACTTTGTCAATATACTCCCACTCCGCCATAGTTCGTGGCTAGGAGTTAGGGGTGTACCACTCCCATAATTGTTGGAGGAATTTCATGCTGGTGATCTCCATCACATCGTCAGTATCGTTCTGGAGATACTTCCACCTCACGCCTGTTAAGTCGGGACACTCCTTCTCACATACACTCTCCTCTTCCTCGTCCGCTGGTAATGACAACTTTCTGATATTGTCCAGTCGGTACACCTTCTCTACCTTCCCCTTCGTTGGGGCGTTTGGTGCAACGAGCGCCTTTGGTGTTGAGCATGGAGAAGAGAATTTTGTGTTTGGTGTTGTCGGAGGGCTTGTCATGTTGACTGTGAATAATAACTTTGAAATGTTTTCTAATTCTTAAGTATCAACAAGCAACCAATCAGAATGAACAGCCAATGAATGATGAATATGAAAGTATATATGCAAAGTGACATTCGTGTCATTTCACTCTGTCTTTGAGACGTATAAGTGAACTGCTCTCTCGTGAATTCCAAATTTGAGTGAAGTCTCTATCTTGTTGAAGTATCAAGCTTAAACATAATTTCGTTCAAATGGTAAGTTGAAAATTTCTTCACTCATCTCCCTCAAACGTGTGGCTAATAGCATCTTCCTCAATTTCAGGCATCAACTTCATCACCAACGCCCTCCCTTCTCGAGGAAAGTTTAGAGTTGTTGAGTCAAGGTAGGTTGTAACAATACACTGAGACTTGAACAGAGATGATAGAATGATTTCTCTTTCAGGTGATACCAGTCCCATCTCGAGCGAGTCCATGTCAACATTGTCGCGGGAATGCAACGATCGGGAATGTGCTGACTGTGGGCACATCTTCACGAGGAAGCGTGATCTCGTCCGACACATCAAGCGAGGTGTTTGTAGACCTAAGTCAGCATCAATCTCCGAAGGTGGGGATGATTCTGTTAACGATGTCTCCTTTTCTTGCGATTTATGCATTCAGTCTTTTGAGTCACATTTTGAACTATCTTCACATAGACTTCGACATACACACAGTGACGATAGTTATACTAACAGCGCCTCCTCTATCCGACTCTCTGAAGTGTCGATAAATAATTTAGTGAGGAACTACCAGATGGAATCCTCAGAAACCATTACTGACTTTGAAGAATGGTTTCATCAAAATTCATCTTTGATTGGTGCGCTCTTCAACAATTTAGCCAATTTTAGAATGAAGGCGCTCATCTATCTCAAAATAAAATATGCAAAAATCGACCACCATACTGGTCAAATAGTAGAGAGGTTGGAGTTTCACATACCCTCCTCTCCTGCAACCGAAGTTGTAGACTGCGAGTCTTGGATAAATTTTCATATCCAAGGGTTAAAATTAAACATAGATAAATTTAACGAGCGTGATAGTGGACTCGTTTTTGATGGTATTGAGACCGCCATGATTAAAATCACTGTATTAGAGAACTACTCTGGACAAGGCTCCTTTAAACTTCCAAAAAGTTTAAAAAATAAAACAGCAGTCATTTCTGTAGATTGCGAATCTCACTGTTTTAAGTATGCCGTCCTCTCCATTCTCCACTATAATGATGTACAGAATAGCCGATACCGCAAGAGTAAGTATCAACAGTGGGAGAATGAATTAAAGTTTGATGACTGCAATAGTGAAGATATGAAAATTAAAGATATAGAAAAATTTGAAAAATTGAACAACATCAAAATAGTTCTCCATGTTTGGGAAAAGGGATTGAAGGGTGTCCGCTACAACTCGCGTTCGAGTTGTTATGAGCACGTTGTCAACCTTTTATTAGTAAGACAGGATGATAGTGAGGAATGGCACTACTGCGGTATTCCCAAAATTTCTCGCTTATACCACCACCTAAGAAATTCTAGCTCATCAGAGATTTATTACTGTGACAGATGCATTCGCAACTTTAGGAGTAAAAATAAATTTGAAACTCATTACGAATGGTGTAAGCGAGGTAAACTACAAATGGAGCGCATGCCCAAAGATAAGGAGTTTTCATATAGAGAGAATGGCGATGAACTAAGTCCTCTTCGTGTCATCTATGCTGACATCGAATGCTATATCGATGATATCATCCACAAGCCAGCAGCCATATCCTGCTATGAAGTATGGCATGACCATTTCCAAAATAGAAAAAATTAAATGCACGTCTGGCAAGGTGAGGATTGTATTTACCAATTCCTACAATTCCTCGAACAGGCTGTAAAATTTCAACAAAAGTATGATGGTGAACTCTATCGCAGATCATTGCATATGACAGCAGATGATCAAGCAAAATTTGATAGTTGCAACGTTTGCCTCAAATGTAGGAAAACATTTGATGATGATAAGATTAAGAAAGTGCGCGACCATGATCACATCACTGGTAAATTTAGAAACGCACTATGTTCAAAATGCAATTTTTCACTTAGGATGAAACGGCGTACATTACCCGTCATTTTCCATAATTTCAAGGGCTACGACAGCCATATGATAATAAAAGGAGGTTTAGGTCAAATGAAAGAGTGGAAGCTTGATGTAATAGCACAAACGAGAGAGAAGTTTATGGCCATGACAGCAAAAGTGCCTGTCGATAAAACTAAAGAAAATAAGACGGTCTATTTTGATATAAAATCTTTAGGTTCCTACCAATTTATGACTGCACCACTGGCCTCTCTCGTGCAAAATCTAAATTCTCTTCCACTAACACAAAATCTTAAGAAACAATATCCAAATCTAACCGATGAAGTGATCACACGGAAAGGAGTCTTTCCATATGCATATTTTGATGCGATTAATAAACTCGGCGAGACTTCTCTTCCGCCCATAGATAAATTTAAAAATGATTTGAGCGGTGCAGAATGTAAGACCGAAGATTATGATCATGCACAAGATGCATGGATAAAATTTGACTGCCATACATTTGGCGAATATATGATTGCCTACCTTAAGTTAGATGTATTTTTGCTGGCTGATGTATTTAAGGAGTTTCGACGAGTGGCATTAGAAGAAGATAAGTTAGATCCCGTCCACTTTGTCAGTCTGCCAGCCATGTCATTTAAGTCTGCTTTTAAAATGACTGGTGAGACCATTCATCTCTTACAAGATCCAGAGATGTATAATTTATTTGAGCGAGGAATTCGCGGTGGTCTCACATTTGTAAATAAACATAGGTTAAAATCAAAATTAGTAGGCAATGATCAGACTCATCTTAAGTATTATGACCAAAATAATTTATATGGTAGTTCACTATCCAAACCACTTCCTCACTCTGAGTTTAGCTGGTTAGATGATAGTGAAATTCAGCATCTCTCCAACCCTTCTAGCATACTAGCAATTCCAGATGAAGGTGATTGGGGATATTATTTTGAGATAGATCTAATCTATCCAAATAATATTAAACATAAAACCGTAGATCTTCCACTCGCACCCGAATGAGGTGAAGTGACCAAAGATATGTTTTCCGACTTTATGAAACAATTTCATAAAGATTTAGAATCATGCGGTCAGCCCGACTATAAGCCTTGTCGCAAACTTTTACTCACCCAGTATGATAAGGAAAACTATCTAGTTCACTTTAGCATCTTAAAATTTTATTTAGAAATGGGCATGATTTTAAAAAGAGTTCACCGCATTATTAAATTTAGACAGAAAGCCTTCCTCAAACCATATATTGATAGCAACAGCCAGAAACGTGCACTAGCCCAAAATAATTTTGAAAAAGATTTTTATAAGTATAAGAATAATAGTCTATTTGGTAAGACGATGGAGGATGTTAGAAACCGTGTAAACTATAAACTAGTCAATGATGTTACAAAATTTAAGAAATTGGTCTCATCACCTCTATTCATCGATAGAGACATTATCGATGAAGACCTTATAGGTATTAAAATGATAAAATCTGAAGTTGAGTTGTGCAAGCCCATCTATATTGGTCAAGCTGTACTAGATTACTCTAAGCTTGAAATGTACCAACTCTTTTATAAAATACTAAAACCATGTCCTCTCGTAAAAGAGGTTCGTTTGTTGGGTGGTGATACAGATAGTTTCTTCTTAGCCATTACCACTCAAAAAGATTTAAATTTCAATGAAGTAGGAAAATCTTTAGAAAGATATTTTGATACATCAAATTATCCTACTGATCATCCAATCTACTCCATCAAAAATAAGGCAAAACTTGGCTGCTTTAAGGATGAGACAGCAGGGAAGGAAATAGATGAAATGATTCTCCTCCGACCAAAAATGTACAGTATGAAATTAAGGGATAGCGACGATAGTATTAAGCGTGCTAAAGGCATATCAAGATCATTGGTCTCTAACATGAAACATAAAAGTTTCAGGAAAGCCTATAGAAATAAAAATATAACGTTTGTCAATATGACAATCTTAAAATCTAAGTCGCATGAGATCAAAACTCATACTTTTAGGAAACGGGCGCTTTCAGCATGGGAGGATAAGAGGTGCTGGTTAGAACACAACATATCTCTTCCACATGGACATCCTGACACAAACATACCACCACCCAAAAGAATTAAACTCACACTACCACATTCAGGAGACGTCTTAGCATAATCATCCTTAAGTTAGTATTTTCATGTTGATTTCTGTAGATAAACATTGCTGTTTTATGTATCGCATTAGATCGTTTCTTCCTTGTGAATATATGCCTACAGTCTATGAGTGCAGGCGTTCATTCAATCACAAGCTAACAGAGTTTAAGAAAAGACAATTGATTCCCGACTCCGCTTTCAAAATCAGATAGCAAAGTTCATACTTTAAGTTGCTTTGCAAGTTGATATGGAGATACATAAATCGGTATGACTTTTTCTTCAGAGATCCTTTTCAATTCTGCTCGAACTTTTCTTGCTGATTCAACATCATTTATACAATACACGCTCGTACATAACACATTTAGTAGTAGTTATGGGTAAATCCAATTTATTCCACAACATTTGACGAAAATGTGTCTTTGATTTGTAAAATCCATATTTCTGAACCGATTTCAATAGTTTTTTTTTTAATCGAACCGTAAAGATCTCATCTATTATGGCATGGTTTTTAAAAAGTCACAAAGCCAAGACCTTCTTCACAAGTTGCCGTTTTTTGCCGGAAAAAGACCAAAAAGGCATGTCCAAAGTTGCAGTACTCTCACTTCAACACGGATTTTCGATCAGCTACATACAAATACACCCACTAATATTTATATCATCTGAAAGAAGAAGATCAGCTCTTTAGGACAGTCTAATTTTAAATGTTATAATGAATATTAATTATTGAATTTTTACTGGGTTTCCATTGTCCAATGAAAAAAATGTCCTCTGACCGAGACGTTTTCTGTCCTCTGACCGAGGTACCTTTTCTCGAAGAATATTGATTCTTCCATTAAACGTTTTGCACCAAACGAATCCTCTAGTGTGCTAGTTTATAAATCCGTAAAGAAAATTCAGTTTGATGCCGTTACAAGTGAGCAATATTGATTTAAAAATATTTTTATCCGTTTTTTCGACCAGAGAATTCGAATATTCCCAAAAATTTCATATGGATGCTGAAACCAGAAATTTTGTCAGGAATCGATAAAATTTCACAACATAGGAGGGATCTATGCTCTTAACATCTATGCAGAAGAAATTTTTTATTTATATCAATTAACCCTCTCAAAATCTCCAAAAACCGCGAAAATGTCCTCTGACCGAGACCCTAAAAAATCTCGGTCAGAGGACAACGTTGAAATTGAAGATCTCAGTCAGAGTACAAGGGTCTCGGTCTAAAGACATGATAATGTATGCAATTGCATTTAGATCACTTCGTTTTACGCGTTCAAGTATTCGTCCTAAGTTCCCGCAGTCTCATGAACCCAAATGCTGAAACCGAAGAGTTTCCTGTTCGACATCAATTTGTCCTCTGACCGAGACCTTAAAAATCTCGGTCAGAGGACAAGGTAGGTCACGGTCAACGGACATTATATGTAACACGTTACATTTTGGTCACTTCGCTTTCCGCATGCAAGCATTCATCCTAAGTTCCCAGTTTCATCAGCAACCCAAATGCAGAAGCCGAAGAGTTTCCTATTCGACATCTATCTGACCGACATCAATTTGTCCTCTGACCGAGATGTAGAAAAAATGACTTTTTAAAAGTGCTAGATTTCTATGGAAAGTTTTTATTTGGTGTGGTCGCCGCTAAGATTTTCGTGTTCAGCGTAAAAAAATGAGTATATATGCAAATTTTCACGGAAATCTGAGACCCAAAGTTGAAAAGACAGAAATGTTGTGGAATAAATTGGATTTACCCTTATACCATAGACAAGTGTGGTGCATGGAGATATATTTTCATAGTTTCAAAACATGAGTATTCTACATAGATCACGAGCTTTAGCGAGTTCCCCTTAAATCATCTTCTTCCTCCACAGTTACCGGTCATCACCGTATTCCCTATTGCTCGACAGAGCGACGATTAAACTCGTTCTTCCCATACATATGTATATTATCCACATCATGAACGCAGAATATTTACTCTGCGATAATCGTTCATGTGTCGTACACGATGTTGCCGAAATTGTCATATGAAAACCTTAGTCATACAAAAGCCTTCTTTGGCATGATCCTTCCTTCAATATTTGAATGTTGACTTTGTATTTGTGTATTTATGCGATTTCCATTTATTGAGAATAAAAGCCTACTTATTATTATTATCATTAATACGAGTGTTTTGAAGCTACGAAAATCTCCATACATCACATTTTTCTATGGTATAACTATTTTGTACCATAGTTATCAGCACAAAGCATTGATAAATCAAAGACTAGCTCTATGATTTTGACCTTCATATTCAAAAGTCAGATACTTTCTCAGTTTTCAATTCAGTTATGGGAGCAGTTAGTCCAATATGTAATTTTGATGTGTTCAATTTAATAATTATGGCATTGGCATATAAATGACAGAAATTAGCAAAAACCAAAGCACGATGAGACACTAGGCCTAATTGAGCACTCAACCACACACCATGGAGATTGTCAAAGAGCTTGAGGAAAGTTTTGAATGTAGTTGGAAAGAGCCAATAGAATGATGGTAGTTTTATTTTCTTTTCTTATTTCTTACAATTAATTTCAGTTAACATCCGTTAACTATCTTCAGGTAAAAAGGAGGGAAATATGGTCTAGTATAAAATTTAAAATTCACACCGACGTCTATGTCATAATTACATAATACTGAATACAAAAGAGGGAAGGGCTATGGAACAGGTAGTATTGGGTTACATAGTACCAATAGCATCTTAATGATGACCTGACTAGATCCAGTTAAAATTTTGTATATCAACATATGCGATGAATAATGGTTTAGAACAGGAGAAATTTCAATGAGGAACAGAGTACCAGAATCATTTTCAAATTTACAGGAAATTCGGATAAAGTAATCAATACCGGAACCTGCATGTAATCATGGTAAAATAATGGAGCCATTTTGAGAAACAAAACTGCCATAAAATTGCTCAATTGTATTTTAAAATTCACTCTTGCAAAATTTGCTTTTAGAAGCCATCCTTTGTGGTTGATGCAACGGACATTCCCAACAATTCAGATGCTTTTCAAACGAGCAATCCTAAGTAATAATAACCCATCAAAGATAATAAAAAAAGTAACGCAAATTAAGTTAAATTAAATGGACAATTCAGTGTTCAAATCCGAAAAGCCAGATGCTTGTTTCTTCTATTGGTTGGTCGATGAAGAGGGAAAAAGAGGTGTTTAGTAAGCAAATGAAAACCAAATGGAGCATGAATATGCATTATATCGTGATATCAGCACATGAGGCATGCTCGAAGCAACATGAGTTGCTCTATTATGGTATACGTGTATATTAGTTATCTAAAAATATGAATCGAATCAGTAGTAATATTGACAGAGAGCATGCTCTACCATCAATTGTGAAAATAAATGAATTTCAGTTATTTCCATTGTTTCCAATTATTTTCAAACATTTATGGTATAACCATGATATTACAGAAATTTGTACCGTAGTTATTAGTTATTCTTTCATAGAAAATAAAGGAATACATTTCTCTAATTTCATAATTTCACTATGAAACTTATTTCATAGTGAAATTTCTCTAATTTCTCAGTTCTCTAAATTTCTCTAATTTCATAGTTTCACTTATTTTCAACAGTGAAAATAACTGAATTGCCCATTTGTAATAATAGTTCAGTCATTTTTACAATTGATGGTAGAGCATGCTCTCTTGCATTATCACTGCTGATTCGATTCATTTTTTTAGAAAAAGCTGATAAGTATACATGTACGCCATGCTGTAATGGTAAATGTTACTTCGATTATGACACATTTCTGCTTAGCGCTGATGTCACGATCGAATGCATTTTCATGTTCCATTTGTTTTCATTTGCTTACTAAACACATCCTTCTCACTCTTCATCGATCTATAATAGAAGAAACCAGCATCTGGCTTTTCGCATTTGAACATCAATTTGTCCAGTTCATTTAACTTAACTTGCTCATTTGCGTTACTGTTTTGATTATCTTTGCTGACTTTTTACTTTTTTTGCATTCATTTGAATTGTTGGGAATGTCCGCTAAAAAAAATACTAAGAATGCCTTCCAAAAGCAAATCTTGCAAGAGTCAATCTTAGAATACAATTAAATAATTTTGCAGCAGTTTTGTTGCTCAATATGGCGCCATTCGTTTACCATTATTATGTTTGCTAGTCATTGATTGCTTCATTCGTGTTACATGTAAATTCGAAAATGTTTCCATGCTGTCTTCTTCATTGAAATTTCTCCTGTTCTAAACCTTCGTTATTCATCGTACATGTTGAGATACAAAATTTGAATTGTTGCTGGCGCTCGCTAAAGCTCGTGGTCTATGCAGAATACTCATGTTTTGAAAATGAGAATAAATCTCCATACATCACATGTGTCTATGTTAGAACAAAATATTCTTTTATGTCCGATGAAAGAATAAATAATAACTCTATGGTGAAAGTATATACTACAGTTCATCTTAGCATAGGATTTCTACATTTTACCGGACAATATTGCTCGTACAAGGAGGTCTAGATATCTATAATTATAGATATCTAGACCTCCTTGGCTCTTAGTTGCAATATTGTCCGCGAAATGCTATGGAATGAATACGACACGCAGAATAGTCCATCAATGGCATTCTATGTACCAGTGGCATAGCAATAAGACATTGATGGACATATTCAAGTGTCGTAGTATCATTGTTGTAGACTTCTCTCAGAAGCTATGACTGTTTCACTGCTGGACGGTGAGCCGATTCAAATTTCAATTTTCAATAGATTCATTTATCGGGCACATACTGTAGCTATAATTCGTCACTACTTATAGAATGCGCTTATCGTGCAAGTGAAAATTGATTTGTAGAGATTCAATGTATTTCTCAAAATTGCAAGTTGAAAGCACATTAAACAGCAAATTTTCATACATAATTCCCTAAAATTGTTCTATGAAGGAAACAACAAGCTGAAAAAATTCAATATGAATACTGATGTCTCCAGCATACTTAGGATAAAATTGATGGTTCATGTTGCATAACGGATAAATTTGGGAAATCCACAACATTTCATTCAACAGTGTACAATGAATTTTGTGAAAGGGTTTTGATATTTTTTATCGGCTCAAAAATGAGAAAAGTTAGTCAAAAGTTACCAACGACTTTTGTGCTTCTAGACTTCTATCAAACAGAAATAAATATTTCCCTACCAACTCGTCAATGTTCAATCAACCATTCTTCGATATTTCAACTCCTCGCTACTTTTGAAGAATGTAGGAATGCATGTAATTTTGGAAATTGATATCAATGGCAAATTGGAGCCTCGTCAATTGGTTGCTTTATTATTGTTCAGACCTTTAGGATGTTGAAAGAACTCATCCACAGGTTTTGCGATCATAATAAAATATATACGAGCGTAACTTTCTTGATGCAATCGCATCTGATCTAATATGGCGTGTATCAGTGTGAACTTATTGACACCATCAGAGACTGTGAATGTGAACATATGGTATGCTAACAGTAGTTTTTCCCACTTTATTTAATGCATCTCTTTATTGAGTGTATCTGCTATTCAATGTTTGCCACCTATGAACTCTACTGTTGAACTTATTTGATGCTACTCTGCCTGTGAAGAGAAATTTGTATTATTTATGTACATTGTATATCTATTGTTTATTATTTAGCACTATACCAGAGTGCTTGTGTACTTTAGTGCGCATGTACTCTGAACTACTTTCTCCTCTGGTTCAAATGTTATGGGATTTCGGAAAATGACCTCCATTGCTGGACGAAGAATGTTGATTTCTTATGTTAAAAGTAATGGGAAAACAATTTCTAGGTTAGATAAAATCTCATTGCTGGACGCTAGAGTCTACAACAACCCATTGTTATTCATTGCTGTGATATGGCATCTGTAAATGGTCAATGCATAGACTTCTATGGTCAATGCTTCAATCACAAAAGTCTATGGCTTCAATCAAGCTAAGTTTAAAAATGCTGTAAGGATTTCTATTGCTTTCATTGCTGGACAGTAATTGATCAATTCAAATTTATTTATGAACCATTCATTTTCAATGATGTCAAGCAGTGATCCTGACGTGTAGCCATTGCAGCTAATTGAACTCTCCAAATTTGAAAACAATATGATCACTGGCTTAACTCTTGATGAAATTAAGCAGCATGCATACTCAGAGGTAGACCTGGATGCGAGAATTGATGTGCCATTACTGTCTTTGGAAGAAATGAACAGACTAGAAGCTGAATGCAATTTTGATATGCAATTAGTTGATGACTTGCTCTGTGATGAAGTGAATACAGAGAATGCAAAATCAGCTATTATTCCAAAAAATGTTGTTGAGGATCTTGATGTGACAGAAAGTAGCATGAAGCCAAAAAGTACAGCTGATCAACAGAAGCAGCACACTGCCAAATTGGAAAAGTTCATAAAGGATAAGAGCTTGAACTGCAATTTGATGACTGTAAGCGAATCGTCACTAAATGATGTTCTTCGTTGGTTTTACCACGAATTGCGCAAGAAGGACGGAGGATTTTTCAGCCCAACCAGCCTGAAATGTATCAGAGCGGCCATTAACAGGCACATTACGCAAGTTTTGAACAGACCAGAGGTTGATATAATTGAAGGGAAACTGTTTTCCTCTGCAAATCGCATGCTAAAAGTTATGACTGGGCTGTGGCTGTCAAATGGAGGCCAGTCAACACAGTATAATGCAATTGAACAGTCTGACTTGAACAAGATAACCGGTTCATTCGATCGATCAACAGGAGAGGTTCTACAAAATGAAGTTATCTTCTCTCTTTTGTATTACCTAGGAGCTCGTGGCAGAGAAGAATTGCGGAAGCTTCGGAGAAATGACATAGCATTTGATATTGACTCAAACACTGAGAGATACGCTTACATACCAACTTCATGTACATCTACAAGGGATTCGATTGCGTGTGCACCCAACAACATTCGGAAAAATGTCAAACCAAGCATGTCAGAAAAAGATTACACATCCAACCGCTTAGGTCGGATTTACAACAAAAGAGCCATTGAAGCCATTGTACTTGTTAATTCTGCGAAGAGAATGCGCAAATTCTGATGTCCTATTTCCCAGACCAATGCATGGGAAAAAAGCAAGAAAAATGTATTGTGATATTCAGGTTGTTGGTGAAAACTATCTTGGAAATTTTATGAAAAAATTGTCAGAATCTTTGGGACTTTCTAAAATATACACCAATCACTGCATACGGTGCACCACTGTTACAACAGCGAAATCCAAAGGGTTGTCAAACTCTGATGTGTGCACTATAACTGGGCATAAGAATGAAGGCAGTATTCCAAAGTATGATCAACCATCGGACCAAAGAAAAGAGCTCTTTGCGCGGCCTTAGACTTGCCAGGGACATCAAGTGATGAACGCATTCTTCAGCAAACTGATGACAGCGACGATACATGTACCCCCATGTTGAAATTGGCTCTGGATGAGAGCAAATCGTTGAGAGTCAACAGAAGTGGAGCAAGAAATCAAGGAGAGGAAAAACAGAGGGAAAGTGAGAAAAAGAAAGCAAGACTTATCACGTCTTGGGGCATATTGGAAATTGACTTATAAGTATCATCTTTTATAATTGTTCTCTTATCCAATTCAGCAATGAAATATTCCTATAAACATTGTTTTGACATGACATCTTTATTGCTGGACAGTTATGGTTCATTGCTGGACAGTGATGGTTCATTGCTGGAGAGTACTGGACCATTGCTGGACAGTAATGGACCATTCGCTCTATTGCTATGATCACTCTTGTCATTGGGGCAATGAAAACATTCATAACATAGCAATACATCAAAATGAATAACAATGCTATGAATACACATGTAGATATACCCTGATTGAGATTTCAAAAATGTCTTTCTATGCATAGATAGAGTATTCATCATTACGTGATACCATAGAAATTAACAATACCATAGAAAGTCCTATATAGTACATAGTGTACTATTATCTACTTCTATGCGTGATACATTGTTGCCTTCCTTTTTCCACATTGTCTACTTATATTTCTAAATCTTTGTTGCAATGATATAGGAATAATGGCATTACCCTGCCGTCATTTTTCAATACTTATAACATAGAAGTCACTGCTAAGATCATAGACTTCTAAATTGCAGAAGAATGTTCTGTTACAGGAAGTCTATGGATAGATATAAATATTTCGGAAAGAGCCAAATTTTTTGATCGTAAAATATATATTTTTTTGGATATCAAACGACATTTATTTATCAACAATAATAACAAATATACAAAAATCAGTTATATACAAGGTAAGTATAGAAAGTGAAGGTAAGTTAGAAAAAGTTGATATCCAATACTTAAAGTTATCCTATTATAACATAAATACTGCTCTATATTAAATGAGCGACTCATTCAAAACTAAATGTTTGGTAATTGAGATCCAAATCATGAAATGTTCTTAACTCGTCATGTCTGCTTCCACTTCTCTCTCCTCCCAATGAAATAACGCATGTTCTTAAAATGTCAAATCTCAATCTCGTTCTTATGAATCTTATCACTTGGCTATACTTCTCCCCCTTCTTTGCGCTGATCTTCGTTGCCATTCTTTTATAGAAATTCTTTGCTTCTGTTCCCATCCCACCTGTACATGAAAATATCAAAGGGGAAAAGGAACCTTGGTCAACTTCTATGATACGATTGTTGTTTATTTATTGTAAAATTATTGTAAATTTATTATAAAAATCGTAAAATATTTAATTATCGATAGCGATATATTTCAACTGCCACCAGCAGCTATCTTCAGGCAACTATAGAAGGAATATCGTCACAAACAAAATTTGAAATTTGCACTGATTCAGCTGTTGGATAGGAAATAGAAGATTGAGAAAGATATAGAAGTGCAAGAGAGAGAAGATAAGAGAGCTATGAGGCAGGTAGTATCGGGTTACATAGTACCGATAGCAAAACTATGACCTGACTGAGGGGAGAGAAGAAGTACATAAAAGCAGTAGACACAGTATAAAAATGTGAAGTCAAATTTAGATGGATGGCAAGTATTCAATGAAAAAGAAAATCACTGTAGTTATTCAGTTCAAATCGATCGTTAATTTCAGGTTTCATTTTCTTGATGTAATACGCTTCACGGAGTCTCAGATTTGTGGCGTCCTTGTCGGTTGATATTATTGTTATATTAGAAAATGTGCTTTGATTATTGCATGATTGTATATGTTTGTAGACAGATGAAGATGTGTTGATAGAATGTTCACGAATACGGATGTGGAGTGGTCTGATAGTACTATCTAAGTAGAATTTATTGCAGGTATTGCATGTTATTTTGTAGACTACGCTTTGTCGGTTACACATAGTTTTGTCTGTCATAGGACAATTTCGAAGATTACATTGATGTTGATGTGGCGACTGTTTGAGAACATTTCGAAGGGTTTTATTCTTTCTTGTTAGTCGGACTGCTATTTTTTCTTGATGGCATATTCTTCGAATTTGCTAGTCAACTTTCCCTGAAATATATGGAAATGGGAAATACATGAAATCATCTATTTTTTTTATGTTGATTATCTTTTGATATTCTTCTTTTCGGTTTGCTGTTTGTCCACTGGATTATTGTTTCTGGATAATCATTGAGACGTACGGTATTGTCAAAATAGCTCTTATGTTTGTTTTGTAATATGATGTTTGAACAGCGTTCGTTTATTCGCTGTTTTTCATTTCTCACATAATTTAGTTTTAGTGTTTGAGGGATGTGCGATCTGTAATTCACGAAAATCAGAGGCTAACGCGGCCTCTGATTTGTACATTACTTACCTTGAAATCTCATATGGTATTCCTACATTGTACCATAACTCAATTACGCACAATATTGTCCGCGAAATGCTATGGAATTCCTATGGAAGGAAAAAGCTCAATATAAGTCTGCTACCACAGATATTTCAGTGATTCATTAATCACATTGAATTAAGCATTGCGTTGTAGGCTATAGTGTATTTGCTTAAACGAATCGTAATGCAAATTTCTCCATGGCCAAAGAATGAGATCATTTGTGTTTTTTACATTTCCATTGGTCCGACATTTGGATCCACCCATCTTCTATTGGTGTTGATGTAAAGCGTGGATTCAATACATTCAAGTGCGTAGATAAAACAATTATTTGGGTCCTGTGATCATATAACTTCACATACAAAATTACACTGGCAGAGATTCGTCGGAAGATTTGTGTCTAAGTCACAGGATACCATTTACTTTTAGAATGAGCGAGATTTTTCTGCACATGCTTCGTCCTCTGATAAATTTCATGCATAATATCAGAATCTTACGATGATCGTGACATTAAATTTGATTGGAATTTTAAATCGCATCAATGGTTGTTGAATCAATTATTTGAACTGAATGTTGTAATGTCCATGCTTGATAAAAAATCTATTTTCTCATATCCTTCCATGAAGATTAGCATTCCGGATGAAAATGTTCACAAATTGATCCTGTCATTGTCACTAGAAATGCAGTTTCTTGCTATCCTTTAATGAAATTCACATTTTAAACAAATTCTCCTTTCTTACTCAACCACCATTTTTTGAAATGCTGTTGATGAAACTTAAGAAAGAATAAATAAGCAAACTGAATGAAGATTAAGTACTCCTATTCACTTTTAATTACCATTCTGTTCACGTTATAGAGTTGCGCTGATTTCCCTACTTATGTTGACTAACCATTGCTAGATAGCCTACACAGACCGTAGTCTAGAAAGTTTTGATCAATATGACATGAATTTCCAGTGCTAGGAATTTGAATTCTAATGTTCTATGTCATTTTCAACATAGTGTTGTCATTTTTAACATAGTCCGAACCATTACCTTAGATGAATTATAATAGGAATACTGTCATAGGACGCGTCCTCGGATAATCTGCATTATTGTCCTCTAAACTATGACAATATTATTATATTGTCCTAAGCTTTTCCATGATAGTTCCCCAAAACTTATCATATCAATGCGCTGAAAAAACACGATATTTTCTCATTGAATATTATTTACATGAATATATCTATGACTCAATATGTAAAACTCAAATGACTCACGCTTTTTTCTGCATTGTTTCACGGTATTTTCCCATAGAAACAGAGCTTAGGACAATATCATTATTCTGTAGATTTTGCTATGCAACAAAGCAGAATTTTTCGAGCACTCAAAATTCTGCATTGTTACATGCAAAATCTACATAATAATGGCACTTTACTAGCTGTAAATTGAGGAAATTACGCAAGTGGGACTGAGATATTCAATCCCGTCCAAGTTGATTGTCCCATCATTTTTGAATGTTAGCGTTTGCTCGTTACGATGCTGTCTGCCAGTTAATCCTATCACATGAATGGCATGGAGTGCTTTCATGTTTACTGAGAGGTGAAAGTAATGCATAATGCCTTTCTTGTTGGTATTTTTGTCTGCATTGGATTGTTTCGAAGACAATATCTTCTCTAGCTTCATATAAAAATTTTCAAATATATGTTATTTTTTGAAATATTCTTGCGATATTATGTCAACAAAATCAATGAGGCTGTCAGATAGTTACCGTTTGTATGCAGCTGATGAGGAATGTTTAAATATCAACTTGTTTTGGATTTTAAATTCACTGTCTGGTTTTAGATTTTGCTCATCAATTAATATTCTAAAAGAATCATTTTTTCTGCATATTTTTAATACAACTATGCTTCATTTCTATCCCTTACTCCATACTTGTGTTTTTAGTCTTTTCATATTGGGCCGTCCACATATTGCCGTCTTTCTTGCTTATGATTGTAAGCTCTACAGATGTAGGCATGGATGATGAATAAAAATCTCTTGAAGCATGCAGATAAAGTTGAATTTGCACACCATCCTTCTCTTTACGGCATGAAGTGCGTCCTCTATCGTTAAACGGAAACTATGTTGGCCTATTTATTGCAGCTCTGTTCTCAATTTTTTGATCAATTATATTCTCTGAATGACATATTATTCCTCATAAGTAAAATGCTGAATTTGTGATCTCTATGTACTTTCTGGGAATGACTGATTTCTTTCGTAACATAATCAATTGGACTGACTATCAGTTAACGTTCGCATGCAGTTCATCCGAAATAATCGAGTTTTTCTTTCAGCTTCATGGCCAAATTATTGTCCCTCAAGATATATTTCTTGTAGATATTTCCTTCAGAAGATGATAGGTTCGCCCTTCTTCCATCCAGATGTACGCATATCCTCATCATGAATTCCTCAATCCATGTCTGTTCTATTTGGCCACATGACTGTCAAACTGACGTCACTAATTTTCCGTCAAGTATTTCCCTCATCAGTTCTATTACTGCAAGGCTGTCTTTAACTCAACTAACTACAGGTTGCATACTACAGTAAGCCTGCATGCATGAGAGGGAACCATTTCTGACAGCATTTCACTTTGCTAGCTTTCTACATCATTAGTACTATACATAGAAATCCTCATTGACCTTCGTGAAGAGGCATTTCGAATTCTGAGAAAACATGTCCGAAAAGTGTTGACGTTGATGTGATGATGACGCGTAGGTTGCACGACGTTATTGGGTGGCTAGCATCTCTTTCGAGAATTTTTCTCTCTTGCTTCGCGTGAAACGCACATGAGTGCTTTGATTGGGAGACCAAAGAGCCAGCCTTGACCACTTTATCTTCGAAAATAGATTCATGAAATGTGGATAATGCTCATTCATGCGAAAATATCTAGCTGGTATCATTACCGGGACAGAAGAAGCATACCTACTTGCTAGATGGCACCTCCAAAGAGAGGTCTTATTCCGTTGTGATGGCTTACAGACTTGGCAATCATAGACTTGGACTATTTCAATTAATTTTATATCGCTTTCTTTAATCGAGTGAGACTGCTTTTGTGAAGCCGACAAATCTCGTATACTGGTACAATAATCATGCTTATTTTACATGCACAATCATCTTCTACTCAGGGTTTTAACATTGGAAAATATTGTGCCAGTAACTGAGAAGTATTTTCACATAATATTTTAGAATGATGATTAAATAAATGAAGGAAATTTTTCAAAAACATGATTTCATGCATCCCTTTTCAATTGTCAAAATATAATGAAATATAAAAAATACGAAAGCGAAAAGTGATAGACCAAAACGAAAACGATAACGACAACTAATCAAACTCAGAAAACGAAAATTAATGATCTAAAACGATTACATAAATTCCTAAACAAATTACTAAATCTTTTAATGCTTTCCTGGGCTTAAATCTTGCTGTAATTTTGATCGCAATTAATAAGTTTTCTTTAATTCTATTTCACATTTTACTATGGCACTTTACAGTGCGCGACAGCAAGTTGGAAACTTAGCATAAATCTGCGGACACATACACCTTCTAAATTTTTTTGCTATTAGAAAATATCGACAAATTTATAATCATCCGAAAGAGAATTTTTGGAATTATTATTTGAATGTTGTTGAATTAATTGTTTTTGAAATGAGTGGTTCCTAGAGGCCCATAAACCCAAAAGCCCAAATTTTCTTTGACTTGTTTTGACAAGCGCATAAATCAATTTGAAACATTCTCCTTGTGATATTCAAACCGTCACAAAATAGGGTTTCAGAAAATATATAGTTTGAAAGTGTTTTCTCGAAGTTTATAGGCAATATTTTGAAAGTGCGAGTAATATAGATAGAAAATGTGGCGATTTTTTCATTTTCAGAATGTGTTTCGACAATGACAGAAATAACGCTGTTAACTAACTGGTGGCATTTATTTACCTCAAATCTATTTTTTCCGCTTTTGTTGGGTAAATTTGAGGCCCTTCGAAAAAATATTCTGAAAATGAAAAAATCGCCACATTATCTGTCTATACTACTTTCGTTGAAATGATAGATCCGAAAATTCTCTTTCAGATGATTATAAATTTGTCGATATTTCCTAATAGTAAGCAATTTTTAGGTGTTGGAAAAAATACGTGTCCGTAGATTTATGCTAAGTTTCCAACTTGCTGTCGCGCACTTTAAATCCATCACTGAAGTTAGGATCCGTCTACTCAATCAGGTGTGGTGATTGCTCCTGGACCGATACGGGTGAAGCCTCAAGAACATTAAAAGAAAGAAGCAAAGAATATCGGCGAGCAGTGACAAGTTTTGACACAGACTGGTCGGAGATAGCCAAGCACGTAATCGAGAAGAATCACGAGATGGATTTTACCAATATGACCACGGTAGAGAGGCTCGTTGGATAGAGTGAACTGTTAAAGAAGCCAGTAAGGGGGATAAGCAGGGTTACCGTAGGTATGGGGATTCTGTGGGGATACCCATGGGTATGGGGTGGGTATAGGTATTGAAGCCATCCCCACAGCTCCCATAGGGCTTCTATGGGATTCTGCGGGGATTCTGAAGTTCACTATAGAAGTAATCAGAACTGACATCATCTCATACAATCAACGTTGATATTGAATTACAAAGAATCACACAGCCTACTCATCTCAGCACTTAAAATGCATGAAATATCAATGATGATTATTTTCACATTAGTAACACACGTTCAAGAATTTTGAATGACTTGTAATGATAGTTCCAGGTGTGTTAAGGACGTCTGAAGTGGAAGAATTCTGCAAGTCTCCTTTACTGCAGAGCCGAATGGAGACCTACAAATATTTGCTCTAATAGCATAAATAGCTCAGATAAAATGATTTGTGATATAATTAAGCTTGTGTGATAAATGCGATTAATCATTAATAACCTGAATTTTACACTAGTTACGACATAGAAGAACTGTTGGGTCCAACCCACAAAGCAAGACACATGAAAATGTTGAATGATTTTCGTCGGATACATGACCAGTGTGATGAAGATTTCTCACACCAGAACATTCAACTGTAAGCCATCTACTCGCATTGCAGTCATTGTAATAATGAAAGCTCAGATTTTTCACTTGTCCACGACTTGTCAGAACTTTCATTTTCATCTGATAGGCATCCTCAACTGCACACTTAAGTGTACTTCAATAAATGGTTCATTCTGCTGCATTTCATCACCATAGACAAATGGGTCAACATCCTCCCAATTCTTGTGCAATAATTCGGTGACATGAATGGTCGAGAATATCAGGATGATTTTCATCGAAGTCTTTATTTATAATAGTGGATTAGATTGATTCAAAGCTCTGTCCTTCACCAGGTGTATATACATAGTCAATTTCTACTACGAAACAATTCTGGACTTGAGATGCATAAAGGCCAAACTCGCTTTGATATTTTACTTCGATCTTTATCGGCATTGCTGGAGATAGAATTATCAATGATTGATACATTAATTCAATTAACGAACATTTAACGGGAATATTCACACATATAAACGATGGCTATAATACAAATTGGTAGACCGCAAACATATAGTGAAGGTCTACATAAGAATTTTTGGCAGGTGACTTTTTTGTGATAGAGTGACCATTTTAAAGTCAGGTAATCTGGCAGTGTAGCAACATATGAATATTTTTTATTTATGTTCAACTCTGTCATTAGAAAACGATTGTTTGAAACTTATTGAAATTATTATTATTATTTGAAAATGGCACCACCATAAGCAACCAAACGAATGAAAAATCCTCACATTAGGAATACCAACTTACAGGACAGCCCAGGATTACATTCTCCCAAGTGGAACACGTGAAACTCGCATATAATCTATCAAAACAGCCAAATACATGCACTCAAATTTTTTTGCAGTAAAAATCGAGTCTTCACGAAAAGCAGCTGACCAAAAATATTGTGGGGACATAAAGGTCCTTCAGGACTTAAACTAGCAGATAAAATTTCAATGGATATATTGATAAATATTCATGCTTGCTTTTGTGAAACATGCTGTACTTAATCACAATTGTCTACAGCGAGGAATTTAAGTATATTTTTCTTTTGAAATGAATGTGGGTATATTTCCTGAAAATGCTTCGCATGACATGTATAAATGATGTAATGTAGGCTTAGGTATGATTTTACTTGATGTAGACTAGTTGCTTAGTGTTATAATAGCGAATGGTAAAAGGCGAATACAAAAAACATCGAAATTTCAAAATAGCGAAGTATGAAAATAGCGTACCATGTATGTACTAAATGCCCGATTGTTGTGCAGAACTAAGTACATACTTTAATTAATATTTCATCCCAACATTTTAATAAGGCCATGTTTCCTTTAGTCTACATGTATAATTGTTGAATTTTACACAAATGTGTTTCCTTTAAGGGAATAGTAATGCAAAAATTGTAACCTTGAAATAATCCTGTTGCAAAATGAAGTAGGATCCACATGGTCAATAACTAGGTTAAGTGAACCAAAAATCCAAAGTGAGTAAAAGAGGAAGTTTGGAAAACACAAGCTGATCAATAACCGATTTGTTATAAAAGCAAAGAAATAAAGACAATGTCGTCATCCTATTAAAAAGAAACATTTCGAGATAGAATTGCGTTTACGGTAAACTACGTTATGGCAGCCTTATGGAAAAAGGGTACCATGTCTCATGAATCATTAAAGAATTGAGAGTGGAATGAGAAGAACCTATGTAAACTGTATACGTGTAAGCTGGCAGCAGACGACAAGAAATTGCGAATAGAGTAGATAAAGAACACTTATCTGCTATAGCATTATAATGCAACCAAATGATTTTTGGGCAAATGTAAATTTGTTAGTCAAATGCGTATGCATAGCGGGCTTGAACGAGCATTTAGTTAAATTTTCGGTACAATAATTTCTAGGTGGCAAATCAGAATCAAGGCTCAATAATGATAGAAAATAGGCAACTGCAATTTTAAAGAGCAATAGGCCTATACCGAAGATAGCAAATAAAAGTCATAGAATTTACAACACTCAGTCGGTAACTTTTTTCAAGGACTCCCGTTCCACATCTCTGGAGTCAAATACGGCCCTCGGGTCGTTGAATGATGTGCAGAAGTTCCACTGAGAGATGGGATATTAATCAGGGCTTATTCTGTGTGGGTGTGGGGATTCTGTGGGGATACATTCTGTGGGTATGAGGTGAGGTGGGGATTGAAATATCAATCCACACATCAACCCTGGGGATAAGACGCCCCCTTAATAAGCGAGATTAGACTGTTCAGTAACTGTTGCGCTTCTTTGTGCCAGATCTTGCCATTATTAATTGTTTCAGTGTATGCACTAGTTACATGGACAAGGACTACAGCTAGAAATTCAGAGAAGATCCTATATTTTTCGACTTTCAAAAAGTACCAAAGGGGGCGTCGATACCGCCCTATAGGGGGCAAGACGCCCCACCCTGGGCGCAACGCATTTAACTTTTAAAATTATGAAATATCTTAAGGAAAGCTTGTCTATTAGCCAATGTGATATGATCATTTAGTAAAACCAAAACAACTTGTCTTCCAGCTACTTATTCTGTAACATATAGGCCGAAACACTGGCCTTATCAGTGAAAAACATAATTCACAAATATAACTTGGCAGATTGCCGGCAGAACATTCCTCATGCGCCCACTGACTGTATTGTATACACCAACTGCATCACTTTTCATGTGGCCGGCTATTCGAATACATTTCGTTGCATACAATTCATACGCATTCTGATTTCTGAATCGTCTCTTGGGACTGACTTGGTCTTCTTCACTGTACGAAGACCTAGTGGCAGACGATATAGAGCTACTTTCTTTTTGGCCTGTAGGTGCTGCTTATTTGGAGATGACGTGAGGTTTTGCGCCCTTTCTGCTATCCGCTTCCTTGGGCGCTGCGGTTTTAGTTTTCATAGCTGACACGCGTATGATACTTGGAATTGCATACCCAACTCGCGCGATCATAAAGCAACTGCACTGATTAACTAATCAGTGCGTATAGACAACAAAGAAAAAAGTCGTGAGTTTGACTTGAAATCAATGTCAGTAAATTCAGAAGATATGAATTAATGCCGTTGACAACGAAGGCGTTAAAACGTATTATGGGGGCGTCTTACCCCCAGCTGTATTTTTTTTCAATATGTTTTCAAATGAAAACGTTGAACTGAATCAAGCAGCTGTTTAAATCGTATCTAGTGATGCGTAAACTTAAATTTCCTGCATTAAAGATATCAAAATGATGTCTGGTTGCTTCATAATACTTCATTTAACTTCAAAATTAATTACATCAAAAGCATCGAAAATGAGAAAAGCAGCATATTTTCTAAACTAATGATGAAAATTCAATGAATTTTGGGTTCCAACCCCTTTTTCTATGAGTATTAACTCTGAGAGAGGTCAAATATCCTGCATCATTTTAGACAAGATTTTGTCAAGATTTTGATAAGTCTTTGTTCCACATTGTAAAGTGAATTTCATTGTGTCACGGTCCAGCATGTCGCTCGATAACTGACCATGAATTGATGTCACAGTGTCCGCATGTCATATGCCATTCTGTAATTTCGTTGAAAAGACTACTGGTGGTGGTGGAAGAGGCCTTCCGGATTGAAATTGGAGTTTTGTGTTTGCAACATCAGCAAGTTGGGCTCCCCACATGATAAGTATAGAAGAACAAACCCCATTATTTCAAACAACATTTTACTATGTCAGGATCACCTCAAAATGAATACACTACGGAATCTTTCCATGCAGAATTCCCGAAAATGCATATAAGTAGAGGCACTAATCAGTAATGTTATTCGGGCAGAACAGATCGCAAATCCTCTAGTTCACTCATTTAGTGGAAAACACTGGCGCAATACAATTAGAAGTTTCTACCCCTTCGGCAGATAAAATCATGAATCCGATGACATCAATGAAATGACTTGCTGACAGTTGTTCATTTGATTATTGATTCTTGTGAAATTCAAGCATTATGGCTCATGTTTACAGTCAACACTGCGTATCAAAGAGTTGAAATCACTCAATTATAAAAGCAGAAAGTTATGAAAAGAATGAGGCGATGCGACCAAGCAAACCTACAGCTGCAGATGCACCACTTACAATTGCTGTTATCCCCAAAGGCACAAGATCAGCTTTTGATCTTACAGTCACTGCCGTTTTCAAAACTGCACCGCACAAGTCCATTAGAAGCCATTTTTTATTTGGTATACCCATTTTTCTGAGACCATGTTCCGTCCTTACAATCCGATAAGCTGTAACACCAACGTCAATCGCTGTCAAAAAAAGAAGCCGCCGCAAAATTGTCGGAAAACGTCAAGCATATCCTGAAATCAACGAAATTACTGAATCGTTGCAGTGTCTGCTTTCCACGTTATAAAACTGGAGTGTTTACACAAATGGACAATAGTGTCCACTTGAAAGGAAATTAGATGGAAATTCGACAAGGTGTGCCAATTATGATGTCCACATCACGCAGGTAATTTGTGAGAAAATGCTGTCCATTGTCCACGTTAAGCAGGTGTCCATTATGAAAAGGGGCATTTCAATGGCAAACAGCATTTATGCAGTACAAACTGTCCACTGAGAACGAGTGTCCATTATGTAGAGGGTCCATTGTAAGCAGGTTTTACTGTAGACAGAAGCTGTCCGTTCAATTAATTAGCAGGAAGAAGTGTTGCCCATCATTAAAGTAGCCGTTGCATCATTCTTACAGCTTCTTAAAACGCGTGTTCGACATTCGTCATAATCACAATCTGCACGTGTACATTAATAAATTTGTAAAATCAGATGACAGAATATCTATCTACTTGATTTTACATCGAATCTGAATTACTTACAGACATGTGTAAGACCTATGCTTCATAATCGTCAATCCGAGGAGACAAGATGTGAATATCTGGATCCTTAAGTGTGAACCACTTCTCATGTGCTTTTTTATAAAGAACGCGTTTATTATTGCTAACATAAGTTAACATGATTATGACAGATTAAGATGCTTTAAGTTGTTTACTCTAATTGTTGATAAATCGTCATCATTTTCGTGTAATGATATTTTGTGATATTCCATCCACATGATGATGAAAGCTGTTGCGTTCCGCACTACATGAAGCGCAAAGACAATTTTAGAATTTTCTCAATACAAAGTTTCTCAAGATCATATAGAACTACCTTCTAATAAAATTGAAGGTAGAGGCTGTTGGTCAAACAACCTATTGCACAGTAATTCAAACATGCTCTAAGAGTAATTTTGATCTCAAAGTTTGTAGAACCGTCTCCTCATGCAAAAGTTCCCTTTTATGATGACAATTACATGCATGATAGCTTTATAGAATTCAGGAGATCTCGAGTACGATCTACTGAACCAAATGTTGCAGATTCTCCTTTAGAGGAAGTTGACTTTAATTTTGATGATACTTTTATCACATCCCACTTATCACAACTACATGTAACAGACAGTGACTGGCGTATTAGTTTCATTTTTATAGGGGTCGACAAAAAATTGCTCATTCTGATACGATTGGCTTATGAAGATTACATAGTACGGCAGCCAGACCGGTTTCTGCAGGGAACGAGGCCGAAAATCAGACTTTCACAGAATGATGTACACCCTATGCCTACTACGAATCTGTACGTCTGCCGAGTTCTAGTGAGTTCCTCTTCTTGTCAGACAGGATCAAAGAAAACACATGTAAATCCAATGGGACGCAAATTGCAGTTTTTGGCTAAAATGAAATTCTGTATTTTTTCTCTGATTAAACGAAAAGCCCATGAGTCATAATTTTCAGCATGGAATGTCTTCAGGTCATTTCCTATGATGTGCACGTGATATTATGAAGCTTCTGATCGGCCCCGTATGTGAGAATGTGGTTAAATGTGGAAAAAGTTGCTCAAAATGTTTGTGTTTGCCGACATTAAGAGGCTCGCCAAATCTAAATGCGTTTAGTTGCATAGACAGGGGTGCATGAAGATGAAAAGAAATGACTTGACGACATTCCATGCCAGAAATTATGACTCTGGACTTTGTACTTATCGTTTAATCAGAGAAAACATACAAAATTTCATTTTAGCCAAAAAGTGCAATTTGCGTCCCATTGGACTTGCGCGTGTTTTTCTTTGATCGTGTCTAACAAGAAGAGGAACTCACTAGAACTCGGCAGACGTGCAGATTCGTAGTAGACATAGGGTGTGCATCATTCTGTGAAAGTCTGATTTTCGGCCTCGTTCCCTGCATAAACTCGGTGTGGCTGCCACCGCTTTCATCAAACACCGCTTTCATCATTCACCGCTTTCATCAAACAATATTAATATTATCACAACAGACAGATTGTTAATGAATATCTAAATAATTTTTGATGTCACTTCCACTTATTGAGTGATTATGTAACAATTCAATGGACATGAAACTGTGGATGTATCATTTGAAATAGAATGGTTTGTCATTACTATTGAGTGGATGCATATTTTGTTTTATGGTTGTTTTCATGATGATAGTGAAGACTACTCTGTAGAAGTGAATATTTTTTGATTAAACCAACCGTCATTTAGATGATTTTTCAGTTGTTGAATTTCTACGTCGCCGTCAAAGGGGAGGTCTGAAAACTCCGTCGATAGGTGTTTTCAAAACAATCAAAACTACCGAAAATGCTTTGAACACATATTTTTTGGATTTTCCGATGTTTTTCCGATGAGCCATCATTTAAATTCATAAGTTTCCGAGCGGAGAATTTAGTGATTGCTAACACTGTAATGACTTTATTTCCTAAGTTACACGAAAAGCAATTTTCTGACCATGAGATTTTTTAATTATATTATATCATGAAATTGATCCGAAGTATTTGTGCACAGCATATGAAGGTGTGAATATTTCTTTTTTAAAAGCTCTTCCATCAGCGAAGAATTTTGAATACAAAAGTTGTTTCCAGGCAGCAACATACGAAAACGATTCTTTTTCAAAGTCAATAATCAAAAGTTTTCATTTTGATAAGTTTGACTGTTCAGTATATTTTGATGTTGATCTACTGTATATTACATGGAAATTAGAACAGCCAAATTATGGCTTAGATCACAGACCCCCTTTGTGGGTGGATGAATATAAACTTCCATTTAAGATGTGTCTATCATTAAAATATGTGTAATTCATTAGAACATAGGAAATGTCTTGACTAAGAATAACTTCGAAATCAAATGAAGTAACTAGCATTAACATCATAGTCATGTGATCAAATATATTATGCAATAAGTCACTATTTGTAATCTGAAATATTTTATGATACAAAGCTAGCTAAAATCCAACAGTCTAAGATCTCTCGAGATTTTTTGAATGCTGTTTTGTCAATTGCAATTCGGCTTAGATCAGAAGTTAACAAGCATTGCAACAACAAATATGCAATGTTTTCCCCCTTAGCTCTTATCAGTGACGAGAGAAAGTGGCTTCACCGCGAGATGAGGAACGCATTGATAGTCAGCAATCTTCTTCCATTATCTCCATATCAATAATTAGCGGTCACGTCATTAAGTACAACCCTCTTATTTCATTTCTGAATAGAGAATTATTTCCCTGCTTCCGCCTGGGTGAATGACATTCAGTACGTCACTATCGATAATGAAATGACACCGAGAGGAAACGTGCAAGCAGTCCTTCATTTCATTCATGTTCTCGCGCTGCGCATCGAACGTGATTCATGTCTAGCGATACGGTTTTTGTGAAAAGTCCATGACTTAGACCAAACTTTCTTAAACGACACCTCGAGCACCTTTCCTTTTGGACATTTAGAGGAACTTAAATCCGCCCCCAATATTCGACCTCAACAATCAATTCACAGATCATTTTTTCTATTTTCAAGTTGCAGACCAGCAGTTGCCGACTATGTGTGAAATTGAGCTGTATGTATTTGACTTGATGTGTTTGTTTGTCTACGCTAGTTGGCTAGCGATGTGTATAGCTTTGAATATAAATATAATTCTTGGTTTACTAGACTCGTCTGACTTTTTTGCACAGCACAACGCAAAAGATACGTCCTAGCCGCGCATATTTGGTGCCGAGACTAAGATTATTGCGGTCAAATAATTGTTATGTGTCAAAGGTCAAGTATTTGATTAATGTGACAGTTTTAGTATCGTCTTGCTGAGTCAAGAAAATTTATTCTTGCGTCTATTTCTTGCGGAGACAAGATCTGTTATCGGTCATATTTTTACTGCATATTATCCTCTGCTTCGTTCATTCTTACATTTTTTCTGTCGTTAACAAAGTAACTGTGTGTAGAGATGGCAGATATCTCTGTTGTAATACGTACACTGTAAACTGTAGGGTACTAATTTAGGCACGAAGCCGAAATTTCGTGCCAGTTAGCGCCTAGTTCGTGCCTTTCTAGTGCCTCGAGGCACCAGTAGGCGCCACTAGGCACTAATAGGCACCAAACCAAATATTTGTTTATCCAATGAAATCGAAGGAAAAATCATTGGACACGAACTCGGCACTATGAACTTTGTGCCTACTCGTGCCTTGTGTTGGTTAGAATTGATGCTAAATTTCGTACCCTAGAGTTTACAATGAGGCGGTCTGAGTTCAAAGGTTGGATTCGCCGATCCTTGATTCGTATAAATGAACTTTGTGACTCCGACAACTACGATAAATGTGCAATCTTAGCTAAGTTTCAGTGTTTAAAAGAGAGAGCTGACGTATTGAATTCTGTTCAGCGTACATAGTAGAATCGTTGCCTGAAAGTGATGATGACATTCAAGCAGATATTGTTTGGGAGGCTGAATTCCTCAATGAAATAATGTAGTGTCGTGTCAAGGTTAGTGATTCTGAGAGAAGTCATTCGGGTTCTTCTCTTCCATCTGTTTCTGCTAGGGCACAAGTGAATCTCCCTAAGATTAATTTGCCTATTTTTAGCGGTGATTATTTGAAGTGGACTGAATTCAGGGATCTTTTCCACGCTTCAGCTCACAGTAGGGAAGATCTTTCAGATGTTGCTAAATTGTCCTATTTGATGCGATTGGTCACTGGTGAGGCAGCAACTTATATTACTGGGCTGTCGATCACATCTCATAATTATGAGTGTAAATAGCCAAAGAGAAAAGGCTCTGCTTCATCTGTCTTGGCACTCATTTGAGAAAGTTCTGTAAGTGGAAGAAAAAGTGTATTCACTGTGATTCCTTTTCGCATCACACATTTCTGCGCGATAAAAGGCTAATTGAGGGTCATAAGACTTTCTGATGCTCGTCGTGGAATTTTGCAGGTAGCCGTTGCAAAGATGTCTTACTCAGCGAGTAAGAAAAGTCGAGCTGTTCGAATTTTGTTTGATCCTGAATCTGAGAGAAGTTTTATTTGTAAAAAGCTTTGTGATTACTTGTAATCAGAGTTGGAAGTGGGTCATGGGTCAAGTGGGTCACGTGGGTCATGCTTTTCCGAAAAGTTGGAGGGTCAGATGGGTTATGGGTCAAGTGGGTAAGGTGGGTCGTGGGTCGTGGGTCAGACTTCGTTGACCCACTGGCAACTAGTTTGACACATGATAAATTTGACTCAAAAATAGTAAACCTCATTTACTCGTTTTCGTATCATTCATGGAAGGTTGAGAAAGTCATAACCTTTTATCAGGAAAGGCAAGATGTTATGAGGTTACCGAAATCTCGACGTGACAATGGAAAGCCAATTGAAAGAATAGCGACATTCGAGAAAATTCTTCAAAACACAATTTGCATTTGGCCGAATGATGCCCATCAGCGAGTTAAAATCCAGAAGACCGAGAGTTCCTGATAAACATGATGGGAAGCAGAGCTGCTTCAATTGCCGGCGTCTACCGAAATATCAGTACGACGGAGAAAAAAGTTCCAAACAAATCAGAAAGATCAGAATAGATTGGACAAGGAGGAGCAACGACATCCTGAAGAAGGGAACTCTGATGAAGATGATATGTTTGCAGTTATTCCTCAATCTACGATGATTTGATACCGAAGACAGGATGACAGGATGTGAAATATGCTGGTCTCTACCGCTAAATCATCGGACGACACGTGCCATGGTGATGCGAGCACTTTGAATCTGATTCCTACGCGATTCTATACAGATACGGGGTGGAAACAGCGTCTAAAATTACAGAACAAATCGCGTGAAACTGGATCCTACCGATGCCTGCTGCTTTTTACCGGACGGTAAGTTGATGGAAACTCTTCCTAATAGATGTGTGCTTGATGACCGTCTTCCGACATATCTAGAGTTGGTGGCGTTAAGCTACTTGTTGTGCCACTTGTTCCACTTAAATCTAAAGAAAAAGCAGGGGATCTTATCTCAACAGCTACAATTGATTTCGTGGAGCAGTGGAATTACATGGATAATATTTCTTCCATGGTGTCTGACACCACGTCGTCACTTGCCCGCGGCTTGTGTTGGCATTCAGGAGAAAATGTAGCCAGAGCTCTACTATGATGTGCGTGCTGGAAGCATGTCGGGTAATTTCTTCTCATCAAAGCATGAGATGCTTTGAAAATCGGTGTCAAGAGGTGCAGAAATATCGATCTTTTTAAAATTCCGTGAACGATTTCAGGAGTTTGCAATTATGAGAGTTTCATACACTCAAGATAACAGAACCGACCAGTTTCTACACTGTAAATCGCTGGATACGAAAATTACATACAATTTGAAACTAACATCTGATACCAGATTCTGGTATGTCTACAGAGATCTGGCATGTTTTCATACCACACCTGACTTACTTTCGTATGCGATTGATATGTAACGATACGAACTATTCTATCTGTGATTGGCTGTTTTACACTGAAATACGAATTGTTGGTATGTTTCATATACGAGACCCTCTGCAAATTCATCCTCATTCGTATGCCTCTGGCATGTGTTTGGTATGTGCAGCTTTAAGTCATATAGCAGAAAATATGTATATATTACATACTACTGTCAAATAACTTTTTTCGGTAATACCAGTCGTGAATATTTTTTGTTTAATAGAAGGATATTTAAGTACATTAGATTTATTGTGAATTTTATGCTCCATGAATATGTCGTCGTTGCTACTTGTCTAGCAACATTAACAGGACGTTAAGATAACTCTACTTTATGACCCAAGTTGATAAACATCATTTCATTTAAACGATGTCTCTAATGAAATCTTGTTGACTTATATATCTCAAACATAACTATTTTTGCGTTCATGAATTGTAATGTGTTTTTATTTCGGATTGATAATATCCTTAATTTCAAAATTGTATAATGCATAATTGTTGATGGTTGAAATCTTATTCATGAAATGCCTTAGACTTACGTGTATTAAAATCGAATTCAGTATTGAAAGTATGACTCTTGAATGTCATTATCTCACTACTTACAAAACAGTAGTAGCATTAGTGTGATCTTTATTGCCAAAAGGCCTAAAATCAACATATATTAGAAATCATTGATGCTTTCCTTTAACTTTTTGCTGGTATGGCTTTAGTATGTAAAACATACCACATTTGAAATAACATACGAAAAGCATACAAATATATACCAAGAGAATACAGAAATATACCAAAAAAATATTTTGGTATGCATCCTTCGTATATGATTGGTATTGAGTGATTTACAGTGTAGTAGAACAGTGGAGCACCGCCGTCGAATTCCTGAACAGTTATCGAAATTCAGATTCTGATAGATTCCCACGTTCTGATTGTACAGCGAGGAATTGCTCAAACTGACATTGCTTTGCCTGAAATCAAATGAAAATATTCAGATTTGCAGAAGCCTTGCACTTCTCAGAACGAGATGGATGTCGAAAATGTTCGGATAAGCAAAGGGATCCTTCAACACGATTTGAAGCCGCACACAGCGCAATAACAGATCCTTTATAGCATTTAGTTCTTAAATGATTCCTCGTTCTTTGATCGTCATCTTTGTTTCATGAATCATTGCATTCATTCATATAGTAAAAAAGGCCGATTCTATCCTTTAATCGGAGAAAATTATCTCGCATCAGAATTGTCATGGGACAAGTTTTGGAGAATTGGTATTTCATTAATCTATCCAAAATGCACAGAACTTCAAGCTGTGTATGGACCAGATTTGTGGCGTGTCTTCAAACTTATGAGCATGGACACGATTTTTTAGCACTCCTGTTGAGGTCTATAGTAGAATGACGATGCTTACACGTCAGGAACGGAAATAGACGCTGAGGGTTGGAGCGTGGAGTGGAGTTGGCGCATGTTTTATTCCCAAGCGCGAAGAGTTAAAAACGGTGCCATAGCATTTTACAAGTGTTGGAGTTTGACGGATAAAGGGTGCCATATCAAAGGAAAAAACTGCGGATTGAGGCATGTTAAAATGGTTCTTGATGCTTGATTCTGTACGGCTGAATTCTTCTTGATCAATTTTACCATGATGCTATTGCGCATTTATACTTTTGAATATTATAACTGAATGCCGATAAATGCACTTTTAATGTTTTTTGATTTTTGTAGTCTTATAATCAACAAAACTGAGCTCTACTAGAAAGAAAAAGCACGCAACGATGATATCCAACAATTATTTCAGGTGATGGTTTTCGTGAATATTGCTAGTAATTTAAAGTCCACTGAGGAAACCCTTGACCAGCTTGGATTTCTACAAAACTCGACTAAATTATGTTCTAAACAGTGCACCTCCCTCTCAAAAAAGTTAAGCGGGATATCTTAAAGTTCACTAAAAATAGATATACTAATATACAAATATCCTGTGAAATATAGATATGCAGCCATAGAATGAGCAGGTTATCAGATATATTATTGTACAGGGTGTCCATAAAGTTTGTACTTGGTTTTAACCCGCTTTTTTTTAAACTAACGGTTCATATTGAAATTTGATTCATCACTCGTAATGATGAGACCCCTAGGTTTATTTTACAGCAATATTCAATGTCAAATATCTTAGATTATGTAAAACATTTTGAAGAACACCTGTAGTTAAAAGTTTCTTCAATGGACAATCATTTTCAAGCAAAAACTATGCCTTTGTGAAGCCATTAGTTGGTGCCAGTTATTTACATATCCAATACATGGAACTGATATGGTTATTTCTTATGAAAAAGTAATGCTCGGAGCTTTACCAACGATTCTCATGACGGCGAGTTTCAAGGTCTGTTTGAAAGCTCAGACATGTGGTTTCAAGAGTGAAATAGCCGAAACTTCTTTTCCTATGAATTGAAGAAGTTGATTTAGTCTGTGTGCTCCCAATACGAGCGATCCTTAGCATATCCCAAAAAAATAAAAATCAGAGGAATTAAATCTGGGTTTCTGGCGGTCTGGAGGGACGCCACCCCTTCCAATCCATCTTCCGGGAAGGTTGTTGGTTAGGAATTCTCGAACTTCCGAAACTCAGTGCAGGTAAGTACCATCCTGGTGGAGCGGCGTGGGCTTGAGCTTCCTTCACGTCTTCAGTTCCAGAATGAAAAAAGTGGCTTTTTAGCCATCGACAGTAACACTTGCATAAAAATTAGAATCAGTGATTCCATGATGAAACATTGATCCTCACTCTGTGAGCAGCGACCCTGGAACACTAGGCCTATACCTCAGCGACACAATCAATAACCCTGTTCTTCAAAATACACTGTTGGTGTCAGTTGTTCCCACACAGAGTGAAAGCTTTTTAATCAGACCTATAGTTAAAAATTCGTCTTCAGAGTGAATAAGTTCATGAAAAACATTACATCCGCGCCATTTTCTCATCTTCGTAGGCCTTTGAGAAAAAGAAAATCTCATACAGCGCAAGTTTTCCTCTAAATTGCTTTATGGAGTATTGCTCCATAGAATCTCAGTCAACGACGTTGCTTTGCGAAGCGATGTTGAGGGTACTCTTGTAAGATCTCGTGAATTTGAACTCTTCTTTATACTCGGAATTTTATCCTTTTTTGCGCTAGGTCGCCCAGAGCAAGGTCAATCTTGGAATGAACCTGCTTTTTAAAGCCTCACTTAACTTAATGTCATAGGCCTATGTTTGTAAGTGGGAATATTTCTTGCCTCCTCCTTTTATCAATTGGCGTTCAACCAAAGTATCAGATTTCAGCTTCGCCACAAGCATCACTGTGTTAAATACGGCCCTCAGTGGCTAGCATGCCGGCAGGTATTGAATTTTTCCTGTAATTTGAATCAACATGTACTCGCACGCAATATCAACATGTTCTCATAGCTTTTATTCAAATTTACTAATTTTCTTTACAGCATTTTTACACTGGTAATATGAAACTGAAACATGCAATCGATCATATGCCTTCCCTGATAAAAAATGAGCGTGAAAAAATTCATATTACTCGAATTGTGCTAAGTAAGGTATTCAAATATAACATTTGGCAGTTTATGTTTGAAATAAATTGTGACATCAAGCATTGTTGTAAACAAAACTTAGGGGTCTCATCACTACGTGTGATGAATCAAATTTCAATTGAAACATTTAGTTTCAAAATGACAGCAGGTTAAAACCAAGTACAAACTTTATGGACACCCTGTATATTATTAACAGATTATCCCTATAGCCAAAATCAATTTGTTTGCATGCACATCTATTGGCAATGTTGTAATCTTAGTCTGTAGGGCACTCAACTTAACCTAACTAATCATCTTTCTAGAAGCTAAATAGGTTCCACTGCAAAGGAAAGCCAAGAATTACAAGAAAAAGAAGCGTTCAAATTTTTTTAGAGTCTAAAGCAAATTTTAGTGTGGATGCACTTTGAACACAAGAAAATTTTGATAAGGTTGCATGTCTATTTATCATGTGACAAGTGATCAGATACAATATACTACCTATACCTAGAATCTTGAATGAAAATAAAAATAATGATAATACCAGAAAAGGAAATTGTGCTGATATTATTCACGCTTGCAGCATGTGGGTCAAGTGAGTCCAAAAGTCGGTGGGTCAGGGGACCGCGTGGGTCAGGTGGGTCGTGGGTCATGTTTTCGTAAAAAGTCGGTGGGTCAGGTGGGTCATGTTTTCGTAAAAGGTCGGTGGGCCGTGTGTCATGTTTTCGTAAAAGGTCGGTGGGTCGTGGGTAATGTTTTCGTGAAAAGTCGGTGGGTCGTGGGTCATGTTTTCGTAAAAAGTCGGTGGGTCATGAGGGTCGTGAGTCATGTTTTCGTAAAAAGTCGGTGGGTCAGGTGGGTCGTGGGTCAGATATGCCATGGGTTACGAGGATCGTTGGTCAAGTTTCGTTGACCCACTTCCAACTCTGCTTGCAATTGCACAAGGAAGGTTGTGAAGCCATTACAGTTCGAGGGTTCAGAGGAAATTTAGCTTTTAGAGGGAATTTGCCTCGTGTTTCGTGTTGCATCTCATCAGTGGTAGATAGGCCGAATAAATCGAACCTTCTCAATCTGACATCAATTGATAAGCTCTGTCATACTCCTCGCAGGGTAATCAAGCTACCTACATCATCTGCGCATTTAGAATTGTCAGATCGTCAAGCAACTGATACTGATGAGATCCAAGTCTTGATAGGAGCAGACTATTACTGGGATTTTTTTTCGGATGAGAGCGTTAGAGGAAGCAAGGTTGTCGCGATAAAGACATCTTTCGGTTGGATTTTGTCGTGTCGAATGGATGAAAGAGATTCTGGTGACACATCAGTGAATTTGGTGCAGTCTACTCGGCAGGTTGACGATGAGTCTCCTTCATCTTTAAAGTCTTTCTTTGACTTTGAATCTCTCGGAATTTTGCCTTCAGAAGCTTGTCAGATTGATCCAGTGCATAGTCATTTCAAAGAGACGGTTAAATTTGATGGCAGTCGTTATGGTGTAGCATTACTGGTCACTCAAAGTATTGATAACCTGAAGAGCAATCGCTATAGCGCTTGCGCTCGTCTCAAAAGAATGCTTAATCGCCAAGATTCATCAATGAGAAACATTTATGCGAAAGCTATCGATGAGTTAATTGTCAATGATTTTATCGAAGAAACCTCACAAGATCACAGAATGATATATTATATGCCGCGTCACCGTCATCAAGAGTAGCGAAACTTCCACGTATCGTGTACGTCCGGTCTTTGATGCTAGTGCAAAAGATTTTAATAGCCTAGCACTAAACGAATGTCTAGAAACTGGTCCTAATCTCCTGCCTGACTTGGTTGAATTGTTCCTTCGCTTTCGTCTTTCCAAAGTTGGTACAATTAGTAATATCGAAAGGGCATTTATGCAGATTCAAATCATTGAACAGCAGAGAGACTATTTGCGGCTTATTTAGATTGATCTTGACGGCATCGGGAAACTTTACAGGCTCAAGCGACTGCTCTTTGGGGTTAGGTCATCACCGTTTTTATTGAGCGCTACGTTGCATCATCATTTGGAAACGAAGGGTCCAGTTAACAACAAATTGGCTCAATCCTTCTATGTCGATGATTTTTTGAGTGGCTCAGATTCTGACGCTGATGGTACAGAACTGGCTGTTATGATTACAACATTGTTGAAAGGGGCTGACATGAATTTCCGTAAGTGGAATTCGAATGTACATTAGATTCTATGAAAGAGAAACTGAAAGACAGTGGACTAGAGATCGATGATAAAACAGATGCATCTGTGCTTGGCTTGAGTTGGGATACCAGTTCCGATAAGTTGTCAGTCCGATCATTTGAAGTCAAGAATGGGATCGTTTCGACAAAGAGACGATTTCAAAGTCTTTTGGCATGTGTTTTCGATCCACTAGGTCAGGTAGTCCCCTTTGTTACGTGGGGAAAGATTATTCTACAAAGGCTGTGGGAGAACGAGGTTGGATGGGATGATCCTTTAGTAGGAAACATCGAACAACAAATACGCTCATTTGAAGCTGAGATCCCTCTTCTCTCCCGTTTGGATTTGGATAGATACTTTCCGGGAATCAAACATGATTCATCACTCCATGTTTTTTGTGACGCATCGTTAAAGGCCTATGGAACAATTGTGTTTTGTGTTGGTGAGACTGCTGAAGCAAACATTGACGTTTATCGTGTGATAGCCAAAAGTAGAGTTGCACCTCTAAAGAACGATCAGATCACTTTGCCACGACTGGAATTACTCGAGTGTTTGATAGGAAGTCGTCTACTGAACAAAGTATTGAAAGGTATCGGTAGATCTTTTTCATCTGAAACTTGTTTCTGTTGGACGGACTCATTGATTTGCTGTGGTTGGATCAGAAATGATAAGAGCTGAAAACAGTTTGTGGCCAACAGAGTTTCTGAAATTCGTTCGTTGACAGATCGATTCAGTTGGTCATGGATGTATCAGATGCAATAATATATTCTTTTGCTAGCCTGGATTTTTATGAAATGGTTGCAAACATGGCTATATTATAATTTGCATATTTGTAAGGTTAGCAACACATTTCAGGCTACATGAAATAGGCATATATTCAATTTAATTATTATAAAGCGGTATGTTTCGTATTATGTTGTAAATAGAATAAAAAGTTTATTATTTGATGATAATTAAGATGTTTAAAAAATGATTCCCCTTTACTTAGTTTATAAATAAAGCCACTAAATTCATTTTGATAAAATTGAAAACTAATTCTTGTACAATGCATTTCGCTCACTCTTATTCAAGTGCACGCATGCAGGATTGAATATAAAATACAAAATCTGGAATCATATACTTCTACAGCAATGAATTTGTGAATAATCTTTTTGTTCATAGATTTATTACTGTATAAGTACATGATTTCAGATTTTAGATTCAGTCCATGTTTGCACTTGAATAAGGATAGACGAAATGCATTGTGCAAGAAATAGTTTTTAATTTCATCAAAATGAATTTAGTGACTTTATTTATTGATAATTATGATGATTAATTTTATCACAATTGTGTAATTAATTGTGTGTAAATAAATTACTGTTGCTTGCCGAAAGATGATGGTCGCTTGTAGTGGCTGAAAGGCCCCGCATTTGCTTGAAAAACAAATATCTAAACAGGGAACTCTCTCATCATATGAATGTCAAATTTTATTGGGTTGTACAGTATTAATGCAGAATCACTCTTATGTCAAAATTCATGATCTAATTTTACAGGCAATAAAACAGTTGAAACTATATATGTTCGAAGATTGTCAAAAATCAAAAACATATCAAAAATCGTGTCCCTGTCCAGATGCAGAGCATTGCATGCATCCAAAATATGATGACAATGTGAATTTTAAAATGTATAATGATATTTTTTAAAATTTTAGTCTAATTTTAATTTCTAATTAGTCTTTCAATTTATAATAGCTTCGATAGCCTCTAAATTTAGGCAACAAGCCTGAAGAAACTTCTATTTTTGATTAGTTGGACCTCATGTCAATGAAAGAAATTTAATATTTTACGAACTACAGAATTGTATATTCATGTTCAATGTATATGCCTACATGTACCTACATCCGAAGCATCTTCTCTACGGTGACTCTCTACGATAGGCATGCATTTCGACACCTCTGATGAGCATTATAGAGATATTCATCATATTAGATATTGATATTCTAATATTGTGATTTCTCTTTTGAACGTTGTATATGTAGGCCTACGTATACGTGCATGTAATTTTTGTGATCTAATTAAAATTTTGCTGTTTCTTACTTCAGGTACGTCGTGCTTACAAAAGGTCAATGGAATATCGAAGAAGGATATCCGCGATTTATCAGCGTTTGCTTTTGTCTCAAGTGGAACGTGTATGCAAACAGAAAGACTTAGATAATTTGCGAAAATATATAGAATTATCCACAGATGATTCCAATGTTTTCGTTTATCTTCATAATTGGGCAAATGATTGAAACTAGCTTTAAGTAATGGGATGTCTGTCACGATGTCAGTTAGGACGTCTCTTAGGAGTACTTTGAAGACGTACGTTGGATGTCCTGGCGGGATGTCAAACTGACGTCCTGTGATACTTCCGCTGTGACGCCTTTTTTACTGTCAAATAAGACGTATCTGGGCCATCCTGGAATGACGTCGTCATGACATCCCGCTGACGTCACATGTTTACTGGTTGATTTGTTGGGCATTATTCTCACAAAAAGTGACAGCTAGATGATAAATGCCTATTGCGAACAAGCACGGAGGAATCACGGGGTGTATCCACCCTGAATGCTCGAGACAAGAATGAATGACTTTTTGATTTGCTGTCATAATTGCTTAATACAATGGCATGAGTAACAAAACTTCGGCATTGAAATTTGAAATTCGATTTGCCATCATGTCTCATCAATCGTTGGATATTATTTACTATCTCTGTACAGCCTCTTTCATGTAAGTAGTTGAACAACTCCGAACGTCTAATAATGAATAATATGAATAAACGTTCAATAACATCATCTTCGAGATTTAATTACGACGTTCTCGCAAACATCATATCCTCCCTCTGTACAGCCTCTGAAATCCTATTGAAAAGAACTCGACAGTCTTTCAGTGCTGAATTGATAGCTCGTTGTCTACTTGCAATCCAATAGTTTTCTCGCACTTTTGAGAGTATTAAACTTATCCCTGGATGCAAATGATGTTTTTCATGTACATCTCGAATGATTAAGATGGTCAAGTAATGATATTTTGGAATTCATATCGGTGTCTTGAACTAGCTACTGAAATCATAATACGCAAGTTTTCCGCAGTTTCGAGCAACGCGATGTCTGTTCGTTTCAGACCAAGTTATCTAACCAGCTTCTGATCGAGATGGAGATTAATAACTCTACCTGGTCAGTATATTACATTAATACTTCATTTGCAACTCATGGAAAAATTGTGAGATTCAACTGTTTACTTCACATGTGGGGTTATAAAGCGCTATACATGTAGAGCGTTTATCACTAGTTTCACATTAGTTGCTTTTTGTCATACCTTTGTCTATAGTTTGTCTACTAATGTTCAATTGAGGTAGAAAAAAGATGCAAGTTCCAGTGAGGGCCATGCTACACTACCTATCGTCTTGTGTTCATAGGGTGCGAGCAAAATCTTCCAGTAGGTTTGTCAGGAAGGTTTTCAAGAGCATAGATATAGTCCGAGAGCTATTGACATTTTCTTCCTAGATTCGCGAACGAGCTTCTTATTAATTTCAATGTTTGATGCACGTAAATAAAGCCCCACAGTTAATGTGTAGATTGTCACCCAACATCAGTAAAACAGTAGGCAGATTGTTTCATAAAAAAAATGGATCACCCTTAAACATCGCCTTAACTTCAACTTTGTCTAACTCTGCCAAACTTGAACGAATTTCTCTGAAATTTGGAAGATATGTCACTTGTGCTTACTAATATCATTGTTGGAAATTTCAAGCATGAATACTGAGTTGTTTTCTTGTTGTAGATAAAAAAGTAGCAGATAATTTGATCTTCATTTAGCAATGTTACACAAAATCATACCTCACTCTTATAAAATTACATTTGTTTCCTTTGTTATGTAATATGTTGTTCTACAAGCCAAAAGCTATCAAGAATAAAATAATAAAAAATAAAGAAAATCGGTCAATCAGAGCCAGTATAGCACCATTATTCATCAACAATGATGTAACTGCTACATGTGATTAACTGGACTTCATGTTCCATAGCTTCCTGACTTCGTTGCGGTGGTGTTGGCAGAAATCCTGATTGCTTTCAGCTAGAAATCTATCTCGTACCGGTTGAAAACAATACAAAGCAAAAATGCACAACAACGCCCACAATGAACAAATGGCCGTCCACGCAAAACATCCAAACGTAGAGACCGCCTAAATTTGAGATTTGTTAAAGTTGATCCAAGTCTCTCGTTAACTGAGATGGCTGCACTAGTATCGTCTATTTCTAAGTCCACTATTCGTAGAAGACTTATTGAGTCGAATTTCAAGAGCTGTAAGATGCCCTCTCAGATCGAATTATCAGATCAGCATACAAAAAGACGTCTCAGATGGGCAATGAGTCATTGTCACTGGCGAAATCAATGGGATCGGGTTGTCTGGTCTGATGAGGCATCAGTCCGTCTGAAGGATAGTGATGGTCGATTGAGATTATGGATAAAATCTGATCAGGAAATTCCGAGACATTTGCATCGTCCCGGGGTACAAGGTGGTGCGACTCTACTGATTTGGGTGGCATTTGGACCAATGGCCGCTCTGAACTTCACATACAGCAAGGAACCATGAATTCTGAACACTATGTGAATGTTTTACGAATGAACATTGGCCAAATGACAGATCAACTTGGTTATTTATGGATGATAATGCTACGTGTCACAGGAGTAGTAGAGTCAACTTATGCAAGTCTCAATTAGGGCTTAGGACATTATCTTGGCCAGCTCGTTCTCCTGATCTGAATCCCATAGAAAATGTATGGAGCATTCTAAAACGTAACGTTCGTAGTTCAGTGCTACCTACAGATGGCGCATCACAACTTACGTCACTGTTAAAAAGAGAGTAGAGAAAGTCAGATCAGTCAAAAATCAACGATATCATCGAATCAATGCCTAGACGAATTGGTAATGTCATTGACAATAAGGGTAGGGTCACAAAATATTAGCTTCTTAAGAACCGTTACTGTATCATAGCTTATCAGATTATATAAGGACATTTAAATATATTAGGGACATGAAATAACATGAAAAATGCTTTCTGTATCATACTTATGTTTTATTTAGTCAAATTTTAGGATGATCCACTTTTTATGAAACGGACTGTAGTTTTACTTCCAGTCGTCTTGGAAGTCACCCAGCCTCAAACATCACAAAATCCCATTTGTTAATGTAGATCCATGCACTTCCGAGTTTCATGATCCGGCATGCATTAAAAAACTCAAAATGAGATTTGTCACTTTTATGATTTTGATTGCACTTTTTGGACAAAATTCTCCATCACCAGGCAGAAATACGACATTTCTCATAACCGGTTGCATGACCGATTCACTTTTTGTTAAAGATAAAAAAACGACATGACAACCGATGTTATTGTTGCAGATAAACAGTCTCTCCTGATCACAGAATGATACAGAATTTCTTTTGGGTACAACACGTTTTGTTTATTGACTTTATTGATTTTATTAGCATAATATGGTGAATGTGAGATAGACAATTCTCATTTTAACTTCTATTTGACTTCTTGTCTCTATTGTATTCTGACAAGACGGCTTCCGTATCACCGGCGTGTGTGATGCATTTCGCTCATTCTTGGTTATTGTTTTAGTTTTAACACGCCATTTTAGCTCGTCAACTCAGGGCTACATATTATCTGTCATGAATCGGTTCAATATCTAGTCAACAAGAGTTCCATTTTTCAGTACCCGTACTTAGTTAAACCAGGGACTACTAAGACATCTATGCAGCTATCTTAGTAGTCCCTGGTTCAACCGACAGACTTATTCATAGAAATCCGACTTTATAGCTTTGCGCAAGTTAGTGGGAATGCTATAGACAATCGGGTTGTCCTATAACGCGTCATTAAACGATGAAGACAGTTTAATGAAAACATATAAATGATCTACAATTCTGATGTTCATAGGAACCTTTTATCCACAGAATTTGAAAAATCTAATAATGTGCTTTTAACTGTCTTTTAGAATGCCTTCATCTAATTGTCATTAACCAGAGAATGCGTACAAGCTTCCACAATTTTTTTAGAACGTCGAGTGTAACAGGATTTCATGGTCATTTTGACGCACTCTGACATCATAACTTGGAAAATTATAAAATTCACACTACGCAACATCGAAAAGTTTCCACCATAGAAATCTACAGTTTTCACTCTAAATTCTGTGACTGTTATCTGAAACTATCTGAAAATCACATAAATCATTCATGTGAAATATCTATGCAACGTCTACAAATATCTGTGCATTGTCCTCCACTTTGTCCTTTTGTTCACCGACTCTCTGGACCTGTTTTCTGTCAAATCATGGTTTAAAGAACGAGAGATTATCAATGTGATGTGTAAAGAGGCAACAATGGATACAGCATGAGCAATCATCATGCGGTCTGCGCTGCCATGTGTGGCGCTGTGTCAGTGAAAACCATAGAAATAAACTGTTTATCTGAAGTTGACTAGAATGGAAATTGACTCAAGGTCGCGGCACATCCGGGGGAACTAAGTTGGGGCATGAACCACCAATGAAAAGCTTCGATTTACTCATGTGACTGATTCTAACCCAATCATACAGACGTTGGCAGGTGCATCTAAGTGAAAATGCGTGCGATTTATGTGCCGTTACTGTGCATTGCATGAAGCTTAATTTCCATTCTAGAGGTTTTATTGTTGTCAATTTCTATGGTGAAAACTGTAGATTAAGAGTGAAAACTGTAGATTTCTATGGTGGAAACTTTTCGATGTTGCGCAGTATATTGTTATCGTAGCAAAGGATGACCTCGTTTTCCTTTCAGACACCAAGGATTTCATTCATAAATGCAGCAAATAAACCTTTTTACTCAGAAGCCAGCAATCCATAGACATCGGAACAATTAATAAAGAACGGTCTTGTACAATAAACTGTTTGATTTGCTAAATGTGAGCTCACAGGAGACAGGATAAGACAGGAGATGGACAAATCGGCATTGATCTTGACCAATTATGTGATTGTGACAGAATAATTACTCTTCTCATTATTCACAATTAATTACAAGGTTATTCCAAACACAGCGGACGATGGACGGATTTATGCAGGAAGATGGCGAATGGCCACATGGTACGATTGAAAGTGGTTATTCAACAAGACTTGTTCAATAACATCTTTGACTCTGGTTCGATATACCAGTCAGTTATGCGCTAATGAAGGTCTTACCCTCCTTTGAATATTCTGCTTTCATTTAGGTACCATTAATGAATGACATTTTTTATGACGCGTTCGTGAACACCCTTCCATTAAAAGATTGTGACAGTTAAATGAAGCAAAATAAATGACGCGTCTATGGACGGCATCTTTTAGTGACATTTAAGTCAGGAGTCATTAAGTTTTCATTTAATTAATGATGTATTATAGGACAAACCTAATAGCTGTTTTTACGGCAATTTCAACTGCTGGGTAGGACACCGATCTAAGTAAATGTTGCTAGGTCTAAAGAAGAATCAAAATCTGTTGCGTCTACAATAAATTCTGTGACTATCATTTTGTGATCAGGAGAGACTGTTTATCTGAGACAATAACATCGGTTGTCATGACGCTTTTATTATCTTTAACAAAAAGCGAATCAGTCAAGCTACCGGTTATGAGGAATGTCTTATTTTTGCCTAGTGATGGAGAATTTTGTCCAAAAAAATGGAATCAAAATCATAGAAGTGACAGATCTCATTTTGAGTTTTTGAATGTATGCTGGATCATTACGTTATTGACTGCATGAAACTCGGAAGTGCATGGATCTACATTAACAAATGGGATTTTGTGATGTTTGAGGCTGGGTGACTTGCAAGACGACTGGAAGTAAAACTTGATAATTATTGTTTTTACTGATGTTGGATGACAATCTACACATTAACTGTGGGGTATGGTTTTAATGCATACGTGTATACTACATTAAAATTGATAAGAAGCTCGTGCGCCAATCTAGGAAGAAAATGTCAGTAGCTCTCGGATTAATATCGAAATCGAACTCGCTTGCTGTTCCCTCAATTTCTTTTGCTCTATACGATGACGTTCAATGCTTCCCTACAAGTTCTCCACTATGGCAACTGTGAAACTATGGCGCGTCTGCCGACTTCAACCCGGTTCCTCATCTTGTCAAACAACATCAGAAATAGAAAATCTGATGGGAGTTTCATGTAGATGGACGCTTTCGGTAAAAATGAGATTTTTTTGCCTTCTTTGTTTAAGTGAAAGGTACGGAGTCTAGAGCCACAATTATATGCATGAAAAGTGACGTTCATTTGCTATCATGTGCATTTGTAGAGTTAAAAAGTATGGTGCGTTTTACTGTAAAACTATGTTGAATACCGATTTAGAAAATCATATTTTCCTTTCTTAAAACTATCAAATGATGGCGCTTCATATGCCATTTAACTCTGCAAACTAATGCATACCGCATTGATAAGATATCCATGGCTTTCATAAGTGAAATTTCGGTGTTTAAGATTTTATAGCCTGTAATTGTGCATTCATGCAAACGCTCGGTGTCTAATGTGTACCCAACCGAGCAAAAGGAGACCCTATGGAAACTGTTTTAAATAAATAAATAATGATAATAATAATAATAATAGTAATAATAATCATATTTGTATTTGAAATCAAATACATAACCCAAAATGGAGTGCACAGACATGAAATGACATGGATGTAAATGCATGTACTGCTAGCATGATTTGTCGTGCGATCACATAATTCATGAAAGAAAAGAAAAGGATGTTACCACAGTCTCATGAAAAGCATTTGAATGACATTCCTAAATTTGGAAACAGAGTTGACGTTCATCTCATCATCAGACAATATGGTCCAATACTTTGCGAATGATACAGTGTAGAAATTATGTCGACAATTGTGCTGGCCAAATTCTTAATTGAACTTTTAATCCTTTCTGAAACTTCGCGGATCTAACTGCGGAAATAACGTTGCTGTGGAAAAATATTTGCATTATAAAGGATTTTATTTTAACTTCGCGGATGCATTTTGGATAACTACGCTGATATGAGAAGGATCAATGACATTATCTCTGTATGAAGCACGCGGATAACTCTGCGGAATATTCTCTCTTATAATATTTCGACATTGTGCATAACTGTCGTTGCTTACTAAGGATATTAAGTGGACAGTTCAAAAGACTACGCAGTAGTCAACAATAAATTTAACTCACTTGAACTTTTCCTGTTGTAGATACTGATCAGTCCAATAACCAACTAACTCCTAGATCACACAATATCAATCAGCATGACACAGATACGCAATTAACATATCAAGTGAAATTTTGACAGATATTCATTAAATTCATTTACATAACATGACACAAGAATTCATTGACTATCGGTACAAACCATAGAAACTCATCACCACGAAGTAATAATTCGAAGACCTTTTCGAAGGTTTGCATCGATGAGAGTATTGATAAACAAACATTTGACAGACATGCCGATTCAATCTCAAGCAACACATTTTTGAATCTAGAATGGGCTTGAAGCTGACGAATTTGAGGCAATGAACAATCTGATAATGAAAGAATTTCCAAAACTCACTTTCTCTCATCTTTCATACGTCCAGAACTCAATAGAAATGAAGGAAATAGCGCATCCACTACAGACATTTGGATTGAGAAAGCATCAAATGAGAAGTCATGCGCGTTGGAATAAATAGCATCACAATCAGAGTATTTCTGCTTCCGTGGAGCGATTGCTCTCCACAGCTGGCTGTGATCGAGCATCAAACCTGACCAGCTCGAACGCTCCCTATTTGTGTCTCTCAATAAGTTTTGCTAAACAAATTTTTTGACATTCTGTATTTCCCGCGCTCGCTGTTTGTATTGCGCAACCTGGAAATTGTATGATTTTCATAATACAAACCACAGAGCAATCTGTTTCATTCTCCACATTTGATGAATCCGAAAGTCTGACGAGAACTGCAACTCCTTCAGTATGGATATTTTGCAGACATGTTGCAGATTTGTATGTAGTTGGACAAAACATAGTAAACTAGAACTACTCACTTAGACTGCTGTTTGGAGTTTACCGGTTTCCAAAATTACCAACGAATTAAGAATGGAAAAACTTTTGTTCCACATTGGCTAATTCTGTTGATTGATGATCGGGGCGTTCTGATCTATGATTGATCAATCATTTCTATAACCAGGATAATCGTTGAGAGATCAATCGGTGTAAAATGAAGCATGATCAAGATATCGATAGATCGAGGGAAATCGCATCGTTCGACTTTACTGATCACAATATATATCTCCATATTGACAAAATTAATTTGTGAAGTAGCTTGTGTGCTGACAAAACTGTGAACTTTAAAACAATTTATTAGAAATTCAAAACACAAAAATAATCCAAGAAATAATCAAACCCACCTTACCTTATTTAAGTAATCCATTCCAACTTCAGAGATTCACATCGCAGCTTTCAAAGACACACAGAAGACTATGTGTTAAGAAACTGAAAGAAATGAAGTATATCCTGAAAATCTTTATGCCAACAAAAGTTTTGTACTGATAGACTTCAGAGAATGCAGTAACACTCGTAGAGGAAGTATATTAGGTAGAGCGTCAACTCAGTATTAATTATATCCCAAAGTTTCAATTCTACTAAATCAACTCGAGTTGAGACCCAGTACCACATGTGAGATAGACAAATGGTCACAACTTTGAAGAAATTACCACAGAATTGACTGACTGACCATGATGGCAATACCGGAGGAATAACAGAATACCGGAGGAAAACTATGCCGATGAAAATTGAATTAAAAACTTAATATTTCAGCCAAGAAAGCACAATAAGATCTCGATTTTTCATGAAGACCTCCTGTATAGTGTGCTTCATTTTTAAGATTCATTTCATAATTAAGATGCTTGTTAACAGATATTCATTCCTTTTGATATCCAACATGTTTCATTCTACTCATAAAGTGGCTTCATGTCGGAAAAATCTCAACTTTTCCATGAAGACTTGCTTTATTATATGACTCATGAAATTTCCTTGATAATCAGCTCACATTCCGTTAATTAAGAAACCTGTTAGTAAGTGTTCATTCCTTTTGACAGCTGATAAGTTTCATACTACTTATGTAGTTGTTTCACGTCAATAATATATAAACAAGAAAATAATTTGCAAAAACCTTAGCTTCTTAAAAAGTGATCAAATATTTTTTTTGGACTGCATGATCGTAATCTCCGCAAAATGCTGAATCTTTTGATGTAAAAATTTTCACTGTACACTGACATTTTTTTGAGTCGACATTCTACAGTTTCTTACTATACTGACTCTATGGCACTGTCTTTTTCTTTCGTGTTTCCATTATTGTTTCAAAACACATGCAGTCGTATTTGTCACATATAATTCATGACAATTTTAATGATAAAAATGACGTTACTCCTTATATTTATCGACATCAAATTTCCACATTGGTTGGATTGGCAGCTGCAAACATATTTGATACAGTTTGGCTACGATCAGTGCTCCTGCTCCTGTAATTGTGCATCCAGTATGAGAATTTGACATATTCTGGTGATGCAACTATCTATGCACTCGTCTATTTAATGTGTGCTCCACAGCAATGACGTACTTAGTTATTTCAGACATCCATCTCATTGATCTCATCAAAGACATTCATAACGGTGCAGAGTGATTTCATCTTTCATTTCATTCACATCCGTTGTCATCTATTGATTCACCCATACGCTGCTTTGATAGTTGCATTTGCAATTGTAAATTTACCTACGTTTGACCCACGAGATGGGCAATAAACCATTTTGAATCTTCAGAGGAAGAGAGGAGAGAGAGAGGGCGAGAAGGAGAGTGTGTGAGAGAGAGGGAGGGAAGGAGGGAGAGAAAGAGAGAGAGGGCGAGAAGGAGAGAGGGGGAGAAAGAGAGAGAGAGGGAGAGAGAGAGAGAGAGGGATAGAGAGAGAGGGCGAGAAGGAGAGAGGGAGAGAGAGAGGGCGAGAGGGAGAGAGTGTGAGAGAGAGAGGAGAGAGAGAGGGCGAGAAGGAGAGAGGGCGAGAAGGAGAGAATGTGAGAGAGAGAGAGAGAGAGGGCGAGAGAGAGAGTGTGAGAGTGTGTGAGAGAGAGAGGGCGAGAAGGAGAGTGTGTGAGAGAGAGAGGAGAGAGAGAGGGCGAGAAGGAGAGAGTGTGAGAGAGAGAGAGAGAGGGAGAGAAGAAGGGAGAGAAAGAGAGAGAGAGAGAGAGAGGGCGAGAAGGAGAGAAGGACAGAGAGAGGGAGAGAAGGAGAGTGTGTGAGAGAGAGAGGAGAGAGAGAGGGCGAGAAGGAGAGAGTGTGAGAGAGAGAGGGAGAGAAGGAGGGAGAGAAAGAGAGAGAGAGAGAGGGCGAGAAGGAGAGAAGGAGAGAGAGAGAGAAAGAGAGAGAGAGGGCGAGAGGGAGAGTGTGTGAGAGAGAGGGAGGGAAGGAGGGAGAGAAAGAGAGAGAGAGGGCGAGAAGGAGAGAGGGGGAGAAAGAGAGAGAGATGGAGAGAGAGGGAGGGAGAGAGAGAGAGGGATAGAGAGAGAGGGCGAGAAGGAGAGAGAGAGAGAGGGCGAGAGAGAGAGTGTGAGAGTGTGTGAGAGAGAGAGGGCGAGAAGGAGAGTGTGTGAGAGAGAGAGGAGAGAGAGAGAGGGCGAGAAGGAGAGAATGTGAGAGAGAGAGAGAGGGCGAGAGAGAGAGAGAGTGTGAGAGTGTGTGAGAGAGAGAGGGCGAGAAGGAGAGTGTGTGAGAGAGAGAGGAGAGAGAGAGGGCGAGAAGGAGAGAGTGTGAGAGAGAGAGAGAGGGAGAGAAGGAGGGAGAGAAAGAGAGAGAGAGAGAGAGAGAGGGCGAGAAGGAGAGTGTGTGAGAGAGAGAGAGAGGGCGAGAAGGAGAGAAGGAGAGAGAGAAAGAGAGAGGGAGAGAAAGAGAGAGAGAGAGAGAGATGGAGAGAGAGAGGGCGAGAGGGAGAGAGTGTGTGAGAGAGAGAATTGTGATTCAATTGTGACAAATAACAGACGAAGTCAAAGTCGAAGTCCGGTATATATTTCATCTCATCAATCTGAGCAAATTTTCCGAATCTATCTACTTACAGGTAAGTGTCAGAGAAATATCAATTATATAGTTATTTCAAATGTGTTATCTGTTTAAAGTATGATATCATCACTACAATTCTAACGTTAAATATTTGACAGGCTTGTGGTATTAGCCTGTTTTAGGTGATTGTTGTGTGCTAGGCAGTTTGTCTTCTTGCTTTATTATGCATTTTATTGTTTTGTGAGAACAATCTCCATTGTTAAAGCAATAACTTTTCCGCGACATGCATTTCAAGTTCCAATGTCATACAAAAGTCCAGCTTGTCAGCTATCTACGGTACATGACTGACAACAGACATGTCATGTCATCAGACAATGGATGACCAAACAATTGGTAGCTGACCGTGAGCGAATCTTCACAGATGTATTTAACGCGGCATGAACAACGCCCGCTCACCCAGTCTGGTCTCTCCAAGCGAAGTTGTCGGCGGGAGCCGTTGATGGTGTTTCAGCCTATCTTCTATGTGCGAACTATCATCGAACTGCTGCGGACGTGATCACCACGGCTTGTGGTACTGGAAGAATCTGGAGACTCTGTTGGTGCTGTGACTGTCTTATAACTGTGAACGTACCATCTGTCCTTGTAAGGACTGTTTGCACCATTTATTTATTTTCACAATATAATTTATCCACATTTTTCAATCATATGTTTTGGGAATATTAAGAAAATAATAACCCGTAACATGATGATGATTTGAATTTTCACACATGCATGTCAATTTCTCACCGGACTTCGACTATCAAATAATAATAATTAATAACAGAATGAGTTGATTATGGATGGCTGCATGTGAATGTATGTCTGCACTTGGAGTAACGTAAATAAAATATAACTGTAGAAATGACCTAATGCCATGCCTTAAAAAAACAACGAAAGACAAAATAATAATAACAAATTTCAAAAGAACATTGTCAACAATGCTCAGTTACTAATCAAAGTTGATGCATACATTATTCAAAATTGACACTTACATTACATTAATAAAGAAACTGTAAGCTTATTTGAAAGAATCACAAATAACATCGATTTTTCATGCATTGATTTTTTGAATGTCTCCTCTCAGCTCAGCTACCATGTATCATAATCAGTTGCCTTCGCCATGCCATTTCATCACTTCCTCCGAACATCGTTTCAGACACGGCTCATGTTGATTTTATAATAGACAACGGCAAACGTGGTGGATTTATTTTATCTTTACTCTTCATTATTCACCCATTGTCAACTTTATCCTGACATCACTCATTTTGTAACATTTCATTCATATGTTTGTGCCCAGCTGGGACAATAAACCTCTTGAGTTCTTGAGTTCTTGAGAGGGAGGGAAGGAGAGAGAGAGAGAGAGAGAGGGAGAGAGGGAGAGAGGGAGAGAGGGAGAGAGGGAGAGAGGGAGAGAGGGAGAGAGGGAGAGAGGGAGAGAGAGAGAGAGAGATGGAGAGAAAGGGAGAGAGAGGGGGAGGGAGGGAGGGAGGGAGGGAGAGAGAGAGGGAGAAAGGGAGAGAGGGAAAAAGAGAGAAAGAGATGGAGAGAGAGAGAGGGAGGGAGGGAGGGAGAAAGGGAGAGAGAGAGAGAGAGAGAGAGAGAGAGAAAGGGAGAAAGGGAGAGAGAGAGGGATGGAGAGAGAGTCCTCCTTCATTACGATTTTTCAAATCGTTTCAGGTATGTACTAAATATTGTTGATTGGAATCACTGTTTAAAATTATGTTAATTTATAATTAATCCGTTCCTCCGATCAAATAATAGGAATTATTAATCTGCTGCGGAGTGTGATGTGCAAACATAATCATTAATAAAATCATTAAGTTAAATACAATGGAAGCTAAAATGCGATGTGAACATAATTAATAATAACATGTAATGATGCATGCTTCGTCTCCTCTCCTCCACATATGTGCCACATTCGTACCGCAATCACCCATACAGTTTTTTCGTCATTATGTGTTCTATAACATTGTGCTCAGTTATTTCAGACATTCATCTCATCGATCTCATCGAAGACAGTCATCATGGTGCAGTGTGATTTTATCTGTCATTTCATTCTCATCCCTTGTCATCTTTTCATTCATCCGTACGCCGCTTAATATGTACATATTTACCTTATGTAAACTCATCCATGTTTGACCCACAAGATGGGCAATAAACTATTTTGAATTTTGAATTTTGAGTCCTCCTGCACTACACCATTCGGGATGGAGAGGGAGAGAGAGAGAGAGAGAGAGAGGGCGAGAAGGAAAGAGGGAGGGAGAGAGAGAGTCCTCCTCCATTACACCATTCGGGATGGAGAGAGAGGGAGAGGGAGAGATAGAGAGGTATGGAGAGAGAGGGAGAGAGAGAGTCCTCCTGCACTACACCATTCGGGATGGAGGGAGAGAGAGAGAATCCTCCTTCACTACACCATCCGGGATGGAGAGAGAGAGAGAGAGAGTCCTCCTTCAGTGCACCATTCGGGATGGAGAGAGAGAGAGAGAGATCAGTGAAATTGTCGAGTTGAAGCCCAACAGGATGTCACGCACACCTGCCCCAAACCAAGTAGTAGAAAAAACACGGGTACTGGAGGACCGGTTTCGAAAAATATCTTTATCAACTCCAATTTACAGAACGAAGCAGCAAGAGTGCAACAAAGCGTTCACGTTTTATAGTCGCGCACAATTAGTGGTCTGAATGATCGTAGGTTCCGCTGCATTTTCAGAGAGTCTCGTATTCTAAACTCTGGTATGAGTTTCTTACACAATGCTATCACACGTTGACTGCAATCGCTGTATGGAACAACAAGATTTTCGAGAGAGAGAGAGAGAGAGAGAGACCTCCTCCATCCAGTACACCATTCGTGTGAACGAGGAAGGCATATTGCCCAAAATTGCATCTAAAATCGAAAATGGTATTCAATTACTCGGAACCATCCAAGACCACAACAGTGGCCTTACCAAAAAGATACAAACACCAGATCTACCAACCGAATTAATAGCAGCAGAAAGCAACATCCGATCCGAACAGCGGATGCCCATCCGAATCCCAACAACCTGGAATTGGTTCAGCAATGGTCGGAGATGAACAATATGTCGCCAAATCTTCGGAAAAGTCGTCAGATAAAAATCACTAGAAAGAAGCACGAGAGAGCATATCCCTATGACAACATCTAACTTGCATCCAGCGTCAAGATTCTTAGGATCAGTTGACAAATCACTATCAATGACACATTGCTTTAGAATGTCCACTTTGATAGAGTTATATTGACTGTTTCAAGGAGACATTATACCATTCGAAATTTGAAACCGATCATCTCGAAGAATCGATTACTTGAAGTTTTCATTTGCTTCATTTTAACTATCTTGATGCACGCACCACCTGAAGTTTGTAACCTTCCAGCGTCTTTCGTTTATCAAATTGAGAGGTTTTGGAAGTGGGTATACAAAATCATTTGAAAGGAAACTTGCCAGTGTCTCATCATCCCTGACTTGATGGAAATGCACAAATCTGCATCTTGCAAGTTTCTTCTAAATTGCGACTGCCTTGGTAATCCTTTAAAGCATTTGGTGCCTCCAAAGGTACCAGCTTCTGGTCACTTCAGTCTGCCACCATGTTCTACAGCACGACGCTTGACCTAATTTTTCCATGAGGCAGGGTGACTTCTGACAGCCAATCGGCGCTGATGGCTCTTCATGAGGCTGGAAGTGATTGGTTGGACGTTGGGCTTGCCAGAGCCAACGAGGTGGGTAGGAAGTGGTGCTGGTGTGCAAGACGCTCATGGTTTATGTGGACATTGTCCGTGGGCGTTGTTGAGTGGTAAGGAATGAGTGGGCGGATGAAGCGGCAAAAGCTGTCGTAGATGGACCATGGGGAGACTCCTTGTTCGGAGGCGACGCTGAAGCGGTGCTAACGGGAAGGAGTTGACAGAGCCGGGTAGTATGGATAGGTTGAGAACAGGCATTCTCTCGAGCTTGGGGGCGAGGGTAACCGGATGTAGAACGGGTTGATAGGGTCGCGGATGTACAGCAGGGATGGGGATGACTGTCACTTTGGAGGATGGGGGTTGCATATGAATTGTGATGTCTCTTTTCTCTGTTCCCGACCTCGTGAAGCGCTGGCTTACTGGAGGTGATGGAAGCGAGTAAGACTGCAGCCGTAAGCCATTCATGGCAGCAACAACCACCTCAACTGCCAGACATAAGATAAATATTTATTATTTCCTCCTACAGAGAAAGTAGATAATCAAAATACAAAGACTACCTCTAGAAGATAAAAAGAAATATAGTGGAACTCAAAGTATAGCATGTAATTATGCTGGGAGATTTGGATAGAAGAATTGGCAAATTGAATGATAATATACTCGTACACTTATAGAAATTCAGTTCTACAGACTTCTTCTCTTAGTGATCATTACGTAATTTCAGAATCTGTGATACGAGTATGACACATAGAAACCTTTCAAATATTGGAACCAAAACATTTCCGGACCACAGACGTTGAAAATAGAATTTAAAGTAGCTCTAAAGCAGGTTTTTAAGAAAAATTTACACCTGCATAACATTTGGCATTTCGACTTTGGCTCCCCACTTCTTCCCCCCGGGCAGAGATTCGCCAATTATTTTCAAACTTGAGATCATTTCAGACCGGATTTTACTGTATGCTCCCACAAATTCCAAGCTTTACTGGAGGCTTTTTTCAGTGCGCTTGATCAATCTTTCCATCACGCTGTTACGTCAGGACAGTTGAAACTTCTTCTCTGTTCTTCTTATCAACTGTGAGCCAGCATGAACAAATCTCGAGAGAAAAACCGAAATCCTTTCACTTGAATAACATTGTCAAGATATAATTTCAACTTTATGTGCTCCAACATTGAAGCAATACATCTGAGCGACCTCATCTTCGAGATAGACTAAAAGTTTCAGGAGTATATCCTCTCGATAAATCATCGATCAGCCAGAGCAGAAACAGGTTATTTAGCGTGAGAGAAGTTAGTTTGATTCGATGAAATAATCAGTTTCAAAGTGTCAAACCAATTATTTTATGTCAACTACCTTATTCTCATGTGATTACGCATCACAGGGTTGGAGCTGGCCGGCCTTGCTCAGGCTATGAATTTTGGTCGGTTAATTTTATTAGGCCTATGTTAACCATTGGCTACATTCACTCTATAAGAAATAGTTTGGTTAATATAAAAGAAATGCAGCATGATAGAGCATTTATGGATAGTAAATGTAACACATTTCAGGAGTACATACGTTCATGCATGCTATGTGACATAAATGTTACTATCTGTCTATTAGAAAGTTAAAAATTACTAACTTGCGGCATGTAATTAAACCTACTTTATCAGAATCTACAGGCCACATGAATTTCTGTAGCAGCAAAGGAAAATTAGAGCTCCCTTTCCCTTTGAGATCCGCCTTGTTTCTATCGACCTTTGAAAGAGCGGGACGACGAAGTGCCATCAACTACTGCACCATTTTTGCACTAATAGAAATTGACCTTAAAAGGAAGATAGCTTGATTTTTTCTTTGCTGCTATAATGTTTATGACCTTTCGTCGTTTGCTCAACTTTGCGAATTTTGAAAGATTGTGCATCCTTGTAGCCTATTTATCGTAAGATCATTCCATAACTCGAATAATCTCGTTGCGTAGGATAGTTTATATGAAACATGAAGCTTAGGGGTCAAAATGGATTATAGACATCAATGCAACCACATGTAAGACCAGTACTGCCTACTGTCTGAGCACTTGACAGTAGATCGTAGAGCACTGTCTGAAGCTAGCGGCATACGATCAATTTTTATTGACGTTTTACATTGTCACCCGGCCTGCTCCAACCCTGATGCATCGTATATGGAGGTTTCTAGCAATGCATTCCCAATTTATTGTGCATAATCTACCTTGATTTTGCAAAATGCTTGAAATATAGATTTCGCTACAGATCAAATGATTTCCGTTGTTAAAAGACTGCTAGTGCTTTTGCAATATTTTCCATGGATTTAGGCAAGTATTTGAGCTTTCCGAAATCTTTTCCCGATACAGAGTTGTGGGCACAATTTCTGTGCATGGATGATATTTCTGAAAACTCCATGTATACATGTACAGGTTTTGGAATTCAAGAAGGACTGCCTAGAAATCATCAGTGACAATCTGATTTCAATAGAGACATAATGCGTTAGTTATCGACAATCTGATTTCATGAGTGACAAAAGGCTTTCAACTCGGACATTGTGATGTTTTGTAGAAATGAAGCATGTTCATGAGTGGCATTAGGATTTCAATAGAAATATAAGCCAGATGGATGCATTGTTATCGAATGCTGAGCTACCACAATGTCAAGAAGTCGAATTGCAGAACAAGACAAGCGTCGGATAATTGAGGCCTTCACAAATGGTGATGACTATGTTCAAACAGCTACACTTCTTGGTATCGGCAGAACAACAGCCTGGGGAATCATCCGGCGATTCCAGCTGACTGGATTTGTGGTTCGTCCACGTGGTGGAGCAAGAAACACGAAAGTTGACAATGAGATGATTTCTCTGGTAAAATTGCGGAAAAGCCCCAAAGCCTTTGTTTTAATGAGTACAGAATATTTCGGAAATCGTAAAACAAGCCACATGTTAAACAGCACATTAAGCATCCTCTTTTGGTTTTCATATTTTGTTAAAAAGTTGGACGTTAAAAAGCAGGTCTACTCCTCATACCACTATCATTCAAAAGATTCTAGTTGCTATAGTAGCCTACTGCAGACTTAGCTGACAACAAGGCTAATCTGATCCATCATGTGGCCCGCTACTAGAAATGTTTGCCCACCTTTCAGCTATATGATTCGCATGCAATATGCAAAGCGTGCAAGCTACAAGTCATGGCATGCATGAACATTCAAAAAAATTAACTTTGTCCTTGACTCTGTCTCCTACAAAATATGTTTCATGACTGGCTAGCAGTTTCTCTGCTTGAATTACATGAACATGCATGTCATCTGCTAGAACTACATGTACATGCATTAGTTTTACAATTCCCAACTCATAAAGGCAGTGGTGGTTGCAATGCAACGCATCACCTTGGTCTCCGGACAAAAATCATGGCGCACTGATGCATCAGGCGAGCAGATCTCTGCAAATGCAATCATAAAGGTCAATCTTATTGCAAATTTCAATTTTCAAGAAATAATCTTGTCTTAATATTTGCTCATTATAGCGTAATTTATGCAATTGTCATTCATATATTGATATCCACTCCACTTTCTGCTGCGTTTTTATTTCAGCCAAATTCATAAATTATTTCAGATAAAAACTCAAAGTTGTTGAAAGATGTAAAAGACAGACAGCTGAATAAATCGGAAATATGACAAATCGGAAATATGACAAATCGGAAATATGACAAATAGTAAATATCAACAAGGAATCTTTGCAAAATACAGCGAATTTGAATAGACATGCGACTGGATCTGAAAACAATGGATGTCTCAAGATCCTATAATAAAAATGTTCAAGACAAGCCAAACTGAGCAAAATTTGAACATATGCCTACTGTCAGTGGCCAATAGAGACTTTAACAGAAGTATAAAGCAAGCCCAAGAAAAATATACAGCATCCGTCAACTTTAAGAGCATAAAATTTCAAGGAAAATCTTGGGACTTGGGAAATGAGGTGCGCCAACCAAAAAGTAGACAATAATCAGAGACCTGTTATTTCAGTAAATTGAAGACCACAATTAATCTATGACGAAGCTGCAAATCTAAATATTGCAATAAGGGATGCAATTATATAGGCCTATTCAAAAATCCAAAGTTTACTGGCCCAGATGAAGTTGTTTATGAAATTCTGAAAAATGACCTCAATCAAATACATACCCTAAAAATTATGACAGAGAAAATTATGACTGAACATAAGACGCCTTTCTAAATGAATTACACCAAAACCTCAGCGAATTCGATCCTAAAGAAATAAATGATATAAACTTAACGGCACTAGTAGGCTGTATGCCGATGATATATTATTAATGAGCGAAACTCAAGCTTATACTATTGTATTAACTCAAACAAATAGTTGAAAAAGAAATTACAATAAGACAAAAATTATGATATTTAATTCGACAAGTTGGTATGATACACGAATAATAAGCGACAACATGACACTAATTGATGTGGTTGATGTACATAAGTACTGCTTTTGGATTGCAAAAACCGATAGATTGCACATAGAACAAATAATTTAAAATGAAACGTATCTTCGTACGCAACTATCAAAACGTTTGTGGTGATACGAGACTTACTTGACATCCATGATAATTGCATCAACTAGATATTTTGCTTTATCCTTTTTAACATATAGTAACTCATTTAGTTTATCTTTTGTCTATTCTCATCAAAGTTAATCGCAAGCTCATCATTAATTGTTTACTACGCGTAAATGTCACTTGGTTACCAATGTCAGCCGTGACACTTGTTTTAGGAAACACTGTGGTTCGCCTAATTAAATGAAATGATAAATGATTGTAAGTTTGCTTTGTTACTTCCATAGTGTTAGTTGAGAAATCATGTCATCAGTCCTCATATCACTCACTGTATTGTTATTGTCATTATTGATCAGCTGATCCACTTTTTCATCCTGGATCATTATCCTGATCAATCCACTTATCGGACGCAAGCGTCAGCAACTGAGGCGTGAGGAAATTGGCATTGCTTGTCAACAGGTGGGGATTGAAGACAAGCCTCGTCTGCAGATCTGATACTCGAAATCTTCTGACCTCAACCGAGTTAAATGATGACTCACCAAATGACTTAGTATGGGAATATTTCAAATTTAAATCTTGCTAGTGAGTGGATGGACCGATCTTGATAAAACTTATGTAGGCTACTCATTATAGCTAAAATTCTGTCGGCAGAAAACCAAACCGATTCAATATTCTGTCGACAGAGTATTCAACGACGATATGGCACCGTAGATGACAGAATATTCAGTCGGATTCGGTGATATTTCGTCGTTTATTAACTCGGCTGAATATTCTGCCGGCAGAATATTACATCAGGTTAATTTTCTGACTGCAGAATTTTTGCTTATGAACACAAACTCTCCCTTAAAGCAAACCTTGACAATTGTAGCTTTAGTACAGCAAAACGTATTAATTGGTGTGCAATTGATCGTTAAAAACATTGTAAACGCGAAAGTATGTCACAAGGGTAAACAGTGAAATTGTGCCAAATATTGTCGAAATTCGAAGAAAATTATGTCATCTGAAAGCTTAATACGATTATATAACTTGATTCAATGATGATAACCTTAATTTTTTATGTTGCATAGCTTCGGCTGCATGCATCGGTGAATGAATTGACCTCAACGATCTGCAAATTTGAGGTACTAAGCTAAACCTTTTGATCCATTGCATGGAATGAAGTTTATTGAATTTGAGCATCATCAATGACAAGATCGTGTTACTTGCTTGTACTGCAAATCTTTGGTAGAACTGATTAGCGCTGCATCTTTTTGTACATTCAGCGAATATCAAAACTTTTCAAAATGAAATGGCTGATTAGTAGTTCATGCTTTATGTCAATTTTCACTAAAAAACTGTCGTCTTCATGTTGGAATCTTGCATCTAAGAAAACGTTCAATTTTCTTTCGTAAGGTCTGCTGACTACAACTGACCACTTAAGAAAGCAAAATATATGCCACAATAATAATCTTTGGAACATAAGATGTCACATGGCACATCGCTTATTGAAATAGAACCACACTGTAAACTGTAGACAGCCAAAAATCAGACAAAATAACACCCAAAATGATCAGACAATTGCAACAGACAGCATCAGACAATCAACAGCCAAAAGTGGATGTTCAGAGCAAGTATTGCAAAAGTATTGTCTTTCAAACTCAAAGTGTTTAAATATACTCAATGACATAATTAATGAAACAAACTATCATTGGCTTGAATTGAAGTTTGTTTCATTTTTTTCTCAAGTATGATGCAATATCTCGCTCTCTATGTATTACCATTCAACACATTAGAGAATGGAGAAAGATGTATGGTGGTCAAATTTCAAATTTTGATATCGATACAACTGTCACAATTGCATTTACAAATTGAACATAAACGTGAACTGAAATCCAGCTTTTATAAAGTATAATAGCACACGATCAGTTTACCAGAGGTATGGCTATTGGAATGATTCGTTGTGGTAGAAGTTGTGCGAGTGTTGCCGAAGAGCTGCAACTATCGAGAGTTGTTGTTTGGAGGTGGTGGTGTCGATGTAAAGCAGAAGGAGATGTTAAAAAGAAGAAGGTATCTGGTCGACCAAGAAAGTCTGCAGGAAGGACAGACGCACGTCTAGTTTTAGCTGCAAAGAGGAATAGATTTGTGTCAGTCCCAAAGTTAGTCGTACACTGGAAGAGTGCCTCAAATATAGACTGTAGCGTTGGAACGGCTTACCGAAGATTGCGACAAGCTGGAATTCAATCGCGACGACCAGCTGTCCTAATTCCATTGAGTTTTGAACACCGCAGAAGACGAGTTGCCTGTTGTGATGCTCATCGCTCATGGAATGACCATCACTGGCAGAAAGTCTTGTGGACCGATGAATCGAGATTCACTCTGGATTTCAATGACGGTCGTGTCAGAGTGCATCGTCTTCCAGGTGAACGCTTTGCCTCATGCTGTATTAAAGAACACGACAGATATAGTGGTGGAAGTGTAATGCTGTGGGGTGGCATGTGGCATGGCGGACGAACGACAGCAGTCATCATCAAAGGCACGTTGACTGGAGAGAGGTATCTCAATGATATTGTGCTTCCTGTTCTTGCCCCAGTGGTCAGGGTGAAGGATCTCGTCTTCCAAGACGACAACACAAGACCACATCGCTCCTCGGCTGTCATTGCCACTGTTAGGAGATTGAACATTCAAACCCTTGACTGGCCTGCACGCTCACCTGACTTGTCACCCATTGAACAAGTCTGGGACGAGCTTGGGCGGCGAATGAGAGACCGCTATTCATTTCCACCAGTGTCCCTGAAGATTCTCTCTGAAAGACTAACAGAGCAGTCGCTTCTCCTTGAAACATCCTTCATTCAGAAACTTTGTGAATCCATGCCATCTTGGATTACTGAATGTATTGGAGCTAGAGGGGGGCACACGCGCTATTAAAGTTGAATCTGCTACATACGTTGTTTTTCTGTGCTAGCGACTTGGTGGAGATTGTGACCAAATTATCAAGGTATCATACATACATGTATATATACCAGTCAAAAATGAAAGAAGTTAAAGAAGTAAATGTTTCAAAAATTTTGTCACTGAGTATATGATCAAATTATTCAAAATCAGCTAATAGCAACTAGTCACTCCTAATCACATGCGTTCTAACTCTGCTCCACTCAATCACACTCGCATTATGAACAACTCTGATACTTAAGTCCGTTGTGTCAATGTTAACTTTAGGGAAGTACGTAGACCCTTAAAAGCTGTAAAAAAACATTGTAAAAGCAGAATTAAAAGATGGCATCAATACGTCAAATATCCAGACCTGTTATGGCCATGCCACAAGGTGTATACAGAGAACCCTACTTATTTGCAACATTGTATATTCTATAATTGAAAATTATCAAGGATACCATCCAATTTCAATAAAAGTGTACATGTATATATTAGTCATAAGTAGTATGGTAGGCAGTAAACGCAATAATGTAAATTAGTCCGTACGATGAGACAGAAATTGTCTGACAAGTAGGAAATTTGTCTGATAATACGCAGTAAGTGCCAAAATACTGATGTGGATCACAAATTGTCCGATAAGTGGCTGTTTACAGTCTACGGTGCATAACGTCAACACGAAAATTACATTTGAAAATGTGCTGATTTCAATAAATCACAAACATTTCAATTATTCATGTATTCTATTCTCCGAGACTTTCCAAATATATGTGCACACTTCGGAGGCATTCTCATATCTTCTGAAATCGAAATCATACATGTGCGACATGCTCAAAAGTACTTGAACGCTCATCTGAGTATCATATGTCTCTTCATCGCAATGTGCTTCAATGGTTTCGGAGATTGATTTCCTTGGATCAACAATAAATTGTGAGGGAACAAAGTCATTCAAAGAAAAGTAGAATTCCATTGAAGAATATGAGCTTCCTTTTTATTATGCCGCTCTATGACGTTTTCTTGGTTTATGAGGATGTTATTGGAGACTCATTCCGTCTTATTCAGAGAACTGTGAGTCTCTACAAATCTTACTGCAATCTACTGGTCGCAAAAATGAAGAATCAATTGATGATTTCCATAAAATGGAAACATTATTGCGCTCTGCCACTCTCTTATATCATCCTGATTCATCAAATCCTTCGTCTCATCCAGATTTGATGCAGGCAATGTAGCTATAGGTTCAGCTTATTAATCAGTTCATTCATTAATGGAGAAAACAGAGCAATTGAATTTTGAGCAAAAAAATCCTCTCAGAATCTCAAAGTCACTTCGACATTTGACAGAGAATTATTGGCAGCTTATCTTTCAGTCCAATGTTTCATACATACATAATTGAAGGTCGAAAAGTAGCTACACTGTATTTATGCCAAATGCAGATCACAGGCCATTTGCTTACGCCTTTTATAGCACCAACTCAACTAAATCCGAAAGACAGCAAAGATGGCAAATACAGTTAAGCTACATCCATTTGTCGGGAGTACATGTAATATATAGAATGAAATACATACGTGGCCATATCTCTTAGTAACGATATCCAAACAATACTAATTGATAATCCTGACATTCAAAGGATGGCTGAAGACCTAGGTCTATAACTAGAGTGCCCTTTCACTTTACCGAATATCTAACGGTTGCCCTGCCCTCCCACATTGAATCACCTTGGCTCGATATTCGGTATTATGAGACTATTGTATCGACATGACACCAGTAATGCTGCTATATCGACGAGTGCGCGTCAGCAACAACAAGGCCGCATAGCGGCCGAGGCTGAAAGGCTCATTGATGCTTGAAAAAGCTAGACATGATTGCTATTGTAGTGAATGCTAAGAACTCATGCACATGCTATGAGCTCATGTGTATACAGGTGCTATGAACTCATGTACATGTAGAAACATGAGGGAATTTCTCGTTAGTAAATGCTATGAAAAGATATGAATACGTATATAATATTGCACTGATATCAGGAGAATATCCACTCAGAGTATCCGAATTGAAATATCTATTGCTCCGAAGCGAAGCTGAGGATAGACCTAGACCGAACAATGTCTAATAGACCTAAACCTAATCCGACCATAGACCAAACTATGCCAAACCCATGACCAAACCAACCACATTCTATGGACCAAACATACATATAGACTACACCAGAGATATATACGAGAAATCCATGGCAAAAGTTCATGTCTATGAGGTATTTCTCTTAGGAGAAATACCCGCTCAGAATCTCCAATTGAAAACAATAGGATTACCATAGCACAGGTTAATACATATTTTTAGCCGACATCCATGTTTCCAATCGAAGAATTATGAATTTCATAATTATCATGATAAGCATTCAGTTGGAAATATTAAGTCACTTGACACTGATGCACAGACGAACACTTAGAAATCCTCCTCGATGTCGTTAATTGATTTTGCTAACGTCCCAGGCCAGATGATTTCTGGATCCTCAACTAAAGAATTGGAAGACATCGCATACAAATCCATGCTACCTCGTTTCAGAAGAATCAAATGCAAATCCAATAAATACCGTTGACATAGATACACCTTTGGTTCATAACATTTTGGAAGATGATGCGCCTATGCCCTTTGATATTGTCAATGAAATGAATTCAATAGAAAGTGGAGAAATGAAAGAATCAGCGAAGGCTCAGATGAAAATGTATGCAGCCAAATTTCAGAGCTTCCTAAAATCAAAAAACCTTCCTGATGAAATAGAAACTATTTCAGAGTGCCAGCTAGTGGATTATTTGCGATACTTTTATTCTTATTTGCGAAAAAACGATGAAGATTATTATTCACCAGCGACATTAGGGTGCATTCGAGCAGGTATTAATAGATACCTAACAACTGCTCCTGTTATGAGCAATATCAACACAATCTCCGGAGAAAATTTCATTTCTGCGAACAAAATGCTAAAAGTTCTGGTCAGTCGATATTAAAAAGAAGGTGGGAAAAAAGCATTTTGATGCGATCGAGGAGCATGATATGGTAAAGTTGCAGATTCTCCAGAACAATTGCAATACGAAATAATCCTCAACATTCTTTTGCATTTTGGTCAATGTGGCAGAGAACATCTTCGATTCTTAAAACGACAGCCGATACAATTTTCTACTGACTCTGATGGAAAAGAATTTGCATTCATCTGCGATGGACTTTCATCAAAAAAATCGAAGCGCCTCTATTAAACGAGGAGACTACGAGGACATAAAGCAAGGGCGGATGTATGCGCATCCGGGATCGGCTGAATGTCCGGTAAAAGGATTGCAAGAGCATGTTTCACAACTAGCACGCTTGAACATCAATGAGCTCTTCCCAAAACCAACAGAAGACTCATACAGCAGCTACACGTTTCGTGGAAAAGACTGGTTGGGAAACGTCATGGTGCGCATGAGCAAAAAGCTGAACTTGTCACAGACAGAGCTTGAAAAATTTCATTGAAATTTTTTGATTCCAATTTCAATTCCAGAGCAGAAATTCCAATTCCATAATAATATTCAATTTCGATAATTGCATGTCGAATATAGTGTATCATGTTAATGCATCTAACGTTTGTTCGTTTCAATCTAAACCATGTGCCCTCATCCTATCCTCGTTGTTCCTGTGTGCCGTTCCCTGCGTCGATCCTATCACTGTAAATCGCTTTAGTATGTAAATCATACCACATTTGAAATAACCTACGAAAAGCATACAACTATATACCAAGAGAATGCAGAAATATACCCAAAAAATATTTTGGTATGCACCCTTCGTATGTGATTGGTATTGAGCGATTTACAGTGATGTGCGTTCTCCTGTTCATAGTTCATACTTCTTGTGTGCATGAATGTAACCGGTCAGCCTACGCCATTTTCGTTTCGCAAATGAGATATTCAATATCTCGTGAAAAAAAGAAAGAAAAGAAAGTTAACGGTCAGCAAAGAATCAAACGCTGAGAGAGAGATGAGATGCGAATAAATCTATCAATAAACTGACAGAAGAAAGAAATTCAGTGTGCGAATAACGTGATTGTTGATGACAGAAAAAACGACAATAAATATGATATCATGAAATCTGACTAATGGTCCATTTTAAAAAAGGAGATTAAAAATTCCGTGATAAGAACGAAATGTCGTCCGGTCGAAAGCTAACAAGCAGTGAAGTAGTAAGTAAAACTCCACTTCTGGATAGCGCAAGATGGCCGCCATCGCTGACGTCCCCCCCCTCTGGACCGGCAGAGTGTCGTGGTCGGCCGCCGTGGTGTTTCGGGTCTGACGTCCCCCCCCTCTGGACCGGCAGAGTGTCGTGGTCGGCCGCCGTGGTGTTTCGGGTCTGACGTCCCCCCCCCTCTGGACCGGCAGAGTGTCGTGGTCGGCCGCCGTGGTGTTTCGGGTCTGACGTCCCCCCCCTCTGGTCGACCGTCGTGTAGCGCGCGGTGATGTGGTGTCTAGGTTGGCGTGGTGTGCCGGCCAGGTTGGGAGGGGTGGACTGTCGTAGCTCACCTGAAAAAATCCTAAGTGTCAGAGTGGCTTTGTATGGGTAAAATTTTGAAAATTTTCCAAAGTGTGGAATTTCGACCTGAGACCGTCACCAAAACATTTTTCATCAAATTTCACTGACCTCCCCCCCCCTCTGGACCGGCAGAGTGTCGTGGTCGGCCGCCGTGGTGCTTCGGGTCTGACGTCCCCCCCCTCTGGTCGACCGTCGTGTAGCGCGCGGTGATGTGGTGTCTAGGTTGGCGTGGTGTGCCGGCCAGGTTGGCGTGGTGTGCCGGCCAGGTTGGGAGGGGTGGACTGTCGTAGCTCACCTGAAAAAATCCTGTGTCAGAGTGGCTTTGTATGGGTAAAATTTTGAAAATTTTCCAAAGTGTGGAATTTCGACCTGGGACCGTCACCAAAACATTTTTCATCAAATTTCACTGACCTCCCCCCCCTCTGGACCGGCAGAGTGTCGTGGTCGGCCGCCGTGGTGCTTCGGGTCTGACGTCCCCCCCCTCTGGTCGACCGTCGTGTAGCGCGCGGTGATGTGGTGTCTAGGTTGGCGTGGTGTGCCGGCCAGGTTGGGAGGGGTGGACTGTCGTAGCTCACCTGAAAAAATCCTGTGTCAGAGTGGCTTTGTATGGGTAAAATTTTGAAAATTTTCCAAAGTGTGGAATTTCGACCTGGGACCGTCACCAAAACATTTTTCATCAAATTTCACTGACCTCCCCCCCCCTCTGGACCGGCAGAGTGTCGTGGTCGGCCGCCGTGGTGCTTCGGGTCTGACGTCCCCCCCCTCTGGTCGACCGTCGTGTAGCGCGCGGTGATGTGGTGTCTAGGTTGGCGTGGTGTGCCGGCCAGGTTGGGAGGGGTGGACTGTCGTAGCTCACCTGAAAAAATCCTGTGTCAGAGTGGCTTTGTATGGGTAAAATTTTGAAAATTTTCCAAAGTGTGGAATTTCGACCTGGGACCGTCACCAAAACATTTTTCATCAAATTTCACTGACCTCCCCCCCCTCTTCTAACTTTGGTTCTAGTGAACGGATTTTGTTCGTTCGAGTTTCATTGGAAAGAGGAGAAAAAACTGCTCGACAACATTTTTTCGTTGCGAGTCAATTGGACCAGTCGTTCAAAAGTTAGAGCGGTTACAAGATTTTAGGTCGGAGCTCGCTCACCTGAAAAAATCCTAAGTGTCAGAGTGGCTTTGTATGGGTAAAATTTTGAAAATTTTCCAAAGTGTGGAATTTCGACCTGGGACCGTCACCAAAACATTTTTCATCAAATTTCACTGACCTCCCCCCCCTCTGGACAGCTAGCTTCGATCTTGGCTTCTAGTGGACGGATTTTGTCGTGCTATAGCTCGTTTGAAAGCTAAGAGTGAGACAAATTCAGTGAAAGAAACGGCTTGTTCATATCTGTCTTCGTTTAGATGTGAGGCGCCATTTAAGATTTTGGGAGACTGTCGAAAAACGACAGAGTTAGAATTTTGGACGTTTTGGGCTGTAGCGTCAAAACGAGGCATCGGATGGGAAAACGGAGGCTAGATTCGCATTCAGCGTGAAATTCTGCATCGGTATGATGAGTTTCAAGTCAATCGGAGAGAAAAAGTTTCGCTGACCGCCCCCGTCACCGATCTTCCAACTTTGGTTCTAGAGATCGTAGAAAGTCGTGCAATAGCTCGTTTGAAAACTAAGAGTGAGACACATTCACTGAAAGAATCGCCTTGTTCCTATCTGTCTTCGTTTAGATGTGAGACACCATTTAAGATTTTGGGAGATTGACGAAAAACGATAGAGTTAGAATTTCCCAAGAAACAGCTCCAGCGGGCGAATGAAGGCTCGGATTGGTAAACGGAGGCCAGATTTGGAATCAGCTTGATGTTATTGTCCAATGAGGATCATCATCCAATGAGAATCAAGCATTTCTATATAAATAGCAAGCCTTCCACAGTGAGAATCATTCCATCGTTGAATCACACGAGTGACGGACGCACATTTTCTCTCTCTCTCTAGTTCCCTATTCTATTATCCAACTAAAATGGTAAGTCGCTACTTTCCTCCCTCTCTTCCCTTGAACGTAAACTTAATACAATCTTTTCCATTTTCAGGCATCTACTCCATCTGCTGCGCTAGTAGGACAAAATGGCGGTCAAACGTTACAAGGTTCGCTACGATCAGATCATCTACAACTGAGGCCAGTGGAAGAAACAACCAAGGTACATAATCCTACACCGCTACAGCGTAAATTTAAACAAGTCTTGCGTTATGACGATCATGGCGTAGTACTCCAAACGGGAATGCTCCCTTCCACGGATGTCAAGATAATGCACAATCAGTATGGTGACTACATACTGATCCCCGTGAGTCCGTACATTCGCCACCAACTTGATATTATTGAGGAGTACGTGACATTAAATATGGACATTCCTACTCCTCTTGCTCAAGAGTGGAAGGCGAGAGATGACAAGGATACACCCTATAGAAAGATTTGGGATGGTAATCACATTTGCCTACCGGTATCACATTGGTGCACTTACTATAAGAAGGAGGGAGATCATTCAACACCCATCACATGCGACGAGCTCGGAGAAGCTACTTGGGATATCCTCTTCAAAGTGAATGGACTATATTATGGTCGGCATAAAGATAATAAAATAGCCTCTCTCTCCATGCATATGGAATCCATCCTATATATTCCAAAACCACCCAACGTGGACGACATAATTGATCAAATCCTTAACAGCAGTGGTACGAAGCGCAAGTCGGAGAAGAATGCTGCATCAAAACGCAAATCAAAGAAGGAGAATTACTAGTCCTTTCCTAACTCTACCCTATGACAATTCGCTTATGTGCTTTGAGTGTCGTAGACGTGGTCTTATTAGATACATTTTACTTCTTCGTTGCCATCATATCATTTGTGTATTTTGTCGTGAAAAGCATCGATGTAATTCTTCATTTTGTAATATGTTATAGAACGTTTCCTTAGATGTGTAAATTTCCGTTTTAGGCTTCTATCATCATTTTTATGGATTGTGAGGGTGAACCTGTACAGGAGCTCAGTGCTATTGCTATGAACAATTGGACATATCAGATTGTCAGTGTCTATCATCAACATGCCAACTGCAATCCCAATGTTGATCAATGGGCGAGAAAACACATTCATGGACTTAATCTGAAATATTTGCAAGACTATGGCTTTTCTTGTGAGAGTGCTCTTCTTATTGACTTTAAACGATGGTTAGCTGCTTTCAATGTTATACGCATCTTTTGTAATAATCCTGGTAAGGAGAGGAAAGTATTTCCTAATTTAATCATTGATGATATTTTGCTCCCACCTTGGGATAGTAGAGTGAATCAACATTATCATGAAGTTACGAAACGTTTTAAGGATTTGTGTGTTCCTATTTTGTCTGTTCGTTGTAGTAGCTACATTCATAACCAATGCTTCTTTCCTCCTTACCTCAGCACTGCCAAAGTCCTGTATGGTTATCATTGCTCGCTGTATGATAGTTACCAGCTGTATCTATTTTATCTCTTTCAAACCATTGATTTATAATGCATGCTTGTTACCATTATTCAATAAATGTTACTATGAGAAGAGTTGTTTTCATGCAATGGATGGGTTAGTTAAAGGGCGATCATGTCTTTCTCAAACGACTGCGGAACATTACATTTCCATAGGCAAAGTTTAAAAGGAGCTGTTCAAGATTATGTGATAAATTTTCATAAAGATGAGACCGACATCGAAGCAGTGGTCGATGATGCTAGCACTCTATTTCTAGAGTTGATGAATACATTCTCTGATAGCATTGTCATGGCGCGATTAGTTGCGAAAATTAAGTTTAGTCATTTTGGAAAGGAAGAGGTGGAAAGTCGCTCTTTCCATTTTGCTTCTTATTCAATGGAAGTGGTAGATCACCCCGAAGAATTTTTTAAAAGACATATGATAAAAATTGCTGAACGTCTTAACGCATTTAACCATCATGGTAGCAGTCTAGTGATTGAAGCGATTTCAGATATTCACATTCAACTTTCCATAAAGAAAAATTGAAAATGCAGTGGTGCTTGATTGTAGCACAACTGGTTTTCGAGCTATGTCTGCTCACTCTCGAAGTATATTCCTTCTGTACATGTGTCTATTATTTAGAAAAGGCTAGCAAATTCATATCTTCAAAAAGACTTGCTATAGACATCAGTAACGGTGAAACTATGTGTTGTGATGTATGTAAGCGAAAGGATGGAAATGAAAAGCGCATCTTCAAGAGATGTAAGCATGCTTTTTGTCAACGCTGTTTCATACGTAATTGCATTCAACTTTGCAAATGTAACCACTGTGACATTGCTCATTTCGAGTGTCACTTATGTCGCAATAGTTAGTACCTATGCAAATGTGGTAAAGATAGGTTTTAGCAAAGACTAACACGGAAAATGGCGAAACGTAAAAGTCAAATGTTTTCTTCAGCCATTCAAGCTCTCCGACGAATGAAAGCAAATCAGCGATACAATGCTATACGACATGCCAACGATAAATTCATTCATGAAATTATTTCTCATGTGAGAAAGTTGAGGACGAAGAAATTAGCGCCAAAACAACGAAAGTTACTTAAGCGATATGCTACGAAATTGCGTTTCATCTCCAATCCTAAAGTCACCCTTCAAAGAAAGAGGAAAACTCTAACACAAAAGGGCGGTTTCCTTTCAGCAATACTTCCAATGATAGCTCCTGCCGTGGGCAACCTATTGGGTAATATCTTTGGCTCTAAGCGTTAATTATGCAAATGTTGAATCTCAAAGTAATAAAATGGATTTCAGACTTCAATGTGATAAAGTTCTGACTGTATCAGGTCCATCTCATGCAGGTAAAACTGTTTTCACGCTGAATTTATTGGATAAAAGAAGGGAGTTGTTTAAGGAACCTATCAATCGAGTGATTTGGTGTTATGGTATTTATCAACCGTCGCTGTTTCAGGAATTGCAAAGTCGCAACTTTATTCGACATGAAGGAATTATTCCAGTGGATAAACTTCAGCCTAATGATGTTGCTGTATTGGATGATTTATTAAAAGAAAGTAAGAATTCAAAAGATGTTACAGATATGTTCACTCGCGCAGCACACCATAAAAGGTGCTTTATCATCTATATCACACGAAATTTGTTTCCTGATGGAAAAGAAGCTCGTACACGAAACCTGAATACACACTATTATGCTATTTTCAAGAATCCGCGAGATAAAAGTCAATTTGAAATTTTAGCGCGACAAGTTGCACCCAGAGGATCAAAAGCCTTAATTGAAATTTTTCAAGCAGCTACTGAAAAACCATACGGTTACTTATTCATTGACTTTACGCAAGAGTGTCCGGAAGAATTTAGATTTCGAAGTGATATTTTGAAAACTCCCATGATTATCTACAAACTATGAGTTCTTATTCTCGCATGATTGTTATTCCTCAGGATGAATATGTACAATTGACTGCCATGCAGCAAGTAAAGCAACCTCTTGCAAATCAAATGTATAGGAAAGAAATAGATTATCAGCAAAATGTTCACATCAAAGATCCACATCGTGCTGTATTATTACAATTGGAAACTGTTGAGCAATTGAAAAACTTGAAGAATAAGATGCGTGACTCTGTATCGACTGCTACACCTTTAGCATCTCGCGCACATGCCATATCTCTTTTCAACAGTATTGAACCCCATCTCAATGTAAATGATAGAGGAGAAATCATTACAGATGAAAATAAAGTGATTGATGCTTCACGTTATGAAGACTTGATTCAGTATGCGACACGTAGAAAGCGCCGTCAGGGCTATGTTCCACCTGGTTGGTCATACTTTCTTAAACTATTGAAAAAGCATAATAGGCCAAAATTTGCTTTAAATAATGAGACATTGAAAGGACTTGATTCAACAGTGGCTACTACTCCAATACCTCAGACGATGAAAATGCCAACAAATTGGTTTAAGGCGTCACCTGCTACATCCCCTCCCACACTCACTAAGCAAACAAGAGGAAGAACTCGACGTAGATCTACATCACCACTAAAACTAGTAAAAGGAAAACGTAAAACAGCTCCTCCTAGGAAATACATGTTCTCAGACTATTAATATGAAGCAGATGTGTTGCTTGCCATGTAATGAGCCGCCAGAGGTGAATGTCGTTGTCACTTGCACTTGCTGCGCCAGCTCTCATAATGAAACCCCTAAGCAATGTGAACACGATCGCAAAACCGCTAAAGCTAAATGCTGCAGTTGTTGTAAATGTAGAAAGGCAAGAAAACAAAAAGATGAGAAGGAGGAAAAAGAGTCAGTCGTCATGGACTGAACGTTTGAAGTCAATCTATTATGATGTAAAACATCCGGCAGGATTTGCATCTATCAAGAAATTATCAAAAGCGAGTGGTCTTCCACAATCACAAGTGAAACGATGGTTAAAGGGTCAGGCTACCTATACACTCCACAAACAAGCGAAAAAGAAGTACCGCACCCGCCATTATATTGTTCATGACATCGATGAACAGTGGCAAGCAGATTTGTGCGATGTTGCCTCCATTTCAAAACATAACTCGGGTAATAATTTTATTTTAACCGTCATTGATATTTTCTCGCGTTATGCGTGGGCTCAACCTTTAAAAACTAAAGAAGGGAAAGGAGTAGCAAAAGCATTCCAAACAATTTTTCGAGAAGGTCGGATTCCAAAAAGAATTCAGAGTGATCAAGGAAAAGAGTTTGAAAATCAGCATGTGACAAGATTATTTGAGAGGCATGACATTGAGTTGTTTAGTGTAAAGAGTGCTTATAAAGCTGCACTCGTTGAACGTTTTAATCGCACATTAAAAAATCGCTTGTGGCGACATTTTACTGCCAACTTGACACAAAATTGGACAAAGGTTCTACAAGATACACTCCATGCCTACAATCACTCTATCCATCGTTCTATTGGACTCAGACCAGTAGATGTAAATGCTGACAATGTAGATAAAGTGCGCGAATCATTCCAACGTAAACGCATTCATGTGAAAAGTGATGTGAAAATTGGTGATAAAGTTCGTATCTCAAAAGTGAAAAGTGTTTTTGCTAAAGGGTACCTTCCGAATTCGACAGACGAGGCATTTACAGTATCAAGGATTAATCAAAAAGACTCTCCAACCACCTACAAGTTGAAAGATTACGATAATGAAGAAATTGAGGGTAGCTTTTACCGCGATGAGATTGAGGTAGTCACTGAAAGTGAAACATATTTGGTAGAGAAAATCATTCGATGTAAAAAACGGCAAGGTGAAGAATGGTGTCTTGTTAAATGGACTGGTTATCCTTCAAGTATGAACTCTTGGATGCGTCGTGCCGATATCTTTCATCTAAGTGATCGACAGTGATTCATGCAAAGTTGTAACTAACAATGTTTAGGGTTTGAGCTATGAATCCAACTGCCTCATTTTATTCACAACCCTCCTATGTAAGTGGTGGAGGACAAATTTACATCGGCGCTCGCCGCCAACGTGGAGGTAGCATACTTGGTGCACTGAAATCTGTTGTAGCACCTCTCATATCCAATGTCGGTAGATCTTTAAAACGAAATGTTTTAAGTAATGCCGTTGGCTTTGCTGGTGATGTTGCTAGTGATCTTTCCAGAGGTAGAAGTTTTAAGAGCAGTTTGTTGAATCGTGGGAAGGAACGCGGTTTAAAAACATTGAAGCAGACCTTTGCTGGTGTTACTCAAGGAAAGAAATCACCTAAACGAATGAATAAAGGAAGGAGGAAACATCGCGGAGCTGGTAAGGTGCGATCTTCAGTCAAAAGGCATTCACGCAAACGTCGCAGAGGCTCTAATCATTCATCAGGCGCTAAACGACGATGCTGCTATAACTTCTAATCATGGAGTGTAAAACTTCCGGGTTTTGTTTGTTTGATCAACAAGCCATACAGACAGATATTCTTAGTTCAAGTATTGTAGATTATCATCCTCGAACAGCTGAGAATGCTGGCCCCATTGAATTTGTTATTCCTGGTGGTAGTGATGACTACATAGATTTGAGTTATGCGATGCTTGATTTGAGGTTTAGAATTCAGCAAGCAGATGGAACTGCTATTGACGATGCACATAAAGTTGGACTGAACAATTTGCCATTGACTACATTACTTCGCGATGTTTCTCTAACGATTGGAGAGCAGCAGGTGGAAGGTGGTCAAAGCGATTATCCCTATAAATCATATTTCAATCATGTATCACAGTTTCATCCAGCAGCACAAAAAAGTCATATGGAAGCCATGGGATGGTACAGAGATGAAGCAGGAAAATTTGATGTTGAAACAAACAGTGGCTTTGTAAAGCGATCTGCTATGATTAAATATAGTAAAGTATGTCAGCTATATGGTCCGCTGAATTTAGACTTCTTTAGACAGTCAAAGTTTTTACTCTGTAATACCAGCATGCGACTCAAGCTGACATTGAATAAGCCTGAATTTGCGCTGAATGCATTTGCTAAAGTTGACAATTTTAGAATTCATGTGGAAGATATTGCACTTTACATTCATCGAGTAGTACCGAATCCAAGTGTCATTAGAGGGCATGCTGAAGGCCTTAACCGCCAAAAAATCCCATTTACCCCGTTCAGCATACAAAGCTTCTCACCTTTACAATTCCGAAAGATCAAAAGAGTTTCATGAAAGATGGCCTCTTTCCATCGGAAGCACCGAAGCTCCTCATGGTGGCAATGGTTGAAAATGATGCATTTAATGGTAATATAAAGAAGAATCCTTTCAATTTTAAACACAATCAGTTAAGTGAAATCGCTTTACGTGTAAATGGTGTGAGTCATCCTGGTCCACCCTACAAACCAGATTTTGCTTCGGATCAATTTATGCGCAGTTATGTTGATTTTATGGATGTCTTTGGCTTTTACAATACGGATGACACCAACGGACTGACTATGAAAGAGTTTAAGAGTGGATATACTATTTATGCATTTGATTTGACTGCTGACAGCGATATTAGTGCCCCCTATCGTCAAGCGAACGTGCCTCATAATATTCGTTTGGATTTGACGTTCAAAAGAACACTACCTGAGACGATCAATGTATTAATTTATGCAGTCTTCGATTCAAATATTGAAATTACAAAGTATCGTGACGTGATTCTTCAGTATAATCGTTAATGAGTTGGTTGACTGCTGACGATATTAAGACTAAAGTGCAGCGTAATGCAGACGAAGCGACGTTGAAAGCTTTCGATAATGTCTATTCACTCGATGCCTTACCACCTGCAGTAAATCACTATCCCATCTTTATTGTGCTAAACACTCATTCGCAGAATTTAGGCGGTGAGCATTGGAAAGCGATCTTTATTGGAGAAGACCGACGTGGTGAACTATTTGACTCTCTTGCTCAACCTCCAAATATACCAACACAGCAGTGGTTGAGAAAACATACGCGTCAATATCAGCGAAATGAACGCATACTACAACATCCACTTTCATCAACGTGTGGTGCTTTTGTACTGTACTTCATCTTAAAACGTTTACATGTATCTCGATTTGCATCTATTATTCAAAACTTTTCATGTAATCCATCCTCTAATGAAAAAATGATTTGTAAGTTCTATCATGATTTGAAATAAAAACATCATGTTGGAAAAATTGTTTTTTATTTTACAATCCGCTGGGTACGTACATACTCAATGAGATAGTCCAGGATCACATTTGCTTGTACATGAGATTTTAGTCCAGTAATGATCACTTTACTATTATGAAAGGTTGCCACATGCACAGGTAACCAACAACTAATGAGAGCTGCAGGAAAAAGTTCGGGTTCATAACACAAATTGTAACTGCTGGTACGAATCTTCAAAAATGATAGACTGTCACTCAATTGAGTAGAGATCACCATATTGTCCACAGTCAGATTCGACATCACACACCTCTCCCTCTTCCATATCCGACGTAGTAGTCTTTGTAGCTCTAAGCGCATTGACTGCGCCGATGAATGAGAAAGGGCGCCGAGAATCTGTACAGTCCCATTTGGGAAGAGTTGAAGATTCCGTGAATTGTTCATCTTCACCACTAACATTTGAGGTCGGCCCGGATAATACTTGCTGTTCGGAAGGTGTTGGTGTAATGTGGTGAGATCGATTTTGGTGTAGAGTCTGAAGCGACGGAGAATGTTGACGATGGTGTAGCGATGGCGCTTCATGATGAAAGAATGAGTAAATTGAGCGATGTACCTTCCTTTTATACTTTTCCCAACTACCTTGATGAAATGTGAAGTTAGTATGAAGTTGGGAATGATAGAGTTGAATTCGCCGATTGTTGACGCGCAGCCAGATGCGATTTCCAATACGTGAATGTCTTTTCATATAGAAGTATTTCAAGTCCTTCATGATATGATGTAGAGATTGAAAATGACGATAAGATAAAGCAAACTCTCTTCTCACATTTCCAGTTGAATCTTTGAAATAGACGTTTCGATCATGATCCGTTTCAATGCGTTGCAGGGAATCTAATTTCCAACTCATGATGTGTGGTAGTCATGTCTGATTAAGATTTGCATAGTTGGGCGATGAACTCACGACGAATAAATGTCATGATGGAGCGATGTATATATCTTCTATACTTCTCCCAATTGTATTTGCGAAATGAGAAACAGTTTGCGGAATGAGAATGGTAGATTTGAATTTCATTTCTGTAATGTTGAAGCCAAACTTGATCACCCTAGGAGATGAATCTTAATGTTTCAAAATATTCCAAATCCCTCATGATATCATTGAGGTTGACAAATTGTCGCCATGTTAATGTAATTCCTCTTGATGTATGACCATGAGAATTTTTGAAATGTACGTTTCCATCACGATCAACTCTGATATATTGTAGAGAGTCCAAAATCCAAGTCTTCATGATGTTATGCAAAGTTGCAGATCAGCAATATAAAAATGTCGTTTTATCATATTTTGCTTAGCAATGCGGCTACAAAGAGATTTACTAGTAATCGCGCCGCACTCTTTTCTACTCCCATTGATCATGCACAACAGCTAAATGGAAATTGGGAAGTGGGTGTCACTCAACTTGTTTATAGCAACTGTGTCTATACTTTTGATCATGAGGTGATGACTATTAATATGAGGCGTACAGCTGCTTATCAATGTGAAAAGGGGTGCCGAGTATACATTCCACAGTGGCCAAAGAAAGATCTCTTATCATGTAAAAAGTTTATATATGATTTCTTGAATAAAGCGAGTAAACATATTGTCCAATTTACTCCGCACAATGATGATTATAATTATGTACATCATGTAGTTGAGAAAGATTGGATTGTTGGTTTAAGTCCAAGTTTAAGAAATGATTTAGGTTACCTCGCTAGCGCCTTAACAAGCTATGATAATTTTAACGTTAATTACCACATAAGTGGTCATAAACAGTTAATATATCGAGAGGAAGCTTATTATGTAGATCTTATTCCAAGAAATGAGAAGACGTTGGTGAAGAAGATTGTGATTAAGCCAAGAAAGACAAACATGACTCCTGAAACATTATTGAAGAAATTTAATTATCTCCTTCGAGTTGATGGTAAACAAGTGGCAACATTGACTTATATTAAATCATCTAATCATATTGCAATAAGCAAATTAAATGATGATGATCTAGTATTAGTTTGTTCAAAAGATTTTCATATTTTCTTTCGACATCGTTCTGCAGCTGTTCATGGAAAATCTGATATGCAACATTTACCATGTGAAAGGTCAAATCAATTTGATACAAAATGGTCCGTATCTTTATACAGAAAGTGTGTAGAGCCTTTAGGTGGTATCTTACATGAAACAAGAGTGTTGATGCCTCGCATTATTACTTCGGTTAAATTGGTTGTAGATTATTTAAATGAAGTGATTAATGAGCAACATATTTCATTTTCTGAAAAAGAAGGTACTTTGTCTCTCACTATAAGTGGAAAAGGTATTGAACTAATTATGGATAGAACTCTAATGGACATTTTGGGTTTTGACCAAAATATCTTTAAAAGTGGTACTGTAACCAAAGCTAGCGCAGACATGTCGCTATCGCGTCGTATTAACTATTTTCAGATATATTCCAATATTGGTGAAGATGTACGTGTGGGAGATGTTGAAGCTCCATTGCTAGCAATGATACCATACCAGCCAAAAAGCTGCAGTATTTTATCTGAGCATACTTTCAAGAAAGTGCATTATACAAAGCTGAAATCAAACTACATCCCACAAATTGATATTGCCATTTATGACGATGCTGGTGCGTTGATTCCTTTTCATAAAGATGCTGTGACAAGTATCACACTCCATTTCCGAATGAAGAGTTAATGCAAAAGTATGCTAATATATTTTTCCAATGTGAATAATATGGAAAGTGAAAATAAGGACTCGTTTCTAATCTACTTACCCAGTAATGCTTCTATGAATAAATTTCCCAAAAATAAACCATCAGACTATCGAGTAGAATTAAATCGCCCACTGCATTTAGAAGGTGAATGGGAGGTTGGCGTTTCTAGTATTTGCTATGATAGCAATATTCAGAATGTGAATGATTTGGAAGAAATGATATTGACTCCTCGCACCCATGATGGAATAACGATGAATAATGCATTTCAGTTCCCATACAATTTAACATCAGATGGAAAGTGGAACTATGAATGGATTCAGATAAAATCAGATTCTTATGAACCATTTGGGAATGAGAAAATTATTAAGGCATTCAACAGTGGTAATACTTCCATCATGAAGAATAAAAATCAGAAAGCTTATGAGTTTACTATCTATCATTGGAGTGGGAGACCGTTCCTCCGCTTTCATTCTTTTACTAAAGGTCTTACGCTGAGGTTGGATAGTGAATTCTATCCACATCTTGGTTTTGGTCATGGACTACATCTAACGTCAATTGCTACTGCAAATGTTAAAAAAGTTTATTCAAATCGAATCAACAAATTTCATTATAGATTTAAAATATTTGATGAAGATGTTGTAGAATGCGAAGAACGCATCATTTTGAAAAAGCGTGGTGTTCAACCTTTATCACTTATTGAGTTAGTAAAACGATGGAATGAGACTGTGGGTAAGACGTATGGAGAGAAAATTATGGCGGACAAAAATAAGTTGGTTATTCAGAAATATAATGACAAACTTACAGTTTATTTCTCTCCAACCTTGCGTCATTTGTAAGACATTATACACCTATTATTGGAAGCGGTGTGGTGTATGGTTCTCATGAATATCACACTAAAGCTGATTCAGTTAATGATGAATGGTGGGTGGACATCTATGGCGATCGCATCAAGAAAATTTACCAGTCTTATGAAGAATCTAAAGTTTCTAAAGTTTTATAGGCCTTCTTATAGGAGCGATGTTTCATTTTATGAACAATGGATTTTGATATACCTTTAGCACGCTTAATACTATCTGCACATTCTTTTAATTTCATGGAATACATTTTAGGACGGAGGAGAATCATTTCATCTATTTCCTTTCCTGCTGTTTCATCCTTAAAACAACCAAGTTTGGCTTTATTCTGTATGGAATAGAGTGGATGAGTGGGATTGTAGTTAGATGTGTCGAAATATTTTTCTAATGACTTGCCTACTTCATTAAAATTTAAATCTTTTTGAGTGGTAATTCCTAAAAAGAAACTATCTGTATCACCACCCAGCAAGCGAACCTCTCTTACGAGAGGGCATGGTTTTAATATTTTGTAGAAGAGTTGATACATTTCAAGCTTGGAATAATCTAAAACGGCTTGCCCAATATAGATGGGTTTGCACAACTCAACTTCTGATTTAATCATTTTAACACCTACAAGATCCTCATCGATGATGTCTCTATCAATGAAAAGAGGTGATGAGGTCAATTTGTGATATTTTTGTACATCAACGACTAGTTTGTAATTCATACGTTTTCTAACATCCTCCATGGTCTTTCCGAATAGACTGTTATTCTTATATTTATAAAAATCCTTTTGAAAATTATTTTGGGCGAGTGCACGTTTTTGACTGTTACTATCTATGTAGGGTTTGAGGAAGGCTTTCTGTCTAAATTTGATAATGCGGTGAACTGACTTTAGAAGCATGCCCATTTCTAAATAGAATTTTAATATGCAGAAGTGTACGAGATAATTTTTCTTATCATATTGGGTGAGTAAAAGTTTGCGGCATGGTTTATACCTTGGCTGTCCACACTCTGTTAAGTTATTATGAAATTGTGACATGAATGGTGAAAACATATCTTCAGTCACTTCACCAGATTCAGGTGCGAGTGGGAAATCAGCAGTTTTATTTTTAATGCTATTTGGATAAATCAAATCCACTTCAAAATAATATCCCCAATCACCTTCATCTGGAATCTTCAGTATGTTTGAAGGGTTGGAGTAATACTCAAGCTCATCTTGATTTAACCAACTAAACTCGGAATGAGGTAGTGGTTTAGACAGTGAACTGCCATATAAATTATTTTGGTCATAGTACTTTAGGTGGATATGATCATCACCTACTGTTTCAGATTTTATATGATGTTTATTTACAAATGTGAGACCACCGCGTATTCCGCGCTCAAATATATTATACATCTCCGGGTCTTGTAAGAGATGAATGGTCTCACCAGTCATTTTAAAGGCTGATTTAAAGGACATGGCTGGTAGACTGACAAAGTGCACAGGATCTAATTTGTCTTCTTCTAATGCCACTCGTCGAAATTCCTGAAAGACATCAGCCAGCAAAATGACATCTAATTCTAAGTAAGCAATCATATAATCGCCAAACGTTTTACAATCAAATTTTAACCATGCCTCTTGAGCAGGTTCATAGTCCTCTACTGGACAATCTTCACCCGTCAAATCGTTTTTGAATTTGTCAATGGAGGAAGGGTTGTTTCATTTAGTTTAGACATTGAGCTAAAATACGCATAAGGAAAGACTCCTTTGCGAGTGATTATTTCATCCGTTAAGTTTGGATAGTGTTTCTTCAAAGTTTGACTATGGGGAAGAAACTTGAGATTACGAACGAGAGAAGCTAGTGACGCTGACATGAATTGAAATGAATCTAAAAATTTTATTTCGAAGAAGACTGTCTTATTTTCTTTAGTTTTATCTACTGGTACTTTTGCTGTCATTGCCATGAATTTTTCTCTCGTTTGTGCTATTACATTAAACTGCCACGATTTCATCTGGCTCAACCCTCCTTTTATGAGCATATGACTGTCATAGCCCTTAAAGTTATGAAAAATGACGGGTAGTACACGACGTCTCAACCTAAGTGAAAAGTTACATTTGGAGCAGAGTGCGTTTCTAAATTTACCAGTGATGTGATCATGATCACGCACTTTCTTAATTTTATCGTCATCAAACGTTTTATGACATTTAGGACAGGATGTGCAACTTTCAAATTTTTGTTTGTCTTCATCTGACATATGTAGTGACTTACGCTGCAATTGGGAATCATATGATTGTTGAAATTTAGCAGCTTTATCGAGAAATTCTAGAAATTTTGAAATGCAATCTTCACCTTGCCAAGTATGCATTTTGTTTTGTCTATTCCTAAAGTGGTCATGCCATACTTCATAGCAGGATATGGCTGCTGGCTTGTGGATGATATCATCAATGTAGCATTCTATGTCTGCGTAAATGACACGCAGGGGACTTAATTCGTCACCATTATCCCTATGTGAAAATATTTTATCTTTGGGCATGCGTTCCATTTGTAATTTACCTCGCTTGCACCATTCATAGTGAGTTTCAAATTTATTTTTACTCCAAAAGGAGCGGATGCAGCGGTCGCATACAAAATGTTCACCTCTTTTAGAGTGCCCCAAGTGAGTGTACAAGCGAGAGATTTTGGGAATACCACAGTAGTGCCATTCCTCGCTATCATCTTGTTTTACTAATAAGAGGTTGACTACATGTTCATAACAAGTTGAACGTGAATTATAGCGGGCACCCTTCAACCCCTTCTCCCACACGTGAACGACAATTTTAATCTTATTATGTTTTTCGAACGTTTCTACATCTTTGATTTTCATGTTGTTACTATCACAACCTTCAAAGTCTAGTTCATCCTCCCACTGTCTATAGCTATAGGTATGATTTCGATTCGCGTTGATATCATTATAGTGAATGATGGATAGGACTGCATATTTAAAACACTGTGATTTACAATCGACATTGATGACAGCTTTCTTATTATACAACGTTTTTGGTAGTTTAAATGTACCTCGAGCTGCATGACTTTCTAATAGTGAAATTTTGAATATGGCTGAGTCCACACCATCAAAAATGAGAGCGCTGTCGCGTTGATTGAATTTATCTACATTTGATTTTAAACATTGAATGTGAAAATTTAGCCAAGACTCGCAGTCTACAACTTCGGTTGCGGAAGAGGAAGGAACATGAAACTGTATTCTCTCCGTCACTTGACCCGTTTGAAAATCTATCTTAATATATTTTAGTTTAAGGTAGATGAGCGCCTTCATTCTAAAATTGTCTAAATTGTTGAAGAGCGCTTCGATAATGTTTGAATTTTGAAGGAGCCACTCAGGAAAATCTACAATTTGAGTATTGGACTCCATGCAGTAGTCGCGTACTAAATTATTATGTGAAACATTAATGAGGGAGATGGTAGAGGTACCGTTGGTGTAGTGATCATTTGCATGCGTGTGTTGAAGTCTGTGCGAAGATCGCTGAAAGTGACTATCAAAAGAAAGAGGGCACAAATCGCAAGGAAAGGAGATGTCATCGTCAGAATCAACTTCACCTCCGGAGATTGACGCCGCTTTGCGTTGACACACACGTTGTTTGATGTGTCGAAGGAGACTGTGCTTCCTTGTAAACATATGTCCGCAGTCGGCACATTCCCACTCGTTGCCTTGTCGCGAGCGTCCTGAGCTGGAACTCACATCACCTGAAAGAGAAATCATTCTTTCATCTCTGTTCAAGTCTCAGTGTATTGTTACAACCTACTTTGACTCAACAACTCTAAACTTTCCTCGAGAAGGGAGGGTGTTGGTGATGAAGTTGATGCCTGAAATTGAGGAAGATGCTATTAGCCACACGTTTGAGGGAGATGAGTGAAGAAATTTTCAACTTACCATTTCAACGAAATTATGTTTAAGCTTGATACTTCAACAAGATAGAGACTTCACTCAAATAATACGTCTCAAATTTGGAATTCACTTGTACGCCTCAAATAATAACAGAATTCGCTAGACAACAGTTCACTTATGCGTCTCAAAGACAGAGTGAAATGACACGAATGTCACTTTACATATATACTTTCATATTCATCATTCATTGGCTGTTCATTCTGATTGGTTGCTTGTTGATACTTAAGAATTAGAAAACATTTCAAAGTTATTATTCACAGTCAACATGACAAGCCCTCCGACAACACCAAACACAAAATTCTCTTCTCCATCCTCAACACCAAACGCTCCAACGAAGGTAGAGAAGGTGTTATTACCAGCGGACAACGAAGAGAGTGTATGTGAGAAGGAGTGTCCCGGCTTAACAGGCGTGAGGTGGAAGTATCTCCAGTACGATACTGACGATGTGATGGAGATCACCAGCACGAAATTCCTCCACCAATTATGGGAGTGGTACACCCCTAACTCCCAGCCACGAACTATGGAGGAGTGGGAGTATATTGATAAAGTGAGGCTCGCAGTGGAAGAACGATTAAAGCAACTGAACTGTTTTTGCTATCTATGTGAAGCCAGACTCTGGGACGATATTGACGATGAAGACCTTTTGAAATACATGCCATAATAAATTTTTATTTCATATTATCTTTGCTTTCATACTGACGTACTTGAATGGGGCTTCAGTGGATGATTTAACCATGTATACATTTTCATTTGGAAATAGTAGCACGCTTAGTCTAACTTGTAAATCTTAAAACATTTCATATGGACGATGATGATGATAGATGAAATAGAGTCAAATAAAATTAAGATAGCTTACACTTCTGATACAGGGATAGCAATCGACTGCGATCCATGTGTAAAGAGCTTGTTAGATTACGGATGGGCTTAAGTGGATGATTTAACCATGTATACTTTTTCATTTGGAAATAGTAGCACGCTTAGTCTAACTTGTAAATCTTAAAACATTTCATATGGACGATGATGATGATAGATGAAATAGTGTCAAATAAAATTAAGATAGCTTACACTTCTGATACAGGGATAGCAATCGACTGCGATCCATGTGTAAAGAGCTTGTTAGACTACGGAAGAGAGAAGTGTGTTATGTTGCGTGTGGCGCGTGAGTGTCCTCCCATTTCATTCCATTCATCAATTCGTCTCATTGATAGAGACAGGTAGAAGTCATGGTTCTCATAACGTATGCAATGGAAAGTTTTAGGCAACCTTCGACAGTTGGCTAAATGTCGCCCTGGCGCGAATGCATACTACGTTGAGACAGAGGCAATCACTTGCAAACATGACGCAGAGAGGTTTAACAAGATTGACCATTGCCGAATGTCCCTTGAGGTATACATAGCTACGGGTTTCACCGCCGCCCTTTACAGGAACGCCCGTCGAAAGGAAGTATTACACCGAACTTCATTTGCAACGTTCAAGTTGACTGATAGCAGATTCAACTTAATGATAGTATTCGCCAGTCCGAAGACTGCCCAGGGCAAACCGCGAGGAGGTTCTATCATGTCTTGCCCCATGGTGGCCCTTAAGAGAGCCGATGGTTCGTTCTCGGGGGTGTGAATTTGACTATTAGCTGGAATAGTCAATGGGTATGACGGTTAGGTTGTCATAGACCCTATACCGCCGAGGCCGTACTGGTGCATCTGGCACCTTTCGGATGCGGGTGGTATTTGGAGTCCACACCTCATCCGTCCAAACGATCCTCTTGATCTTCCCCTTCTTCTCATCCTCCTCATCCCACTCGTCGAGGATGACGAACTCGGGAATGGCGTTGTCTTCATCGGTGAAGACGGGAATGTTGTCGGCAGATGTCGCTTCCATCGTGACTTCAAATTGAATGAGAAGCGCTACAATCTTCTGGCTTATATAGGGTTTTCAACAATGAATTGCTCAACAGCGAATCAGAGTGCTTCAGGGATAGCAATCGACTGCATAATGTTCAAGTTGACTGATAGCAGATTCAACTTAATGATAGTATTCGCCAGTCCGAAGACTGCCCAGGGCAAACCGCGAGGAGGTTCTATCATGTCTTGCCCCTAGGTGGCCCTTAAGAGAGCCGATGGTTCGTTTTCGGGAGTGAATTGATGGGGTGGTGAAGGCGGGCAAAGATCTGCAATGAAAATGATATGTATTAGAATAGGATATACTATCTTATTTACTTTTTCACTTACCAAGTTAGTCATCCTTTGGCAGTCTCGCGCGTTTCCGAATCGAAAATTTGTGGAGATGGCCGCGCATTCGTAGGCTGGCGTGGAGGCAATTTTTCGTGGGATGACCATTGTAGCATAGGATGGATTCGTCTAAATTCTGGTTTACGAGTACTTCGCCGGCCAAATGATTATCCCGAATAGGGATGTGAAACTCAAACAGACGATCCTCATTCACACGTTCCCACTCATCCCTCATGCGCTCCAACTTCTCATACGCCTGCCTCTCATCACCCCGCCGAGCCACAGTCCTCTCCAACTCAACATTCCTCGCTCTCAACACACTCATCTCCTTCATCATCTCCTCAAACTTCGCTTCTGCATCTCTCATTCTTCTCTCCGCAGCACTCGCCCTCTTCTCACACTCATCATTCTTCTCTTCCAACTCTCGCGTCTTTTTCTTCAAATCAGTCACACTACGCCTCATTCTAATATTTTCATCCGCTACCTCCTTCGACTTCAGTTCCTTCTTTTTCAACTCATCCAACTCCTTCACAACTTCATCCTTCACTTTCTTCAAACTCTCATACTTATTAACCAACAAATCATGCGCCATCTGCTGCGAAACATGCCTCTTCTCTTCATCCTTCAACCACCTTGCCGACTGCACACGAATCCCACCACTCTTCACTTTTGGGGAAGATGAGCTCTTCGGGGGGTCGGTGATGACGATTTTTGACACCTCCGACGACGAAGAGCTCAACTTCCTCACACGCTTCCTCACACGCTCCCTATCTAAATCCACATCATCCTCATCATCACTCTCAAGCACTCTCTTTCGCTCAATCTCACCCTCCAACGACGCAACCGCTCTCGCCAACTCATCATTCTCAACAACATTCTCAACAACATTCTCAGCCTTACCCTCTCGCTCGATCGCCAACATTCGTTCCCTCTCTTCCACAATCAACTGCGTAAATCTCAAATCAGTCACTAAACCACCACTACAGTCAGCATGCACTCTGTAAAAACGCGCCTCATCCTCATCACCCTTCAGCACTCTACACTTCACGCACGCAACCCTATTCAAGATAATCATGTGGCCGGTGCCCGCCTTCTTGACATGAGCCTTGGCGTCCGCACTGCGATTAACTCGCCCACATGAGCACATTTTGATGTGATATTTACGATTTTTGTCGTTAGCCATGTTAGATTTTATTGTTAACTGTAAGATAATGAAATTTGTATAAGTTTGGAATCATGTAGTACAGTCATATTCCTAAAGAGTGTAGTGAGTGGCACTCGATCCCGTCGACAGCCCGAAGGCCTTGTACTGATCACTAGGGAAGTGAGAGATCTTCCCCGATACCCGCTCTTTACAGCTGAAGACATCATTGTCACTGCCCCGAAGTGGTAACAGGAACGCCGAGTCAAAGGTAGTGATCAGTAGCTGGGATCTAACCCCTCAAAGCTGCCTTAGACTTAGTTAAATTTCAAATCTGATAGCAGATTTGAACTCAGGATACTTGAAAACCTTAGTCTATATGTTAAAACTTTGAAAAAACTGAAAATTAAGAATTTTTAAAAAATTCCGCATTTTACTACTCATACTACTTTTAAAAAATTTTATCAGTAGTAAAAACACTATCAAACTCTATCATACAAACTTTGAAGTAAGAAGATAGCTTGCCTACTTCAAAAGATAGAGTCCTTTGAAACACCCGATATCGGGAGCTCAGAGCGACGACCGTCGCTTACCTCGTCTTTCGATGAAGTGATCAGACTTACGTTGTCGGGGGTTTATATATGCTCGGAAGAAAACTTAAAATGGCTCTATCTCCGAAAGTATTCATCGTAGCGACATGCGGTTTGTTGCAAACGATTCGTCTTATCATGCTCTATCATATGACACCTGAACCATTCTCATATGACCACGGGAAGTTGGTCCGTCAGCACATGTCCATGTAACATGCCACAAGTGAAAAAATTCCTAAGTGTGAGAGCTCCAGTGTGGTGAAAATTTTGAAAAATTTAAAACTTCCGAATTTCGACCTGGGACCGACACCAAAACATTTTTCATCAAATTTCACTGACCTCCCCCCCTCCCCCCCTCGTTCTGAGAAATTTGATGAAAAATGATTTGGTGACGGTCCCAGGTCGAAATTCCACACTTTGGAAAATTTTCAAAATTTTACCCATACAAAGCCACTCTGACACTTAGGATTTTTTCAGGTGAGCGAGCTCCGACCTAAAATCTTGTAACCGCTCTAACTTTTGAACGAAGACAGATATGAACAAGCCGTTTCTTTCACTGAATTTGTCTCACTCTTAGCTTTCAAACGAGCTATCGCACGACAAAATCCGTCCACTAGAAGCCAAGATCGAAGCTAGCTGTCCAGAGGGGGGGGAGGTCAGTGAAATTTGATGAAAAATGTTTTGGTGACGGTCCCAGGTCGAAATTCCACACTTTGGAAAATTTTCAAAATTTTACCCATACAAAGCCACTCTGACACTTAGGATTTTTCAGGTGAGCTACGACAGTCCACCCCTCCCAACCTGGCCGGCACACCACGCCAACCTGGCCGGCACACCACGCCAACCTAGACACCACATCACCGCGCGCTACACGACGGTCGACCAGAGGGGGGGGGACGTCAGACCCGAAGCACCACGGCGGCCGACCACGACACTCTGCCGGTCCAGAGGGGGGGGGGACGTCAGACCCGAAACACCACGGCGGCCGACCACGACACTCTGCCGGTCCAGAGGGGGGGGGACGTCAGCGATGGCGGCCATCTTGCGCTATCCAGAAGTGGAGTTTTACTTACTACTCAGTGATTAAAGGAAACTCTTTCAATTTTCAAAAGGAAGTGCTTTTATCGTCAAGTCTCAAAAATTTTTATAAATTAGAAACCATGAGAAATTTACACAACAACAACACATGCGACATCACATGCGTCAGTAGCTGTTAGAAGAACTTCGGGCTCTCGCGGAAGTAGCAACAACTGCCTGACAGTGAGCAACAACACAGCAGCGTATACGGCAACACATCAGCGAGCGCGATTGAAGATTGATTGTATGAGTGACACTGATATTTCTGATACTATTTTAGTATACCGATCGAATTGAAGTGAATTCAGCATTAAGAAGTGAAGTGTAAGTTTAAAGTTTTTCTTTTATCATTGCGTATCGTATCTATATAACTATAGTCTTAAGAATTAATATTGTAAATTGCTGTGATTGGAAGTTGAATAATATTTCATGTGATTTCCATTTTAATTGAATAATTAATTATTAGAATGATTTGTTGACACTGTCCATATTGTGATTTCAACTGACAGGGTTACTGCCCTTAATGCAGTGTTGTGTTAAGCAACCTCTTTCCAAAACAATTGCTTTTCGTGTGTACAACAATTAAGTTAATCTCTAATTTTTGTGCTTATCCTATCAAGAACTAAATTCAACAATTGCTTTACTTTGATTAATTATCTTACTTGATAAATAACTACTATCGACCGACCACATTTCCCTGACGGATCACGCATTCGACAATAGAATAGAGCTCCCTCTGTCGATCTATCTCTCTCCTATCTGTGCGTGCAGTTAACACAACGGCCGAGTACTGTGATTTCAATTTTTGTACAGATAGATTTATTGAGTAGGATGAGAGAAGTCCCTTGTATCGATGAAATACTTTTTTATTAGGTCTCATTATTTATCACAGGTCTATCAAAAAAGTGGAATTGAGGTTTATCAATGTCATTTCCAATTTCAATTCCAATTCCGGTAGATTTAAATATCGTCAATTCCAATTCCAATTCCGACGAAAAATGGAATTAATTCCGGATCGGAATTAATTCCAGTTACGACTTTTCCAACTCTGGTCACAGAGGTACACGAACCACTGTGTGACGGTTACCATTGTGACGAAATTGCGCAACGCAGGCTATACAAATTGTGACAGTGCGGCTTTAACGCGTCACAAATCTGAAACCAGCGTGGAGAGATATGTGCGATATAAGTCAGACAGCACCGTTTCAAACTTTTCCAGTGTTTTAGGAAATTATTCAGCTCAAACTAAAATCAATCTCTCAACAAACTCCAGCATGACGATAACAACAAAATCGCTAATGTCCCTTGGAGAAATAATGTCAATACGAGCCGAGCAGAGAAAAAGCAAGACTCCAAACATCATGGGATGCAATAAAAATTGACTTATGACTGTTTCATAACTTGTGTGCCCTATTTTCAAGTACCTTTTGATGTTATACATGTGTATAGTGCATAGTCAGGGGAAACTTGAATGTTTGCATATATGCATGCATAGATAGTGGTTTTTAATTAAGAAGCCGGCAACAACGATCATTGTCTACTTATATAAATCTATGGTGCAATAATATGGGAATAATTGCAGTTTGTACTGCTGTCGGCAGGCAACAATGTAGGAATACCATATGAGATTTCAGGATAAGCAATGTACAAATCAGAGGCCGCGTTAGCGCCCGACGATTTGTCCATTACTTACCGAGAAATCTCATGTGCTATTTCCATTGTCTACTTGCATACATCTACATCTATGCATAGACTTCTTGTAACAGAAATTCTTCTGAAATTTAGAAGTCTATGATCTTGGCAGTGACTTCTAAGTTATAAGCATAGGAAAATGACGGCAGGGTAATGCCATTGCTGCCTGCCGACAGCAGGCAGCAATGTACAAACTGCCATTATTCCTATATTATTGCACCATAGATTTAGAAATATAAGTAGACAATGTAGCATTATATCATGGATTTTTAGGGCAGTAATATCAGACAACGACGAGGCTGCGTTAGCAGACGAGACTGTCTGATATTTCTGCCAGCAAAATCCATGATATAATGCTATTGTATGTAACTCTTGAATAGTCTATGAATATTGCAATTATTGATCACTGTTACTAACAGACAATGGAGAGATGAAGAAATCTTTGATTGACTTTTATTGAAATCTATGAAAGTTTGCTCTCTCAATAGATTTTCATTCATGAAAAGTTTGAAAGTCTATGAATGTTTGCCAATGTGAATAGATTTGAAATTCAGATTTCTATCTAAAAATGATTTGAAATATCACTTTACCAATTCATTCATTAATGGATTCTGAAACAGGAGTGACGGACGACGGTTCATGGCTATCTGGTACGGTGAGATTTCTATGTGAAATTCGCGGGCGTGTAATGGTGCATTATATACCCTCCAATGCCAGGCAATAATGCATTTCAAACTCATTTCAATCATTTCTATGACCTCCAAAGCCATCGAAAGTGAAATACAATGTGCATTACCCGGCCGTCATTTTTCAATACTCATAACATAGAAGTCACTGCTAAGATCATAGACTTCTAAATTTCAGAAGAATGTTCTGTTACAGGAAATCTATGGATAGATGTAGACAATGGAAATAGCACATGAGATTTCTCGGTAAGTAATGGACAAATCGTCGGGCGCTAACGCGGCCTCTGATTTGTACATTACTTACATTGAAATCTCATATGGTATTCCTACATTGCTGCCGGCTCTGGGATGGCATCAATGAAATAATACCGCATAGCATTCACTACGATATTTGATGAGATTTCTCTTCATAAAGACAATGACATCTAAGATTACATCCAATCTGAAATGTAACTATCGATCATATTGATGAAATTTGAGGATATCTTTGTTTATATGAATCACGTATGTGGCAATATGATATCAATAAGTCCAATGTGGAATTAGCTATCGATCATACTTTTTAAAATAAGAAGATATCTTTGATCTTTGGATCTTTGAATCTAATTGTAGCAATTTATTGTTGATCTGCAATATGCCTCGTAAAATGTCTCTCGAAGAACGAATTTTCATTTTAAAAATGTATTGGAAACTGGGTAATACAGTGTAATCCGGATAAGCGGGACAGCTTCGGAGTAGGATATGTCTCCCGCTTATCCGGAGTTCCCGCTTCAGCGGAGTTGCACATATTATCATAAAATAAGTCATTTCAGCTTAGGTTTTTAGTGTATTCATAGCAAAATGATGTCTACGCATTGTTTTTGTCGGTAATATTGGTTCTATAGTAGATTTATTTGTAAAACCTAGGCTAGGATGTTTCTTCAATTCTGTGAGGCAGCTTATCAAGCAAGAATGTATAAGTGCGAAGTAAAGCTCTTGGTATACTAAATGCACTGCAACGCACACAAGTTAATTTGCTGCATCGCACTAATATTAAAGCGACAGGTATAGGCTACACAGTGTGTGGTCTATTCTAGGTCTGTTAACCATCTACCTACGTGTACAATTGTGCATTCAGTCCATTTTGTATTGTCCGTACATCCACAATAAAAATTCCTCATTTAGAAAAAAAACAGGCATCTCTATTGATAATTCTTTAACAGTTACGCCTATTGAAAAAAGAGTCAAGTATAGTCTGCTTCTTCCCTTCACTCGATTCCGCGAAGATACTCTTCTCAATCGAGGCAAAACTTGCACTTTTCAAGTGAGGATTTTCTTGGATGCATCTTCAGAGCAGGTCAATCATCACCAATTTTTCCTTGTTAGCCGTCATCCAAATCCACATCATCTTGCTCCTGTTCTTGCTCTCCTGAGTGGAAGACGGTTGCTGCTGCAAGAAGCTCTGCATTTGATAGCTCACCACTGGTAGTGGATGGCTTTCTTCAATAACAAATTCGTCGAATTCCTCTTGAGTGTATCCCAACCTCTCCAGTGAGATGTCAGTTGACTCTTCCACTTCCTGTTCCCTGATTGGCTGTCAAGTTAACCAGTTAAATCAGTCGTCACACGATTCTGTACATAGAAATAGATTGTTTAACTGAAGTTGACTAGAATGGAAATTGACTCAAGGTCGCGGCACATCCGGGGGAACTAAGTTGGGGCATGAATAACCAATGAAAAGCTTTGATTTACACATGTGACTGACTCTAACCCAATGATACAGCGATTGACAAGTGCATCTAAGTGAAAATGCGTGAGATTTATGTGCCGCTATTGTGTGTTGTATGAAGCTTAACCTCCGTTCTAGAGGTTTTATTGTTGTCGATTTCTATGATTCTGTATGCAAGAAAATTCTTCTCGAGACAAGTACCCTGGAGAGATGCAAATCGACAGTAAAAAAATTTTTGCTGTGAAAAAAGTGCCCCGCTTAAGCGGAGGAATTTCTATGTGATGGAATCGTTTCCTGATTTTTGTCCCGCTTAAGCGGATTACACTGTACCACGAGTAATTGAAAAGTGACTGAAGGCTTTCATCTCTCCGCCTCCTACTAAGGCTACCATCTATCAAATCAGAGACAAGTTTGATGCCACTGGATCCATGAAAGACTCCCCTCGTTCCGGAAGCCCAGTGACTGTCAACACTGAGGAAAATCACGACTTAGTCTCTCAAGCGCTAGTCGAAGCACCTCAAACATCAGCTCGGCGGCGCAGTATAGAATTGAACAGCAACAGAAGATCGATGCAGTCAATTCTGAGAGACATGAATTATCGCCCTTACGTGCCTCGGCTGATACGCGGTCTCATGGCAGATGATCGAGATCGCCGTTAACAATTTTGTGAGGTATCTTTAAACCAATGCGAAGCGACGCCTGATCTTCCTGACAAGATGGTGTGGTCAGACGAAGCGCAGTTCAAGCTGTCGGGTCATGTCAATAGGCATAACTGCACGTGTTGGAGCTTTGAAGATCCTCACATAACGATCGAGAGGCATATAAATGAGCCTGGTGTCACTGTCTCGGCAGGCATTTCTTCTTTCGGAATTGTAGGTCCTGTTTTCTTCGATTCTACAATAACTGGTGACATCTACTTGAGAGCGTTGCAATCGGCTATTGTTCCAAGTCTTCAACAGAGAGATGATTTTCGAGAATCTTTTTTCCAACAAGATGACGCTCCCTCTCACTACGCAACAACAGTGAGAAGTTATCTTAACCTCAGTATTTAGTTTTTACAGATAGATGGATAGGAAGACGTGGGAGTATCGAATGGCCACCTCGATCCCCTGATTTAACGCCAATGGACTTCTCCATCTGGGGTTTAGTCAAACATTTAGTTTATACCAGAAACCCTCATACCAATAACAGATCTCCTGACGTTCGTGAAGCATTCTCTCAAATTCATAGTGGTAGTGACTTGTGTCAGAGGATATGTGAAGGTGCCCTCTCTCGGTACAATCCGTGTATTGAGGCAGCCGGAGGGCAGTTTGAACATTTGCGGTATTGTTTGTGTTTTTCGAATTTTGACATTTTTATCAAATGGAAAAATATATCGATCTGAAGGGAATGCTTGTTTTGATAATGAATTTCTATGGGTTATCAAACAGATATTCACAGAATAAAGATAGGTGAATGATATCCTAGCTCATATTGAAGATATCCTGTTTCAGCAGACTTTAACATTAGGCGCAGTGGCAGACTTTATAGAACACTCTGGACTATTTTTGCAGACGACGTTCAGTAGGCCTAAATTTCTTATGACAACATATTTTGCCGGAGATTTTACTGGAAGTGGGTGATGACGATTAACTTAAAACTGATAAATATTTAATGTTTGCTAATATTCACTTTTCCTTAATTTACTTATGTAAAACCGCTTTTATTTCCCTTCCTCAAAAAACTCGATATGTATTTTTATGCTTCGTCCGTACGGGAGATTGGCCATGTTCCTTGAAAAAGATAAGTAAATTCGTTCCCTTTTTGACGTAATTCTTTACTTTAAATTCACTCGCTGTGCGTCGATTCGGGAGGTTCATTTCAAGATAAGTAATTTCCAAATAATTGAAAATATAGAAGTCACTCCCTTCTATTTACGACTTTTTATTCCAATAAGTTACAGAAGTTAAAAAGAAGCACCCGACGCGTTTCGTCAGAAGACAGTCTCAAGGGTGGCGCACAAATGTGGAAGGATCCTTAAATACTGATTAGGCATAGTTGTGGCAACTCATTAAACTTGTTCATGACGTCTATTAAGTTTTGGCATTTTCATCGCTATGAAGCGTGCTTCAGCCATTCTAGTTGTAATCGCATTAAATTGTTGAATAGGGATCTCACAACTAAAATCAGTTATTTCCATCTCTCTACCAGCATGAAATTTTAGATGATGCTCGCTCAAAGCACTTTTGGAATCTCTGTTGCGAATACTACGTTCGTGTTCTTGATAACGCAACTTAAAAGGTCAACAACTTTGTCCAACATAGAGGTCATTGCACCAAAAGCAATTAAAACAATAAACTAGATATCTGCTTTTGCAGTTGTATTTAGGACCAATGTAGCTACACACATTACAATTGCATTCTTCTTTGGGTTTGCTTTTATTAATTGAAATAATGTTTCTCCCTGGTTTAGTTGAAAACTTCACCGGAATGTCATATTTAACTTTCAAGTTATTTAATTTTCTTAAATGACAATCACTAACGAAATCGAGTGATAAGTGGACGTTGTCTGCTTTGATAGATGGCATTTTATTGTATTTATTTTTACTCGTTTCAACATATTTATGATTAAACCAAAATCCGTTGTTTATTCGATTACTCATAGTGCTTATAGTAAGCTATGTCTGCATCAGAGCTGCGATCATTAATGTATTTTATACTATTTTTGAGAAAATTATTTTTTACTTTATTTGGAAACCAACTATCTCTATGTAGAGTTATGCCTGAATGACATATCTTACTAAACCATTTGTATTTAAGGTTGCCATTCACTGATATGTTTAGGTCTAGAAAGTTAATATAATTATCCCTAGGGACTTCTATAGTGAACTGAATGTTCTTGTCAATCGAGTTAAACACTTCAATTATGTTAGAAAATATTTTCACATCCTTGTAAAACGGACCCATGATAATATCACCAATGTACCGCTTGTAGCATACAGGGTTAATATTGAATTTTTGGTTAAGAATTTTTAGTGCTCTGTCTTCTATAGCATTCATATATATAACTGCAAAAGGTGGCGAGAAGTGTGCACCCACTTAAAGGGTGCCCAATGGGTTCGCGATTAGTTCGCGGAATATGTAGTAAATTAAAAAGAATTGATCATGAAAAATTGCTTACTATACCGGTAGTCGTTCGGCAGCTTTTCAAATTAACATAAAAGATCGCAAGGAAAAGGTGAATGGATTCTATCTTTTACGCCCAATAGCATCAACAATAAATATAAGATTGGCTTGCCAGCATCATATTCAATCAATTAGTCAACTTTGCTGCATCACATTTGAATAATACCAACACATTGGTAGAATGGCTTAAAAATAACACTGACAAATTAGATAACACGGATACTCATGTCTTTATCTCTTTAGAAGAAATTAATTTGTACACAGGTATTCCAATTGAGGATTGTATCATAGTTATGGAAGATATCATTTTGCGAGACAATACTGAAGTAGCATAGTTGAAAAATTATGGATTAAACGCTGAAGAGTTAATCGATTTTCTAAAGTTTGTAGCTTACAACAATGAAACAACATATAACAATAAAACATACTTGCAAATAAAAGGTTTTCATGCGGTCACATTTTCTCCACCGTTTTCCATAATTTAGGCCTATATGAATTCATATATTTCTATTTTCTCTCGTAAGTGTTAGGCTTGAACTTCTTGATATGTTGATCTCGATGTCTATGGTGTTAGGTAGAGAACACAAGGCAATTGTATTGATTTTCATTTGCATGAAATATGCACTTTTTTGTCTTCTCCTATTTTGTCTTTGATAAAATAGTCTGGCTATTAGTGTATTCTATATTATCCTCTACATATATTATAATATATGTTGTATGTATTGGGTTGAGAATTGATTTCTCTGCATTCGTGCTATGGTCATCCCGCCCTCTGCATTATCAAATGGCATTCATTAGTCTTTCGGTCTTCCCTTTGTTTCCTCACATCTCGACACTGACTGGCACGTGGTCACTGTGGGTCCTGAATAGCGTGTTGACACTTTTCCACTTTGATTATTTCTTGAAAGGAGCCTTATTTGTAATACGTACAACTCGATGCGTTCACGCTTAATTATGCAATTCAATTTCCCATTATCGATGAGATCTTATGTTGAAAAGTTATTTCAAGTGGATACTTCAGTCATCATAGGGTAGGGTGGGGCAAGACGCCCGTGCGGGCAAGACGCCGTTTTCTAGAATAATGAGTAAATTAATCGCCACTACTCATTAACATGTTTGGTAGTGTCCAGCAACTCAGAAAATCATGATGGGTTGATTGCATATTTGCTTTTCTTTGAACAGGAGCTCAAAATGTAGCATTTTCTTCAATTTTTGATTTTCATGTGAATTTTAGACACCATGAAATAAGATATCTATCCAAAAAACGGCAAATGCAAACTAAGCTTCTGATAAATCCTGAATTTAGGGGTCATTTGTAAGATTGTCGCAAAATTCCAGATCTCTTCTGTGTTTTCATAGATTGATGGATTGATTTAAATCACACGCTACGATCAGGGGCAAGACGCCTGATAAAACGCTTTTAATCAAAATCCAACAATGCTTTTTCACTAAACATTGCACGGCCATGTGACCCTGACATTTTCTCCGAGGAGGACTTCATTGCGGCGCAAGTCACTGACGAATCTGATCGGCCTACCCTTGAACCCAGTTGCGTTCCAACATCTTCTACGCGTGTGACAAATGAGGTCCCCAGCAACGATCAATTACCTGTCTTGGACACAAGTTATACTCAATCATCATCGGCGCAAGTCACTGACGAATCTGATTGGCCTACCCTTGAACCCAGTTGCGCTCCAACATCTTCTACGCGTGTGACAAATGAGGTCCCCAGCAACGATCAATTACCTGTCTTGGACACAAGTTATACTCAATCATCATCGGCGCAGGCTTCCACATCTGGATCACCGGCAACGAAGCGACTGATCCAGGAGTTGTCACCTCTTCCTCGCATCGTGAAACCTCGACCAAGAACGCGCAAGTCAGAGAGAGTGGTAATACTCACGTCTTCACCTAATAAAAATGCCATGATGGAAAAGGAGAACTTGCAATCTCGAAAATCGGGAAAAGTGTCCTGTAATCAGCAGCAGTCAAGAAAATCTAGCACAAAGATAGCGAAAAAGCTAGCTGCAGATGATCAAGATTGGGATTGCAATGTTTGTGGTGAACCTTACTCGAATTCTAAATCAGCAGAAGTTTGGATCAAATGTCATTATTGCTCAAACTGGGCGCACGAAGAATGTACCTCTGCTGTCGAACTGACTTCTCTCGGCGATCATGATTTCATTTGCCAAGATTGTATGTGATTTTTGCAGACTTTGTGGACTTTTTATTGCGCATGAATTTTTTACTATGAATATTTGAACTTTGTATGATGTTTGTTGGCCTAGCCTACTAGAAAAATTATGTGTTTCACAGCCAGAGATGTTCTAGGCTTTGTCATCCCAAACAAGTTTTGTTATCGGTTTTTATTTTTTATCCTCTTTTTGTTTTTGTTGTATGCCTATCACTCTTTTGTTCATGATGATTTTACACACATGAAATTATATTGCACATCCAAGAAAACAATTGTTTTGGTTCTATCACTCTAAGTTTCAAGTCTCTCTTAGGAATGGTGACTGTGTTGGCCTGTAGATCAAATTATAGCATGCGTATGTCACATTGAGATTACGTATTCCATTCGATTGTTGCTAGGCCTACTATAACTAGTCTCTGTGTAGGCATATACAGTAGAACCCACTTAAAACGTACTTCAAGGGGCCTAAAAAATTGGTACGTTATATCCGAGGTATGTTGTATCCGAGGTGTGCAAGACCAAGTTGTATAAGAAGCATTGAAGCCTACTTCTGCATAAAATTAAGCTGTCAATTGCAATAGTAAGGTCCTATCCATCATGACCAGCTAATTCTCACTATGCATCATCATAAATACATGTACATGTAATGTACATTTATTTGTATGCCCTGGCCCTACATGTATGATCATGCCTACTCGAGAAAACAGCATAGTGTCTTAACAATTCTCTATTGCGTAAGAAAAAATATACAATATTCTGAACTTGAATCTGAAAATCTGAAAGACTTAAAAAACAATGTAAACAGCGCAGTGACGCGTTAAGAAGACACCATCACAGACAATGTCTCAATTCCAGTTCACTTCTATCGATTGCTCATTGAACGGATTCGACACTCAAAAGTTGTCCTCCTCCGAGCCAATGACAAGAGCTGTTGCTGCCATCATCAAACGCAGCAAGTTATTGTAGAATCGTGTCAGCTTCGTTTCGATGATTCAGAATACTTAAGTACTTTCATTACTAAGTACGTTGTAAAAAATCAAAATTTGCTCTGTGGACCCTTGAAAAGAGTTCGCTATATCCGAGTAGTGCGTTATATCCGAGTACGTTATAACCGAGACATTTTATATAGACATAATAGGAATTTTTGTCCGTGCCTGCAAGAGGAGTACGTTATATCCGAGAGTTCGTTGTAAGCGAGTCCGTTATAAGTGGGTTCTACTGTAGTATAACTCAAAGAATTCATAATGTTTGGTTTAACTTTTGCCTATAGAAAATATAACAGAAATAGCATGTGGTTCTAAGAATATGAATGTATGCCTACCTCATTGGCTGTTATCGAATGCTTTAAATTAATAGACAAGTTGCATCCTTTGATATGCAATAGGTCAATGTAGTTACCTTGCGAAGAACGAGTATCAATCATAAAACGAGTAAATTATCGAACTAATATCATATTAAAACACAGTTAGCTTGCTTGTATGAAATTAGGGCGCCTTACCCCCACCCTGGGGCAAGACGCCTTTTTGACAAAAGTTCAAAATTCAAATTTCTAACAATGATAAAATGATCATATCGCTTAGATGTTTTACAGAAAGTTAGCTCATATCAACCTACGTTTATGCTCAAAATTTCAAACAATTCGGTTCATTGGACACTTGGCTACAGACGATCGCGTTTAGGGGGGGCGTCTTGCCCCACCCTACCCTAATAATGGCTTTATCAGCTTATCTTCCTGTGCACAGGTCCACTGGTCATCCGCATGATAAAGAATATCGCTGAATTTCCCTGCCGCAGTCAAAGGTGGGTTGGCTAGGCACTTCAGAAAGTCTTCCAAAACTCTCTCATTCAGACATCTTGCCGTCTTCCCAATGTACTTGCTCTTCCACATGTACAATTAACAACAATGAAATTAAATAAACGATATATCAAATTGCCATGCAAAAGATGTGCGGCTGGTAGGATTCGAACCTACGACCTGCACTCTAACCTGTTAAGTAGACCTGTGCTCTAACCAACTGAGCTACGACCCACTTACGCGACTTCGTCAACTGGCAGGGTCAAACCCTCACCACTACACATCAGTTGTCAAGGCAATAATAATCAATGAATAAGTAACACGTCACAATTGTGACCACCGACATTAAGGCAAGTATCGGGGATCGATTGTCCACCAAAGCATCTTAAGCCATGTCGTGAATGCAATTAGCAATAATGAAATTGATAGATAACATTTGATGTGGAGAAGACGGGCAGCCTGTCCTTCAGAGAACGCATCGGAATCCTTCTTGTCGTGAAAATCACTGACAAACGTGCACTTGGAAATACATTGAATGCTTTAATGAAACTGCTTTTGAAAGTACACGCACTATTGTCACCAAGGAATGGAAGTCGCAAGAATATTTGCTTCTTTTCTGGTCCCTTAACATCTTAATTTTCTGTCAACTCTTTTACTTGAATGTTTGTCAAAAAATGTCTCAGGATATCCATTTGGTATAAGTGTTCTTTTGATAAAGTCAATTTCTTCTTTCAACGAATCAGGGGAACATATTCTACTTGAGCCTGGTATGTTAGTGCCTTTACTAAACCAATTTTGTATTGTTTCGGTACGAAACTGTGAAAGTTTGTGTACAAACCACTCCATGTTGGTTTTCTATGTGCTACAAGTTTGTGTGTCATCCATTCGTCTAGATAATGGGCTATCCCAAAGGGAGAATCTGCCGTTTGACTCCTGCTCAAAAGTGAACTGAATATTGGGATACAGTTTGCACTTTCTTTCTATTGTCGACTGGAGCTTCTGTTCAACAAATCCCATAAAACTGTTAGCAAAGATAGATCCCAAACAACTTCCCATTACAACACCGTCGATTTGTCTGTAGTATTTGTCATCAAACAGAAATTGTATGAATTTCAAAAAGCTCTCGTAGAAGATCTGAAGGAATGGTGAAATTCAAGTGAAAACTTTCGATCGTGGAAATAATTATGTCAATTGTTTGTTGAACACGGACATAAGTAAACAAAGATTTCACGTCAAACAAATATATTGAATTCGAAGAGAGATCCAGTTCTTTCGCCAAGTCAACAAATTGAAATGTGTTTCTGAGGGTATGCTTTCCGCTGTATTCCACCACCGTTTGCAAATACTTTAGTATTACAGAAACAAATATTCTTACGACTTTCATTCTTTGGTGACAAAAGTGCGTGTACTTGAAAAGCAGTTTCATCAAAGCATTCAATTTATTTCCAAGTGCTCGTTTGTCAGTGATTTTCACGACAAGAAGGATTCCGATACGCTCTCTGAAGGACAGATTGATGTCCTCTTTTACTTCACATTTCTTTTATGCTGCATTTCTGCACAGCTGAGTTTGGTTTGCTAGGTTTGCAATCATATCAATCAATCGCATAATACTTAGGATATGTGCTTCACTCATACATGCCCGCTATCTTCTCCCAAGAATGATTCTATGAATAGACCAGCGCGCTTTGCACAAAACAAGTCAGGAAAACTATTTTTGCAAGAGATGACATAATTTTCACAGTATTTTATTGGCTTGATAAGTTCTTAATAACGTGGTAGTTTCAGTTACTTACACCAGTCATAATAACGGTTTGAAAGTTACCATGTCTTCGCATATTTCGAAATATTGATGTGCACATATTTGTGCATATGAACGAGTGTGAATACATGCACTTACTGCATTAATCAAAAACTGCATTTAGTTGTGCAGCCTTGTGCTTAATTGGTTGAAAGGTGTCTTCAGTTGTATTATATCAATCAAAAATTACATTTAGTTGGTAGCTATTGATGCATTTATATTAGCTTTTGAATACTCGTATGCCGCAATTCTCATCAGGAAAGAATCCTGAAATATGATTGATTATTCAAGCACAATTGTATTCAAATGGTTACTGACATAAATTGGAGCGGGCTGCTGACCAGACCGAAAAATGTGGTTCGTTTCCCAATCTCTTACGATTCTGATTACATTTTCAATCATAATTACACGCTATTTGTAATAATAATCGTTTAGATTCTTCAGAATGAAAATCACAGTTACAATAAATTGTTCACAAAGCAGGTACAAGATATTATCATCATGAGGATGGGAAGCAAACGGTAGCTAGACGCCAAGCAATTGAGATAAGTATCAAAACCAAAAAAGATAAAAAATCGATTAGTACATGTATGTCTTCATGGTGCAGTACAAATGCTGATAAACTCATTAAAACTTATTTGATTGATGTATTGGATCATATAAGGGAAGAAGGATTTGGATCTCAGGTCAGTTCGCGATAAACTCATGAGAAACCGATTCCCATTTCTCGACATCCTTGGAGCAGGTTTGTGGAGGTTATGACTTTGAAGACGCTTTATTCGGCAGAAAAGTCGAGAGCTGATATGATGGCTGCGGTCACAGAGAGAGTTTCTGCCACATGAGCAACCACGGATATTGTCACTGTTATAAAAGAGATGATAAATCAGACTGTGTGCACGATTATCGACTCCCTGTAGCTTGAGCAATAACAATTTGTCGATGCCAATAAAGATAGTCCGGCAGCCAGAACGAGTTTCTGCAGGGAGCGAGGCCGAAAATGAAACTTTCACAGAATGTTGTACACCCTATGCCTACTACGAATCTGCACGTCCGCCGAGTTCTAGTGAGTTCCTCTTCTTGTCAGACAGGATCAAAGAAAAACACATGTAAATCCAATGGGATGCAGATTGCAGTTTTTCGCTAAAATGAAATTTTGTATGTTTTCTCTGATTAAACGAAAAGTACTTAACCCAGAGTCATAATTTTTGGCATGGAATGTCTTCAGGTCATTTCCTTTCATTTTCATGCACACTTGTCTATAAGGCTAAAAACATTTAGATTTCGCGAGGCTCTTAATGTCGGCGAATACAAACATTTTGAGCTACTTTTTCCACATTCAACCACATTCTCACATAAATTGCCGATTAGATGTATGATAATAGCACTTGCACATCATAGGAAATAACCTGAAGACATTCCATGCTGAAAATTATAACTCTGGGCTTTAGTACTTTTTGTTTAATCAGAGAAAACATACAAAATTTCATTTTAGCCAAAAACTGCAATCTGCGTCCCTTTGGATTTACATGTGTTTTTCTTTGATCGTGTCTAACAAGAAGAGGGACCAGCTACAACTCGGCAGACGCACCGATTTGCAGTAGGCATATGATGCACATCATTCTATGAAAGTCTCACTTTCAGCCTCGTTCCCCTGCAGAAACTCGTTCTGGCTGCCAGACTAATTTGTCCAGGGAAGGCAAGAAAATAATTAATTTTGTAGTGTAATGCAAAAAGTATTGCTACATAGATGGATGCACTTTGGTATAAAATCTGGATAAGGTCTGTTTTTAAATGGCACAAATAAAGGTGCGAAATAACAAAAACAGTCTGCAATCTTGATGGGCACGCATTTGTTGTACAAAATAGAAAACGGATCCGATGAAGTTATAAGTAGTGCTGTGAGCATATTTCACAGGTGTCAAAACACCTCCTTTGAAAATTGAAGTGATAGACAAAGTCATCTGGGGCTCTTTCTATTAAGGATGGAATACACAAACATCAAATGATTATCAGAATTGTAAAAATTTGTAGAGAAAATTAAAAGTTTTTATTTGCATTGATGATTTTAGCTGTAAACATTTTGCAAGGTATTTTATATAATTTGACGAATCATCCGAGGAGTTGAAGACAACTTGTAAAATAATGTGCCCTTGATAACGTCGGAAGACGAAACGCGTCGGGCCCCTGTACATATGTTTTTAAAACAAAAAAGGAAATTTGTCCGAAAGAAGGGAGCGACTGTTTTTTATTTAAACGCTGAAGACAACTTGTCCTTCTGGTAAGTTGGTAGAAGGTGAAGAGTGAGCACCAGCATCTGAAGGGAAGTACTAAATGGATAATTTTATCGGTCCATAAAGCTTAAAGTCATTTTAACTTTTACGGTCATTATACGGGCCCCTTTGGACCTTCAAAACGGACACCATAACAACATGGACTCTTTCTAAACACGGAACACATGGTCCCCATTTAGTGACTCTCCGGCCCTTTGGATACGGACCCTTTCGTACCTTCAAAACGGGCCATTATCCTTTAAATATATGAAGGTCCCCTGCCATAATAAGAAAAATGTCACAGGGCGGCATCTTGCCCCTCTGGGAGGACAAGATAAATTTTCATAGAAATATTCGCATTATCACATTGGTTATTTGACATTTGCCATAGATTTAGAGGATAAGCTATTCTATGAGTCCAGCGGACAAGAAAATCGTGGAAATCCTCGTCCACTTCGCGGCCTTGGACTTCTTCATTTTCAAGCCCTTCTGACCTCCTAGAATACCTATTATCCTTTACAGTGCAGTGACAGATTTCAGACTGTTCACATTAATATTGTTGGTCTCTTGACCCCCGTCAATAACCTTCACATCCAATTACAGCTCAGAATTACGGCATGTACTTACCCTAGTCGGTAGAACTACGAGCTGGTTTTAGTAGCCTATATTCCAATACCAAGCATGCACACAGATACAATTGCAGAAAAACAGTTTTGTCAAGCTGGATTTCAAGATCGTTAATCTTTTTTATTAACCGAGGACGACAATTTGAAAGTCAGATATTTTGTCAGTAGAATGAGTTCCATTGGATCAGAGCTTCACCATATCATCCACAGTCGAGCGGAAGGATAAAACGGTTTCATCGGACGTTAAAGACAGCACATAAGGACGATTGGTTGATATATCTTCCTATTGTGCTACTCTCACCTCAATTTATTCCTTATGAGTTATGAGACAGGATTTTGTCCGTTTACAACTGTAACAAGTTCTGCGATCCTTGTGACAAGTTCTACAAACGAAAACATGAGTGTGAAAGATATAATAATAATGAAGTATTTGTTGAAATCACAATGAAAATCACGTACACAAAATTAATTACTAAAATCGTTCTTGAAGAGTTGACAAAATATGCATTTTGAAATTTGCTAACTTGCATGCATACGAAAAGAAAGAAATAGATCGTCTGTAAGTTCGTGACTGTGGGAAACAGAAATGTTTGGAATGCGCAAGTCTCGATTGCACACTGGCAGGTTTTCACATTTGAACAAAAACGGACAAAAACAATTGATGCGTCGTTTCTCTATGTCAGACATAATTTGACACGTGCAATCTTCATCACAAATAATTCTATGCGCTCGTTTTACAACTGCCACTAAGCGCGTCATTGTATGACAAGGCAATTTACCAAAAAGTGGTGTGCTATAAAGCAAGATGGACACAATAATATCATAAAGTACAACCAGTAACTTGGCTTTGGCAACAAAAGGCTTCAACACTCGCAAAATATGTAGTCGCAGTTGTAGATGCAGTTCGAATCACATTATCAAAGTGATGATCGCCTGGAAGAGTATCACATCTCAAAACACCAACCATAGTGACACTAATTGTGAACTCAATATTTGGATATTCAAAACCATCCATCGAATCTCTAGAGCATCTAAAAAGAAGCTGTTTACACTTACTCAAATTTAGAATCATGCAATTGGAATAAATCCACTTCTGTGTCACATTTAAACTTTTGAAATCAGAGCCACGATGACATAGTTCTACAAGAGCAAATTATCAGCAAATTTTATCAATTCATTGTTTTCACCTTACACCGATGACCCAGATAGAAAGAGAGCAAAAAGGCGAGGTCCCAAAACACTGCCTTGAGGAACACTTAGAACTATCTCAAGAAAAAGGCCCTGAATACCGTTAACATAAGTGATAAATCCAGCAAAAGTGGTCCCCTTTTCTGTCCATTCAAAAAATTCTCGAAAATTGATTTCTTTTGTTCCTTATAGTTGTATTTGGTTCTTGTAAGATGCATTATGCGTGCTAAACCACAATCTAATTAGTATTAGGAGATCTGTAGCCGAGTTTCTGATATGCGGGCGTCGACATGATGACACTGATGCGTCGGTGATGACCGAAAGTTAATATATATCTTCAAATGCATGTTTTTTACATATTTATGTATTTCGAAACTTTTTCCTGCTATCATACTGATTCCATAACAAGAGTTAATAGCTGAAAATAGCATCAATGTATTTGCTTGCATATTTTATGGTTATTCTCTCTTATATTCACATGGCAACATCATCAATTGGAGTGGGCCTAGAACAGTCCTCCTTGAAACAATTTATTAATTTGGTTATTAATTTGGGTTATTAATTTATAGATTTTAATTTAGTGTTGGTTTTGGAGAAATTTTCGGCTGCTCTATGGCTAGATTTTAGGGTTTGTCTTTGTAGCCTATGTCCCATGGATCGTTTTGGTGTGATTGCTTTATAAGGTGGAGTCGTGAAAGGCCTGACAGGCCTAATAGGCCTACATAGCATTTAACATATAAAACTCATCAAAGCCCTGCCGACGAAATTGTTGACACATTTTAAAAATGTGATGATAAAGAATCAATAAGTCCCTTGAATTTAAGTGTGCTTGGTCAGACATCTGCTTCCATGAAAGGTCTAGGCCTCCAAAAACAGACGTTAGACATGTGTATATAGCCTACATATGAAAATCTAAGAGACACACAAAAGAAATAAATAGTCATGAATACTACTAATCAACAAAATATGCCATAGTGCACAATGCGCAAGCTTGAACTAATTGTCACGCTTCATATTACCATTGAAGATAGGCCTACTAAACTACTCTAATATCTTGCGATCACATCATCGTGATCCTTATATGATACTCACCTTACATGATACTCACCATAGCAATTGCATTTAATCCACAGTATCAAAATGCAGCTGAAAAGGTTGACAAAATGTAATACTAGGTCAATAGCATCTGAGTGCAGCATGAAAATGATATTCGGAGGGTACTGAATAACTTATATTGCAGTATATTAGGGCATTGAATTAACTTATGTTTGATTAAATTAGTCCTATCTAGATCTATAGGCTTACTTGTATGCTTGAAGAGATTCCTATGATTTAGACTTGATACAGACCATGTCAGACTTTTTAAAGAACATCGAACTTTGTCAAGTATAAATATCAGTTGTATGTATTGGGTTCAAATTAATTAGGTAGCCTACTTTAAAAGTCGAATACCACAAGACAAGATAGTACTCGCATAGTTTTCAATACCAGCTGCCAGTAATGGGCAAAAGACCGTTCCAGGACACCATAAAATTCAAAAAAATAGTATCTTAAAAAACGACTAAATTTATCAATTTATGTCATTATTTCAGGTTTTTAAGACCTAAATTCATGAATTTAGACCGTTCCAGGACACCATAAAATTCCAAAAAATAGTATCTTTAAAAACGACATAAATTCATGAATTTTGACCCTTTTTCAGGTTTTTAAGACCTAAATTCATAAATTTAGGCGTTTTTAAAAATACCCAATTTTTCAAATTTTTCAAAATCTCAAAATTTAAGAATTACAATTTTTACTCCCAAAATCATGACCGTTCCAGGACACCGAAAAAATCATAAAATTTAAGAATCTCAAAATTTGAGAATTACAATTTTCTCGCTTAAATAATGACCGTTCCAGGACACCGAAAAAATCATAAAAGTTAAGAAACTCAAATTTGTGATTATGACATTTTACTCCCAAAATCATGACCGTTCCAGGACACCGAAAATCATAAAAGTTGAGAATTTCAAATTCATGAATTTTATCCATTTTTCAGGTTTTTAAAATATGAGATAACTAAAATTATGTGTCTAATAATATTTCTTTAAAAATGGATGAAACAAAAGTAGAAGAAACCGCAAGAATATATCCTTCGTTATCACAGTTAAAAATAAGTGAATTGAATAAAGAAAAACACAAAGATAGAGTACGCTATATGAAAGATAAGGAATCTCAATTATTATTAAGATTAGAGCATTATTAAAAAGTAAGAAAGAGATGGTCTAAAGTTAAGAATGTAACACAAGGAATTGGCATATTCTTAACAATAAGTTTAGGTGCTTTAACAATTGTCATTTCATCTGGCGTTCTTACAATTCCTGTTGTTGCTACAGCTTTAACAGGTACGGGTGTTTTTGCAACTTCACTTGTTACAATGTTAGATAAATCTTTAATAACTAAGAAACGAAAATCATTAAAAACTAAGCATTTACATATTAAAGAAGTCTATGATAAACTACATTACTACTTTCAAAGAGTATGTGATGATAATGTTATTACGTTAGATGAGATTGAAAAATTTGATCAAATAGCTAATGAAGTAAATCAAATATCATTTCAATTACAGTCAGAAAAAGTTGATGATAAGAATAAACAGGATGGCAAAATTTCGAGTGATGTTAAAATTTCTAATGAAGAAAATGACAAATTTTTTTTAGAAGAGCTAAAAACTTTAAGCGAAAATTTAAGCGAAACTTTATTAAACAAAACTTTATTAGACAAAACTTAAAACGAGAAAACTTTAAACGAAAAGATGTCAAACAACAAAGCAATAAAAAAATAATTTGTTCATTAAAATGTTTTTGCTGTATTCCAATGTTACCACAAAATTCAAATATTATATTTTAAAAATGGATAAAATTAAAGCTGATAATTTTAAAATAATTAAACAATTAGAAGAATTAATAAAACAAAGAAATATTATGAAAGAAAATCATCTTCAACATAGAATGATAAAAGCTGGTATTCAATCTGATATGTTTGAAAAAATGCAGCAAACCGAGCAAGTAAAAACTGATTTTGAAAAAACTATGAAACCATTTAAAACTCTTGAAAAAGAACTTGTAAATAATGATAAACAAATTAATATAACAGAGCCAGAGCACAAAACTATATTAGATGACTATGGATTACTAGAATCAAACATTAATAAGAAATTACCAAAATCTATGCAATTTGAACATTCTATCTCATTTATAGATGGAAAAACAATACCTAGATTTTATCTCGGACAAAAAGAAATATTTCCACAACCTTTTCGAGGTTTAATTTTTTCACCAGATAAATATGCTTTTAATTTAGATAGAAATTTTGTTGATCTTTTAAGAGGAGCATATTTAAATAATTATGCTGTAGAAGATCTCATAAAATATAAAGCTATGTTAGATAGAGTTAAAGCAGGAAAAACTCTTAAACGTTATAGAGAATTAGAAAATTTATTATCAACGGGAGTTAAAGTAGGAAAAGGTTTTAAAACTGAAACAACTGTATTCTTACCAGATGATTCACAAGAATTACTAAATAGATTAAATATTTTAATATCGGCAATAAAAGAAGGACATAATTCTAGTTTCAATGAAATTCATGCTATATTAAATAGACTGTTAGAAAATAAGATTCTAAATGAAGAGGATTATAAAAGTATAACGAACCGATGGTTCTAGGGCTTCGCCCGTAGCTGAAATATGTTGTTGTTTTTAATTTTTTTATAAAAAAATATTTATTCAAAATTTTAACTAAAAAATGTCTTCGAAAGAATTATCATCAGCAGATTTAGACAAAGTTAATAATCATTTAGAAAATCTAACAGAGATTTTGGGTTCATCAAAATTTAGTACGACGTTAAAAATTATAACAACTACTTCATCACACACTTGTAATTTAGAACCCATTCTACATTTAGAACAAAATAAAAATTATCAAATTGCATTGACTAGTTTCTCCACATTTAACACTATTCAAAATGTTATAAAAGATGTGAATGATCAATTTAGATATTCTACTGATTAAGGCAAAACGTGGAAAGTACTAACTTTTCTTCCTGGTTCTTACGAAGTTGAATCAATATCAAATGAAATTAAGAGACATTTAGATATACCATTTAAAGATAAGAAACAATTACATTTTGCAGTTGAACCGGCAGTTAATAAATTTTCTCTTACTTTAGACGAAAATCATCAAGTTGATTTTAATCATGATAGATCATTGTCAAAGCTATTAGGATTTAATAAACAAACCTATAGTCAAGGTTATCATTTAGGTGAGAAGATTCCAAAAATAACTGAAATAAATTCAACTGTTGTACATTGTAACATTATTGAAGGAGGATATATAAATGGTAAATTGTCAAATTTAATATTCAGTTTTCCAGCTTTTACTGTACCCATTGGTTATAGATTAAATGTAATTCCACAAACATTAATATATTTCCCTATTACAAGAAAAACTATTAACAACATTAACATGAGAATCACTGATGAAAAAGGACAAGAAATAAATTTTGGAGGTCAAGAGATTATGATAGATCTTTTGGTTCGGGAGGTATAAACTCCCGTTCGAGAGGTATAAACTCCCGTTCGGGAGGTATAAACTCCCACGCGAAGCTAGAGAAGTTTAATTTTCTTCATCTTATTATTCTTCTTACTATTATTCTTATTCTTCTTCTTTAGAAACAAAAAATAAAAAAATAAAAAATAAAATTTTTTTATTAAAAAATGAGTGAAGTACTACCATTAAATAAAAAAAACTTAAATTTAATCATCATCCAAATTTATCTAATAAAGTTTTGTCAGTTATTTGCGGAAGATCAGGTTGTGGTAAAACGTATCTATTGTTTATAATTTTAAAGACTCCAAATTTTTTGGATTATAACAATCTTATAATTTATACAACAACAGCAGAACAACCCGTCTATCAATTTTTAAAATATGGATTTGAAAATAATCTTAAAAAACAGCAATTGCTTCATTATTCACAGAATATGAAAAATCTGAAGATGAAGAAGAAATAAGTTCGTGGTGTGAAGAAGCAGCAAAAAATAATCAGTTAGTTGAATCCAATAAAAATAAGCATATAAAGATACAATTAATGGATGATAGTGGTAATATGCAAGATCCTAGTAAACTAGATAAAACAATGAAACATTGTGTAATTTTTGATGATTGTGTTAATGATAGAAATCAGTCAATTCAGAGAAATTATTTCACAAGAGGTAGACATAACAACTGTAGTGTATTTTATTTAACACAAAGTATGTATTCATTAGACGGTAGTGTTATTAGAAAGAATGCAAATATATTTATACTATTTGAAATAAATGCAAGAAACTTAAGTGATTTGTTAAGAGATTTATGCGTAAGAAATAAAGATGAATTTAAACAATCGTGTAACAATGCTTGGTCAAAAGATTATGGCTTCATTACAATTAATATTGATAAAAAAATTCATGATAGAGTTATCGAACAATTGTTCTCTGACTAGGCTTTGCCTCGAGGGGCTTCGCCCCGCCTAAAAGTCGATAGAACATTTGTTTACCGAGTGATAAAAATATACAAATATAGTGTTATAATATTTTATTTTTTTATTTTATATATATATATCAAATTTGTCTATCTTAGAAATTAGAAAATTAAAAAGGTGAAGTAGTTATTCCATCAGCTTAAATTTTTCTTTTATCATCAAATGGATCTAATGCTAATTTGTGTTCTTCTTTTAAATACATTTTATGTTTCTTTGAATTAAGTCTATAATTACATGCTGTTTTTATTTCATTATTAAATAATACATTTTTATAATCTTGAAATGTTATTTGATTAGCCACTGATGCCTTTGAAATTCCTTTTAATGTTTTATGTGTTTTAATATTATTAGTTGTATTATAACAATAGCATGTAGATTTTAAAAATATAGCTTCTGTTATGAAATCTTCATTTCCTTCTAGTTCATCTTTTACTTTACATAAATCAGAAGGATGAATGATATCTGTTATTTTATTAATTTCTTCATCAAGTGTAGAATTATACGGTATTGTTAATTCTAAGAAAACAGAATCGGTGTCTGTAAAGTGTAATTTATAGTTTTTGCCATAAGCAGGAGCTAAATAATCATATATAAATCTATACATAAATAGTTTAGCTAATTCTAATATAGTGAATCCAATAAAATTAAACTTATCATGTTTTACGCTAATTCGACGTAAATGTACAGCACATAGTTCATCACTAAATCTAGTAGTTCTTTTATATGTAGGTGTCCTTGTTAAATTTTGAAACCTATCTTTATCATAAACTATTTCAATATTTCGTCTATTACGCACATTTTCTAAAATCTTACCATAAAATGCATTATTCATTAATTTGAAGAACACGTTTCCAAAATCATCTTTATTTCTTTTAGCTATTTTACGTTTTTCAATATTGAACTCTATATAATTTTTTAACCATTTAGATTTTTGATAAAATAGTTTTCGATGTATTTTGGTGAGAATCATTCCATGTTCTAAATACCAATCTAGCATTCTTCCTTCAACAACATACTTTCCTTTATTACTTTGTGTTAACATAAGTTTTTTTGTTGGTCTGTATTTCTTAGGAATTACAGATTTTTGATAATCTGAAAAATCTTCTATATTGGGAATTTTGTTTTCGGGACAGAAAGGAAAATATTTTGTTTTATCTTTTATTTCATCAGGGTATACTAAATCAACTTCATATATGTAACCATGATTATAATTTCCATCATATGTTTTTTGATAATCTATGATATTACACCATTCCATCTCACCTGTTGGTAATTCTTGTATCATGCAAGAAGAATATAAGCTATTAAAATCATAATATAACAAATAGTTTTCTCTCATGATTTCATCAACTGCTGCTTGACTATCTTCATTTGATATAAGTCCTTCTATATTTTGATTAAACAATTTTATAAACTGGTCACTTTCTTCTGGAGATAAAGGTTTCATTATTCCATTATCATCAGGATTTACTTTTTTATTGTAACACTGTACATAACGATTACCTAAAACTGATGAAACTCCACCTCTAATTCCAGATTCAAAAAATAATAATTTATCATATGTATTTTCTTTATAATGTTTAAGTTTAACGGACTTTGTCCTAGAGCCATCGGCTTGAACACCAGTATGTTTTAATCCTGCTAGCCATGTTAAACCTGGTGTAGAATAACAATAACATGGATCTATTCCGTAATATTCTAAACACATATCACGAAAGTTTTCAAAAAGATCAGCTAGTATTAATACATCTATCTGAAGATATTTCATTGTATAATCATACATTGTTTTACAATTTAACTCTCTCCAATTCTTTTCAGCTTCTGCATAGTCTTCTTTAGATAATTGTGATTGTTTTAATGTTGATTTAAATTTATTTAATGGAGGAAGTTGTTTTTCTTCCATAATTTTATTCACAGAATTAAAATCTCCAGTTATATATTCATACGGAAATATTCCTTTCAAATGTTTTAAATTATACTTATTTAATATTTTACATTGTTCAGGTTTCAAAGTTTTTCCCATAACATCTTATGAATAAGAAGTAAAAAATCTAAATGCATCTAAAATTCTAATGCAACCTAATTGCATTGAAAAATATTCTTCTTCTGTTTTACATAGTACATTTATTTGTTGTTGTTGTAATTTTTCAGATGAAAATAAATCTTTCATTATTAAATGGAAATCATATTTAGAACCATTATAGAAATATAAAGGAGCAAAGTTATATTTAAAGTTATTAGCATTAAGATTACAAGAATTATGTGCTGCACCTCTATATAATCCATTTAGATGATCATGATCTTTTACTTTGACGGCAGAGCCGTCGCTTCGCTTATCAATATATTTGCCATTTTTATAATTTTTTGTAAATTCTTTTCCACAGTAATAACAATTTGTTTCATTAACAAAATTAATTTTTTCTTCATCCGTTAATGGAAGCATTGGTATATTTTTTTCAAGCAATTGTGAAAAACGTCCTTGTAATTCTTCTACTTTCTTTGTAAACATTTCTGAACTATCTTCACCATAGTATTGAAAATATTCTGATTTAAATAATTCAGGATAATTTGAATGAATGTACATTCCCAGCATAATGGTTTTTAGTCAAATAAATATTTTTCTTTACTTTGTTCAGAATTATGATTTTCAGAATTATCATTTTCAGAATCGGGCGAAGCCCTAGAACCTTCGGTTCGATTTTGTGTCATATTAACATTATATGCTTCAAAATCACAATAAATAGTAAAGGGTACTTTATTTTTCAAATAATGTGTATTATATATTAAATAATCATCTTTAGGAAAAGTATTTTCAACTGCTTCATTTTGTTGGCAATTCTCCAAATGTCTATTCATTTCTTCTTTAGTTCTAAAGCTCGTCATACATTGGAGACAAGGAAAATTAGCATTATCTGAAGTTTTTGTAAATATAGAAACATCTTTACACAATATAAAATGACCCTGATAATATAATATATTCGCTTGTGCTGATTGTTTTATTTCTTTTAATTTTTCAAATAAATCAAAATGCATTTCATGTGTTAAATCGATTTGTCTTTGTAAATCTTTTTCAGTCTGTTGATAATTTTGATTTAATATTTGTAGCTGATAAATATATTCTTTATCATATTGTTCTTTATATTGTTGTCGACATTTTTTTAAACATTCCTTTATTTTTTGATTGGTTTCATTTTCTTCATTATTTAATTCTTTATTTTCTTCATTTAATTTTTGAATCGTTTCTATCTTATTTTGATATTGATGGTGATATTCTTGTACTAATCTTTTTGTTTGTTGTTGATAATCTGTTTTACATTTTTGTAAAGTTTTATTTAAATTTTGTAATTTTTGTTGATATTCTAAAGATAAAGATAAATAATCGGAATCATAATCATAATTATAATTACGTCATTTATCATTATTATGATTAATCATTATTGGTGATAATGTTTTAACAATTTCAAATTTTTCAGTACATATTATATTTCCTTGGTAAAAAATATTATGATGCATGTAATTTCCTCTTTTATTGTTTACTATTTCTGATTGACATGAATTTTTATCATTCAAATAAAATTTTTTTGAATCTGAGTAAAGTGGAGTAATTTTACCAATAGAAACATAATTCACATTTAATTCAAAAACATTTACTTCTATTAAATTTTTATTCTTTTTATGAAACTTTATTAACCTATTATAATCATATGGAAATTCATCTAAGCCATCAGAAAGATCAAATTCATTTATGTATTCTTCTTTATTGTAATGACTTAGTCTTTCTTTATGATATTCTGCAGGATGTAAATGTACTATAATACTCCACAGAAAGCAATAATCATCTTCATTTTTTATGTTGATTATTTGTGGTGAACTGAAAGGTAAAGGAACATAACTACCACCAGTATTATTTATATATTTGTCAATTACTATTTTCTTAGATAGTATTTTAACAAATCTCCAACCAGATTCACGTAACTGGGCTTCAATTATACAATTTTCTAATTGAAGTATCATTTGTTCAAATATGGGTTGTATATCATTTACATGATGAATTTCTTGTGAATTTGTAAAATGTCCTTGTATTATTTCTTCAGGAATTCCATCAGGTCCATTTTTTGTATAAAGTACTTCTACATTCATATAACATTTGAAAGATTTCTTAAATATATTATAAAAGTTGGTTAGAATATCAGAAAAAGTTTCATCGGTTTCATTATGTTCAACAGATTCATTAAATAAATATTTTATATCTGTTATGGGCGAAGCCCTAGAACCTTCGGTTCGTTCGGCTTCATCGGTTCGTTCAGCTTCATCTGTTTTTTTAATTTCGTTTAATTCATCTATTTCGTTAAATTCATCAGTATCGCTAAATAAATATCTTCCATCTGGTACATTTTCATCTTCACTATTAAAAACTTTTTTATATTCCGAATGTGAATAATCATCAAACATTTTTTTAACTTTTATATCAGTAGGGAATGTTTCTAGATAGTTTATATAATTATTTAATTTTAATATATTTCCTTCATCAACTCGATCTAGATTTTGTAAATGCAATTTACTATTTAAATGAGATTGATAACTTCATTTTGTTTGCAACTTTTTTCTATATATAAGTTACAATAAAACTTGGTATTTTCCATTTTTTTATTTCTTAAAGAAAAAATTGTGTTTTAATTTTAGATATAAACATTCTAATATCAAGGACTTGAGTGTTATTTTATATTATTATATATTTCACGTTCTTAAGTTATTTTTTTTCTTTATCATATTAAGTTTTATCACATTAAGTTTTATCATATTAAGTTTTATCATATAACGTTTTATCAAAAGATAATTTAAATTTATTTTCACTAACTATTGATTCTTCATCATCATAAATTGATTCTTCATCATCATCATAAATTACACTTTTTGGAATTGGATACCATTCTCTGATTGGAATATCTAACTCTAAATTACATTTTTTATCTGATAATAATATAATAGAGAAAAATATTGTTCTTTGATCTCTTTTGGAAAATTTAATAACACCACCATAATCTGAATCACTTTTAGTTTTTATTAAAGATGATAAAATTTTAAATTGATTAGATGTAAATCCTAATTTAAATTTTGTAGACCCGACACATAGTTGTCTAACAGTATCTTCAACTATTCCATCATTATTATTTTCAATTGTAAGAAAATGAAATTTAGATAAATTTTGATGATATGTAGTATTAATATCATGTACATCAGTATGAGATATAAATTTTTCTTCACTTAAATTTTTATAATTACTAATATTTTTATAATCTTCTTTACCATTTACACCATTTTCAGATATTTCAGAATCATCATTTATATTATCATCATCTATATTATCATCATTATTATTATAAGATTCTTTAAAATTATTATTATCAGATTCGTTAAAATTATTATTATTATTTTTAAAATTATTATGATTGTGATTATGGTCATTGTTAATAGTATAAGGTGTAGTCCACATATAAATTTTCTCTTGTTGAGCTAAACCATTTATGTAAGATTTTAATAAATTCATATTTAAGTTTGAATATAATCCTATATAAGTATCATCATCATATCTTTGCGGCATTTCTAATGCTTCTTGTTTATAAATTGTATCTCTATAATAAACTTGGCATAATAATTCTTCGTTATGTTTTTTACTCTCTATGCGAATGTTATATTGATTTTGATCGTCAACAAATAATCTAATTTTTTCTTTCGAAAAAGATTTTAATTTTTTAACTAATTCTTTAATATTGATATAATTGATAATTTTAGTTTCTATCCAATCAGTATTACTAATTGGTAATACCTCTCTAATAAAACCATAAACATTATTATGACCTATTATAACCATATTTTCTTTATTTAATTCCACATAAGCTACATCATTATATTTGCTAACAATATCCATAAATTTTATAAATGGATCACCCGGAAATAAAAAATAGTTAGTTTCTATAGAAGGTAAACCTTTAGTCTGTTCTCTAAATATTTCTGCTTGTAATTCAAATAAAATATTAACATCTATACATGGATTATTATTATTATTATCAAAACATTTATTTTCAAATCCCGTTGATCTCGTCGAATAAGAAGAACAGGATGATGCGGACGAATATAATTTTTTTAAATTTGGTTTTTCCATTTTTTTATTTTTATTAGAAAAAATTTTACTTTTTTATTGTTTTAAAAATGATGTTACCAAATGTTGGTGGAGGTGCATATATCCCGAATAATCGTGAATTAGAAATAGAGATAGAAAATTATATTATGAAAAGTGGAGACGTTTTATCTGGACCATTGCATCTTTCTATTCTTCCGCAACAAAATACAGAGTTGACAAATAAACAATATGTTGATACACAAATCAATGACTTAAAAGAAAAATATATAAACGATGTTTTGGTTCCACTGATGAATGAATTAAAGTTGCTAAAACTTAATGACAAATCATTAAATGAAAAATTATTAAAACTTGATAAAAAGGATAGAGAGCTAGAAGCAGATATAGCAAAACTTTTAAAAAAATTTTCTGAACAATCAAAAATTTTAATATTGCTTTCTTTAAATTTAAAATCTGCAGTCATTATAAATAAACATCAGATAAAAATGTCAAAAGAACAATTAGAAGATGAAATAGAAAAACTACCTGAAAGAATTAAAAAAAATTTAAAGCAGTTACAAGCTACATTCCAAAAAAGTGTTGATGAGTTAAGTTCTAAAATTACTCAACAAATGAAAAAGATGAATAGAATAATCAATGAAGTAAACTCACTTAATCAAAAAGTTGATAAAATGAAAACTCTTAAAATCAATTTAGAAAATGAATTAAAGAAAAATTTACAAGAAAACTCTAAAGAAAATAAAGAACAGTTAGATTCTGTTAAAAGACAACTAGATGTTCTTAAAATTAAGTTAAATGCTCTTAAAACGGCATTGAAGATGAATCAGGAGAAAATGCATGTTAATAGAAAAGAAATTAAAGTACATCACACGCTACTTGACGCAATAGATAAAGTGCAACGGAAAATTAATAAAGTTATCACGAAGTTGTTGGACATTCACAAACGTAAATCTTAATCGACGAAGTCTTGGGTTTCTAACCTATCGGAGCGAAGCTCTTCGAGGCTTTAGCCGATCGGACCAAAGGTCCTCAGGTTACTAACCAATCGCAAATATTTTTCCCAAAAGTCAAATTTATTCCTAAAAAATGCCTATAATTTATAAACACAATCTTAAACATTTTGCTTCAAATCAAAGAATTACTCATGAACCACGTATGAATCCTGTTTATCATTATGATCATTGACATCGGATAACATTATTAGGACTAGACTGGACACAGTTGATTTCAAGTGGCCTTTAAAGCCGTTCGGTAGCGACATGGAAATTTTGTTTGTATAAAACAATGATGACAACGATAGAATTTAAAATTTCGATAACCACGTGTCTCTTATCGGCTGAGAGAGACTAGAGATGAGGAGATATTGCATCGTCCATAATTGCAGACTTAAATACTCCGAATTGCCAACAGCAGAAGACTTTTCATTTCACAGGTAATTGCAAATGAACAGCCTATCTTTAATCTCTTGATAATAAAATTTTTTACGTACACACTGTTGTAATAAATCTTTTTTCATTGTACTTGGGAAAACTCGCCCTTCGCGCTCACAAGAAATGTTGTAAAATAGTGCTTTTTGCCCGAAGTGGCCAGGAAAAATCCCAGTTATTCCGGGTGCTGCTTATCTTTAGCCGGGACGCTCGAAGTTCACAAAATGATTAATTAGACGCCATATCTCAGTTCTGGTGAATAATCTGTATAAGTGATAGAGTCAGGAGTAATACCAAACCGATTATGAAGTCCATTTCTGAAAATGTTTGATTTATCTTACTGCCATGTTAATGTCTTTCTGCTTATTTCTTAGTTCGGCTTAAGAACATCTATAAAAAATTTTTGCTGGAATCTTTAAGGTTGGTAATGAATTTATCCTCTTACAATCCACTCGTAGAAACACAAGCAAAAGGTTTGGTAGTGTCACACTTTTCTCGATTTCATTTTCGATCTATCTTTTCAAGATTGGAGTAATTTCAAGGCACATTATCTTGGATTTTCAAAAGATACCATTCTACAGCCAGAAGAAATTTAATAAAAATTTCGCTAATTTAAAAATTGCGCTACTATTTGTTTACACAAATAGCATAGTAAAACAATTTTTCAGAATTAAAGCCACTCGGTAGCGACATCCGCTTGTGGCCATCAGGTGATAGTGTATTAAATAGGCGCTGTCCGGTCTAGTCCTAATAATGTTATCCGATGTCTATGATTATGATAATAGAGAAACAGTTCACACGGAAGGAGCTGGCATCTTTTCTGGTATTGGAAGTATCGTTAACTTAATTAAAAATAATAAAGATTTGATTACATCTGCTGCAAAAGGAGCAGCTGCTATAGGTAGTACAGCTAGTGCAATATCAAATGCTGTTAAGTCTCAAAACGAATTAAAACAACTAGAAGCTATTCGTAAACTTAGGAATGATTCTGAAGAACTAAAAAATTTAAAAAAACTTTCAGAGGAAACAAAAAACAAAATTGCTAACATAGCTGTGGGGGAAACTTTGAGGTGCGGAGCTCCGTCTGATAGTAAACATAAGAAGAAATCAGGCGTAGCCATAAAACGTTCAATTGAAGAAATAAGAGGTAATGGTGTTAACAGCAACCTTCGGTCTAACCAGCAAAGATGTAGCGGAGCTGGTCTAGCAAAATTCTAAAATTATATTTTAATAAAATTTTTTTAGTAAAATTATTTTAGCAGAATTTTTTCTGTGTGTGAGAAAAACAAAAAGTCAAATTATTTTTTATAAAAATGTCTTCGCTTATCGAAAATAAATTGGAATTAGATAAACCACCAGGTGTTAGTTATAATCAAAAAAAGAATGACTATATAAGAATTGCTATGAATCCCGGATCTTCCAGTAGAGTAAATACTGGAGGAGATTTAATTTTTGAAGTTGATAATCAGCAGAGTTATATATATCTACCTGATTCATTTTTACACTGTGAATATTCTTTATATAGTGATGCCAATTTTACAACACCATTACCAGATACCGATAATATTGCACTAGAGAATAATTTCTTTCCAAAATTATTTACACAAATGCGTTTAGATGTTGCAACTCAAAATATAGAAACAATAAGTGATTCTCCAGGTGTAATTGATACAATGCTTAGATTTGTAACAATTGGTGAAAATAATAAAAAGTATGAAATCGAAGGTTGGTTTCCTGATACTAATGATGGTATAATTGTTGATGATTTAACTCACGCTGGAACAGATGCAGCAGGAATTGCGAAAGATGTAGAAAATATTGCAAAACATTTAAATAAAACAAACAATAGTGCATATAAAGAATGACGTGAATTTAACAAGAAAAGTAAACAGACAGTAAATTGGTCATTGTCTCCATTATTCGGATATTTAGATTATGATAAAATATCATATCAATTAAAATTTAAGTCAATAATTCATCGTACAGCGAATAATGAATTAATATTTTTTGGTAAGACTGGAAAAAAAGCATATTTAAAAATTGATAGACTTGAATGGTGGATTAAGCATATTACTCCTAGTTTAGAGATTGAAACAGCTATTGCAAAAAGATTAAATACTAACAAACCAATTCCAGTAAATTTTCTAAAGCGTACTGCTAGTTCTGTAACTTTTTCTGAACAAAGATTTAACTGGCATTTTACTAGAACTGCGAATACTCCAAGATATTTATTACTAACTTTTCAAAGAAATAATTCTCCAAGTTTTGATAAGAACAATAATCTCTTCCATATTAATACAATTCGAAGTTTACAAGTTTCATTAAATCAAACCCGATATCCAATTGATCCATTAAGATTCGATGATACCAATAATCAATTTATGGAAGGATATGATTCTTATCGAAATCTTTGTGTAGAATTTGGAGTTGAACCACAATTAACTCCTGGAGATTGGAGACATTTATATCCTGTTTTCTGTTTCGATTTAAGTGCACAATCTGAAGATATTATCAAGACTGGTTGTTATGTAACAATTAATATTGAAAAGAAAGATTCCACAACTTCATTGATTGCTTATGGTTTATTGCTAGAAGATGTAAAATATTCTATTGAAATTCTTAATGGAAAGATGGCAAGGATAGGCTAAAGCCAGAGGAGCTTCGCTCCGATCGGTTAGTAACCTTAGGACCTTTGGTCCGATAGGCTAAAGCCCAAGACTTCGTCGATTAATTAATTAAATTCTTAGATTAAAATTTTTTTAGTAATTAGTAATAAAATTTTTTTGTAACTAGAATAGATTAAAAATTCTTAACTTAAAATTTTTCATAGCTATAATAGATTAAAAATTTTGATAAATGTCGCAAGCGAAAAGTAATAATAATAAAACTTGAATTAAAATTACGTAATATTGTTGACAAAAATACACCTAAAACTATTACGATTAACAAAAAAAGTATTACATAAGTAAAGCAATGATAGAGAATATTCAATTACAAGAAGAAAAGAATGGCGGGATTCTCCCATTAATTCCTCTAATAATAGGAGGTATAGCAGCAGCAGGAAGTGTTGCAGGCGGGACAGCTGGTATTGTCCAAGCAGTAAATAAAAATAAATCAGAGAAGGCAGCATTAGAAGAACAAAAACGTCATAATAGAGAGTTAGAGAAAGTTGCTAGGGGAGAAGGAATAGTAGATAATTTCATTAGTAAACTAAATTTAGTTGATGAAGGAAAACGAGTTCTTAAAAATATTCTCCACAATGTTGATGATTTAATTGAAATTAAAGAAACTAAAGATGGTTCTGGAATATATCTAAGTCCTAGTATGATTCGGTAATAACCTCAGGACCTTTGGTCCGATCCGGTAAAACATTTATTTTATCTTTTAAAATGAATTCTACAAATTCCGAAAATTTAATTAAATAAAAAATTGCTAATTTAGATTTATTAAATTATCTATTAAACAAAAATAAAAACTCAAATTGTCAGCATATTGGAGGTGACATACAAAAAACATTAGAAAACTTTCCTGGATTTATTTTGAGTAAATATTCGAAAGAATAACATCTTCCCGGTCATTCATATACCGGTCCAGGAACTCGATTAGATATAAGACTAGATGAGAATAATAATCCGAGACAAGGTGAAGAACCAATAAATAGAGTAGATGCCGCAGCTTACAGGCATGATTTAGCTTATCGAAATCATGATCTAAGTTCTCGACATGCAGCTGATAAGAAGATGATTCAAGAATTAGATAGTATTCAAAATCCTACATTTAGAGAAAAAATTGAAAGAATGTTTGTTAAGAAAGCTTTACAAGCTGAAATATTATTCGGTCAGGGTTTAAATGAAACGACAGCAAAGCTGTCTGGGAGCAACGCTCGAACCTACGCGTCTGAAATGTCGAATGACCTAGGACGCTATGCGTCCGAAATTCATAAAGAATATAGAAGGCCTAAATATTTATTGAAAGTAAAAGTATTTAATAAAGATGATATTTGGGGTGCTGATCTTATTCATATGCAGAATGAAAAAGATTATAAATACGCATTGACCGTTATAGATTGATATACACGATACGCTTGGGTAAAGCCTTTAAAAAATAAAAGTGTTCTATCAGTTAAATATGCGTTTGAAGAAATCTTTAAAGAAAGTAATAGAAAGCCAAAAAAATTGTTTGTTGATAAGGGGTCGGAATTTTATAACCGAAACGTTCAGCCACTATTTGAAACTGTTTATTCAACTGAAAATGCAGGAAAAGCTGTAGTGATAGAAAGATTCAATCGGACGTTAAAAAATAAATTATTCAAGAAATTTACTGAGCAAAGAAATCAGAAATGGTTGAAGATATTACCAGGAGTTGTAGAGGAGTACAATAATAAAGTTCATTCTGGTATTGAAGAAACCCCGAAGAATGCTTCTGACGACCCTGATTTGATAAGAAAAAATATTCGAGAATAATTATTCGAACGAAAATAATAATTTGAATGAGAGTAATCCGAATATGCAGAAACTTAAGCCGAAATTTAAAATTGGAGATAGAGTTAGAATATTTAAATATAAGAATAAATTTGAAAAAGGCTTTGTCGGATACTGGACTAAAGAAATATTTGAAGTTTGTAAAATAAATCAAACTTATCCGATTACTTACGAAATCAAAGATTTAGATAATGAAGATATCAGAGGCCGATTTTATCAAAATGAATTACAACGAAATGATTTTTAATTATCATTATCATTATTATTGGAACTAACGTTTCGGGAATGAAATTCCGTTGTTAGGCGTAGCCATAGAACCTACGGTTCGTTCAATTCTAACATAATATCAAGAAATGGTACTCCTTTTTGTAATTTAAATAAAACATAAAGACATAATTGACCACAATAAGTAGTTCCCGGTTTTTGAATTTGAAATGTATTATAAATTCCATTGCCAAGTAATTTTTTGACTTCGTTTGTAGGTGGAAGTCCATAAGAGTCGAACCAATAGTTCTCAGCCTCTGGGCGGTCGAAATAGTAATTATCTCGATTTTTATTTAAGATACCTGCAGACCAATGTATTCCTTTTTGATCTGACGTATGAAGATTTGTTATGAAATTTATAGTTATTGATGGAACTTTGTTCCGGGAACTGAAGGTTCCTGTTGGCTTATTTTTTAGGAATTGTAATTCGGCTCTCATCAGAACATGAAAATTCTTTATTCCCAATTGATTTGCGATTTTCTTTAAATCGAAATTCGTTGTTGTTTGTGTTCCATATAATTCCAAAAACTCATTTATGTTGCTCATTTTATAATAAAAAAATTTCTTAAGGGACCCCTAGAAGTCAGAAGGGAGGGGGTATTGATTTAAAACTTTTCTCTAATGATGACTTTCCTTACTACTTAGTCAGAAGGGGGGGTATTGATTTAAAACTGTTCTTTAATGATGACTTTCCTTACTACTTATTCGATTTTGAAATAATTTAATTTAATCTAAATTAAAACGTTACATTGTTACATTTTATTTTTATGAACTCTCATTAAGAGGATATTGTTTATTTTATCTGTATTAAGACAGTAGCATTATCTGTTGCCACAGTTCTCAAACCGCATGATTGTTTTAGAAATCATACGGGTTGTGCATTCATAACATGGCGTTAATAGCATAAAAGCAATCTATTAATTCATTCTCTGCTTTGAGGGAATATTCTGTTGTTATAACAATCATTCAATACAATATCGCAGTATCGATAGTCGAGACCGACTGTCGAACCAAAACCGCAACAGTTCTGGTTTTGGTCGGTAGTTTGGTTTTGGATCTGGCTCGCGTTATGGCCGATGAAATGATTTACAATGTGGTGCAATTTCCTCATTGTCATTCAAGTACATTTAATCATACGCGTCATGTCATACCCATATGTTGTCAAGCAAACTTCATACACCTACAATGCCGCTTTGCTTAGATCACCATTCATAATTTTCACTTGCTATTTAAACACACACAATTCATAAAACGTGACACATTACAATCTTAGTTTAAATCTTATCATCACAATGGTTGGATCTACTGAAAGATCTGTTCGATTGGAGACAAAGCGGAGAAGAATTCTGAAGTTAACAAGGGAAATCATACATCTGCAAGCACGAAGTAAAATATTCTTACACTTGGATATGAGAAGAATTTTTGAATATATCGGAGAACCGCACATCAATTATAGGACATGATTTAAGAGAGAGAAAAAATTGTAATTCTCAAATTTTGAGATTCTTAACTTTTATGATTTTTTCGGTGTCCTGGAACGGACATGATTTAGGCGAGAAAATTGTTATTCTCAAATTTTGAGATTCTTAACTTTTCTGATTTTCGGTGTCCTGGAACGGTCATGATTTAAGCGAGAAAATTGTTATTCTCAAATTTTGAGATTCTTAACTTTTATGATTTTTTCGGTGTCCTAGAACGGTCATGATTTTCAAGGTAAAAATTGTAATTCACAAATTTGAGATTCTTAACTTTTATGATTTTCGGTGTCCTGGAACGGACATGATTTAAGCAATGAAAAATGTCATAATCAAAAATTTGAGATTCTTAACTTTTATGATTTTTTCGGTGTCCTGGAACGGTCATGATTTTGGGAGCAAAATGTAATTCTCAAATTTGAGATTTTGAAAAATTTGAAAATTGGGTATTTTTAAAAATCGACATAAATTCATGAATTTAGGTCTTCATAACCTGAGAAAATGACCAAAGTTCATGAATTTAGTCGTTTTTAAAAATACTATTTTTTCAAAAAATGATACTTTTTAAATGGACTAAATTCATGAATTAAGGTCTTAAAAACCTGAAAAAGGGTCTAAATTCATGAATTTATGTCGTTTTTAAAGATACTATTTTTTTGAATTTTATGGTGTCCTGGAACGGTCTTTTGCCCATTACTGTCTGTGTACAAGCCACTGCTTGTACAAGCCACTGGTGGTAAAAGAATGTTCAAAAATCCGCGGACAGAAATCGCATTGCTACGATCGCTTTAATCGAAATAATGATGAAATCAAGAATTTTAGACCCAATTTATTGGTACATAGCTGCCTCGGGAGTGAAAGCGCTCAAATCATAGGGCCTATCAAAAGAAATCAAAACTTTCAAAAATTCTCCATAATTTTCCAATTTTTTCCACGGAAAATTTTCATCACTAACCGTGGGGCAAGACGCCTTTTTGACAAAAGTTCAAAATTCAAATTTCTAACAATGATAAAATGATCATATCGCTGAGATATTTTATAGAAAGTCAGCTCATATCAACCTACTTTTATGTGCAAAATTTCAAACAATTCGGTTCATTGGACACTTGGCTAGAGACGATCGCGCTTAGGGGGGTGCGTCTTGCCCCACCCTACCCTACATCCACAAAATACGCTCAGCTGTACTTAGCCTAGTGACAAAACATGATATACAACGTTTGCTGCTACAACCGGCTACTTGAGACGTAATTATGTTTATTATTGATGTTTATTATAACTGTGGAGATAATTGTTATTACACTGTGGATACGTGGGGTCAGCTTATGACTCCATTTACGATTATGAACTCTTTGCACATTGCACATGCAGTAGCATGCATAAAATAGGCCTATTTGCATGTTCTAAGATATACTGGTACAACGCCTATTACAACTGCAGCCTACAGAAGACGCAATTTTGCTTATAACTGGGGGATAATTGATATTAGAACCAGTGGGGTCATACGCTGACCCCATTGTTTCATTACCGTTAGAAGGTTAAGGATCGTTTACAACTTACATCAACCATTTAATCGTATTGTAGGCTACTACCCTCAGCAGTTGTCAACTTTGATCACCCCTGATAGGCTGCCACACATGCGCAAAAAAAATAGAAAATCTTTGAAATTCTGCGCAAATGCTGGAAACATTTCTATGGCTGGAAAGTATCAGTAAGTGTCTACGCAATGATTAATGCTGAATTATGATAAAGACATTACTCCATCATAGTGATTTACAATACTCTTCATAATGCCCTAGCCAGTGAGTATAATCGTGCAGACTAGGTACAAGTGTTTCCTTCTCATAATATTTTGCTCTAAGATCGCTCTCTGCAAGTATTTCCCCGTAGAAACATCGCAACAAGAGAAGTTCAGGAAATTATAGCGCTATTACAGAGAGAAATATCAACCGCTCGCCGAATAAAAGGAAAGCAGTTCGTTAGCTTCCTCGGCCATTGTGGATTTCATAAACTATAGTTTGTGCCATCCCGGGCCGTATTGACGACAAATTGTAGGGTGAAACACAGCGTTAACGCCTGCTACAGAAAGTATAGTGCTTATTAATAAGCACTACTTTCTTTAACAGCCGTTTAACGCTGCGATTTAATTAAATCGCTTGAGCAAGAGGAAATTTATATCTTATGCACAGGCGAACTGGCAATCTGCAATCATTGTGATTATCATGCTCACAGCAGAGCCAGGATAGACATAGTGAGGATATGATCAAGCACGTCAAGTGTCGTGATTGCGAATGAGATTGTGCATTTTCTTAATTATTGAAAGTCCATGTTTCAGTTGTTTCCAATTACATATGTTTCATCTATATGTAGGCCTATAAGGGACGCGTAAAATTATTGAGAAGTTTGTTTTTATTTTGAATAATACGAAATGAAATAAAATATTTATCAAAGCTGTAGTAAGTCTAAGATAGAGTCGAGAAGATTCTTCAAAATATGTGAAATATATCGTGCTTATAAAATAAAGTGGATGCAAAATATATGATTGATAAATAAAGGGACATGTTCTACATATATTGTTTTACAAATATTTGGTGGCGTCAAAGTATCACGAAAGTAGTCATTCGTCATTGCAAACACTGTCTACATATGTAGACAGGAGGGCTGATTCAGTTGCTTAATTTGCCGCGCTGTTGAGGGTTAAATCTAGCCGGAAACGGATATGCCAGATGTCAAATGTGTCGGATTTAAAGAGCAAAACGGATCCTGTGCTAATTCGTTTTATGCCTTAAAGTGTGGCTCAGTTGTTAGAGACGATTAAATCCACATTCTGCAGAAAAGTTATTAACTTCAGCTGATGCAGTTTAACCGTGGACGCCCTCATTCAGGACTGATAGATACATAATTGGATTTCAGATAGAGATGGCTCATACAACGCTAAATTTCCCTTTTCTCTCGAGTTTTGTGATGTGTTCACCGATTGCTTATGTGAAACAATAAAGCGCTTTGCTGTTTTGTCTTGTCTTGTCAACCGTTTGAGTTAATAATATCAATTTCGATAATTGACAGAAAAAGTCCTAGAAATGGATAGATAGAAGCATAGAGCAAATATATGTAGGTAGAGTGTCGACTCAAAAAAGTGTCTGTATACAGTAAAAATTTTTATATGGAAAGGTTCAGTATTTTGTTGAGATTGCGCTCCTGAGATTACTGTCCAAAACATTATTTGAACATTTTTGAAAATGTCAAAATTTTGGAAGTTTTATACTACCCACATGGAAGCTCCTTTAGAAGTAGTATGAAACAAGTTGGATATCAAAAGGAATGAACATTTGCTAAAAACAACTTAGCTAAGCGGAAATTAAGCTGATTATCAAGGGAATTTGATGAACGGCAGTAGTAAGCAAAACTCCACTTCTGGACCGCGCAAGATGGCCGCCATCGCTGCGTCCCCCCCCCTCTGGCTCGGCAGAGTGTCGTGGTCGGCCGCCGTGGTGCTTCGTGTCTGAGTCCCCCCCCCTCTGGAACGGCAGAGGTTGTGGTCTGTCGTGGTGTGCCGGCCAGGTGGGTCCACGTTCACAACATGTTCGCTGACGTCCCCCCCCCTCTGGAACGACAGAGGTTGTGGTCTGTCGTGGTGTGCCGGCCAGGTGGGTCCACGTTCACAACATGTTCGCTGACGTCCCCCCCCCTCTGCAACGACAGAGTGTGAGACTCGGGTGAGTTGGTCCGACCGCCTGGTTGACGTGGGCGACCGTCTAGGTTGACGTGGGCGACCGCCAGGATTAGTCTTGAGGCTATAGTGTGTGATGTTTTTGGTGTGTAGCGTCCAAACGAAGCATCGGATGAGAAAACGGAGGCCAGATTCGGAATCTACGTGAAATTTTGGGTTAGGAAGGATGTTTCCAGCGAAATCGGAGAGAAAAAATTTTCGGCTGACGTCCCCCCCCCTGGACAGCTTGCTTCCAGTGGACGGATTTTGTCGTGCGATAGCTCGTTTGAAAGCTAAGAGTGAGACAAATTCAGTGAAAGAATCGGCTTGTTCGTATCTGCCTTCGTTTAGATGTGAGACGCCATTTAAGATTTTGGGACATTGGTGAAAAACGACAGAGTTAGAATTTGGGACGTTTTGGGCTGTAGCTTCAAAACGAACTATCGGATTGGTAAACGGATGCCAGATTTGGAATCAACTTGATGTTATTGTCCAATGAGGATCATCATCCAATGAGAATCAAGCATTTCTTTATAAATAGCGAGCCTTCCACAGCGAGAATCATTCCATCGTTGAATCACACGAGTGACGGACGCACATTTTCTCTCTCCCTAGTTCCCTGTTCTATTATCCAACTAAAATGGTAAGTCGCTACTTCCCTCCCTCTCCTCCCTTGAACGTAAACTTAATACAATCTTTTTTCATTTTCAGGCATCTACTCCATCTACTGCACTAGTAGGACAAAATGGCGGTCAAACGTTACAAGGTTCGCTACGGTCAGATCATCTACAACTGAGGCCAGTGGAAGAAACAACCAAGGTACATAATCCTACACCGCTACAGCGTAAATTTAAACAAGCCTTGCGTTATGATGATCATAGCGTAGTACTCCAAACGGGAATGCTCCCTTCCACGGATGTCAAGATAATGCACAATCAGTATGGGGACTACATACTGATCCCCGTGAGTCCGTACATTCGCCACCAACTTGATACTATTGAGGAGTACGTGACATTAAATATGGACATTCCTACTCCTCTTGCTCAAGAGTGGAAGGCTAGAGATGACAAGGATACTCCCTATAGAAAGATTTGGGATGGTAATCACATTTGCCTACCGGTATCACATTGGTGTACTTACTATAAGAAGGATGGAGATCATTCAATACCCATCAGATGTGATGAGCTCGGAGAAGGTACTTGGGATATCCTTTTCAAAGTGAATGGGCTATATTATGGTCGACACAAGGATAATAAAATAGCCTCTCTCTCCATGCATATGGAATCCATCCTATATATTCCGAAACCACCCAACGTGGACGACATAATTGATCAAATCCTTAACAGCAGTGGTACGAAGCGCAAGTCGGAGAAGAATGCTACATCAAAACGCAAATCAAAGAAGGAGAATTGCTAGTCCTTTCCTAACTCTTCCCTATGACAATTCGCTTATGTGCTTTGAGTGTCGTAGACGTGGTCTTATTAGATACATTTTACTTCTTCGTTGCCATCATATCATTTGTGTATTTTGTCGTGAAAAGCATCGATGTAATTCTTCATTTTGTAATATGTTATAGAACGTTTCCTTAGATGTGTAAATTTCCGTTTTAGGCTTCTATCATCATTTTTATGGATTGTGAGGGTGAACCTGTACAGGAGCTCAGTGCTATTGCTATGAACAATTGGACATATCAGATTGTTAGTGTCTATCATCAACATGCCAACTGCGATCCCAATGTTGATCAATGGGCGAGAAAACACATTCATGGACTTAATCTGAAATATTTGCAAGACTATGGCTTTTCTTGTGAGAGTGCTCTTCTTATTGACTTTAAACGATGGTTAGCTGCTTTCAATGTTATACGCATCTTTTGTAATAATCCTGGTAAGGAGAGGAAAGTATTTCCCAATCTAATCATTGATGATATTTTGCTCCCACCTTGGGATAGTAGAGTGAATCAACATTATCATGAAGTCACGAAACGTTTTAAGGATTTGTGTGTTCCTATTTTGTCTGTTCGTTGTAGTAGCTACGTTCATAACCAATGCTTCTTTCCTCCTTACCTCAACACTGCCAAAGTCCTGTATGGTTATCATTGCTCGCTGTATGATAGTTACCAGCTGTATCTATTTTATCTCTTTCAAACCATTGATTTATAATGCATGCTTGTTACCATTATTCAATAAATGTTACTATGAGAAGAGTTGTTGTTTTCATGCAATGGATGGGTTAGATAAAGGGCGATCATGTCTTTCTCAAACGACTGCGGAACATTACGTTTTCATAGGCAAAGTTTAAAAGGAGCTGTTCAAGATTATGTGATAAAATTTCATAAAGATGAGACCGACATCGAAGCAGTGGTCGATGATGCTAGCACTCTATTTCTAGAGTTAATGAATACATTCTCTGATAGCATTATCATGGCGCGATTAGTTGCGAAAATTAAGTTTAGTCATTTTGGAAAGGAAGAGGTGGAAAGTCGCTCTTTCCATTTTGCTTCTTATTCAATGGAAGTGGTAGATCACCCCGAAGAATTTTTTAAAAGACATATGATAAAAATTGCTGAACGTCTTAACGCATTTAACCATCATGGTAGCAGTCTAGTGATTGAAGCGATTTCAGATATTCACATTCAACTTTCCATAAAGAAAAATTGAAAATGCAGTGGTACTTGATTGTAGCACAACTGGTTTTCGAGCTATGTCTGCTCACTCTCGAAGTATATTCCTTCTGTACATGCGTCTATTATTTAGAAAAGGCTAGCAAATTCATATCTTCAAAAAGACTTGCTATAGACATCAGTAACGGTGAAACTATGTGTTGTGATGTATGTAAGCGAAAGGATGGAAATGAAAAGCGCATCTTCAAGAGATGTAAGCATGCTTTTTGTCAACGCTGTTTCATACGTAATTGCATTCAACTTTGCCAATGTTACCACTGTGATATTGCTCATTTCGAGTGTCACTTATGTCGCAATAGTTAGTACCTATGCAAATGTGGTAAAGATAGGTTTTAGCAAAGACTAACACGGAAAATGGCGAAACGTAAAATGACGAAACGTAAAAGTCAAAAGTTTTCTTCAGCCATTCAAGCTCTCCGACGAATGAAAGCAAATCAGCGATACAATGCTATACGACATGCCAACGATAAATTCATTTGTGAAATTATTTCTCATGTGAGGAAGTTGAGGACGAAGAAATTAGCGCCAAAACAACGAAAGTTACTTAAGCGATATGCTACAAAATTGCGTTTCATCTCCAATCCTAAAGTCGCCCTTCAAAGAAAGAGGAAAACTCTAACACAAAAGGGCGGTTTCCTTTCAGCAATACTTCCAATGATAGCTCCTGCCGTGGGCAACCTATTGGGAAATATCTTTGGCTCTAAGCGTTAATTATGCAAATGTTGAGTCTCAAAGTAATAAAATGGATTTCAGACTTCAATGTGATAAAGTTCTGACTGTATCAGGTCCATCTCATGCAGGTAAAACTGTTTTCACACTGAATTTATTGGATAAAAGAAGGGAGTTGTTTAAGGAACCTATCAATCGAGTGATTTGGTGTTATAGTATTTATCAACCGTCGCTGTTTCAGGAATTGCAAAGTCGCAACTTTATTCGACATGAAGGAATTATTCCAGTGGATAAACTTCAGTCTAATGATGTTGTTGTATTGGATGATTTATTAAAAGAAAGTAAGAATTCAAAAGATGTTACAGATATGTTTACTCGCGCAGCACACCATAAAAGGTGCTTTATCATCTATATTACACAAAATTTGTTTCCTGATGGAAAAGAAGCTCGTACACGAAACCTGAATACACACTATTATGCTATTTTCAAGAATCCGCGAGATAAAAGTCAATTTGAAATTTTAGCGCGACAAGTTGCACCCAGAGGATCAAAAGCCTTAATTGAAATTTTTCAAGCAGCTACTGAAAAACCATACGGTTACTTATTCATTGACTTTACGCAAGAGTGTCCGGAAGAATTTAGATTTCGAAGTGATATTTTGAAAACTCCCATGATTATCTACAAACTATGAGTTCTTATTCTCGCATGATTGTTATTCCTCAGGATGAATATGTACAATTGACTGCCATGCAGCAAGTAAAGCAACCTCTTGCAAATCAAATGTATAGGAAAGAAATAGATTATCAGCAAAATGTTCACATCAAAGATCCACATCGTGCTGTATTATTACAATCGGAAACTGTTGAGCAATTGAAAAACTTGAAGAATAAGATGCGTGACTCTGTATCGACTGCTACACCTTTAGCATCTCGCGCACATGCCATATCTCTTTTCAATAGTATTGAGCCCCATCTCAATGTAAATGATAGAGGAGAAATCATTACAGATGAAAATAAAGTGATTGATGCTTCACGTTATGAAGACTTGATTCAGTATGCGACACGTAGAAAGCGCCGTCAGGGCTATGTTCCACCTGGTTGGTCATACTTTCTTAAACTATTGAAAAAGCATAATGTGCCAAAATTTGCTTTGAATAATGAGACATTGAAAGAACTTGATTCAACAGTGGCTACTACTCCAATGCTTCAGACGATGAAAATGCCAACAAATTGGTTTAAGGCGTCACCTGCTACATCCCCTCCCACACTCACTAAGCAAACAAGAGGAAGAACTCGACGTAGATCTACATCGCCACTAAAACTGGTAAAAGGAAAACGTAAAACAGCTCCTCCCAGGAAATACATGTTCTCAGATTATTAATATGAAGCAGATGTGTTGCTTGCCATGTAATGAGCCACCAGAGGTGAATGTCGTTGTCACTTGCACTTGCTGCGCCAGCTCTCATAATGAAACCCCTAAGCAATGTGAACACGATCGCAAAACCGCTAAAGCTAAATGCTGCAGTTGTTGTAAATGTAGAAAGGGAAGAAAACAAAAAGATGAGAAGGAGGAAAAAGAGTCAGTCGTCATCGACTGAACGTTTGAAGTCAATCTATTATGATGTAAAACATCCGGCAGGATTTGCATCTATCAAGAAATTATCAAAAGCGAGTGGTCTTCCACAATCACAAGTGAAACGATGGTTAAAGGGTCAGGCTACCTATACACTCCACAAACAAGCGAAAAAGAAGTACCGCACCCGCCATTATATTGTTCATGACATCGATGAACAGTGGCAAGCAGATTTGTGCGATGTTGCCTCCATTTCAAAACATAACTCGGGCAATAATTTTATTTTAACCGTCATTGATATTTTCTCGCGTTATGCGTGGGCTCAACCTTTAAAAAATAAAGAAGGGAAAGGAGTAGCAAAAGCATTCCAAACAATTTTTCGAGAAGGTCGCATTCCAAAAAGAATTCAGAGTGATCAAGGAAAAGAGTTTGAAAATCAGCATGTGACAAGATTATTTGAGAGGCATGACATTGAGTTGTTTAGTGTAAAGAGCGCTTATAAAGCTGCACTCGTTGAACGTTTTAATAGCACATTAAAAAATCGCTTGTGGCGACATTTTACTGCCAACTTGACACAAAATTGGACAAAGGTTCTACAAGATACACTCCATGCCTACAATCACTCTATCCATCGTTCTATTGGACTCAGACCAGTAGATGTAAATGCTGACAATGTAGATAAAGTGCGCGAATCATTCCAACGTAAACGCACTCATGTGAAAAGTGATGTGAAAATTGGCGATAAAGTTCGTATCTCAAAAGTGAAAAGTGTTTTTGCTAAAGGGTACCTCCCGAATTGGACAGAGGAGGTATTTACAGTATCAAGGATTAATCAAAAAGACTCTCCGACCACCTACAAGTTGAAAGATTACGATAATGAAGAAATTGAGGGTAGCTTTTACCGCGATGAGATTGAGGTAGTCACTGAAAGTGAAACATATTTGGTAGAGAAAATCATTCGATGTAAAAAACGGCAAGGTGAAGAATGGTGTCTTGTTAAATGGACTGGTTATCCTTCAAGTATGAACTCTTGGATGCGTCGTGCCGACATCTTTCATCTAAGTGATCGACAGTGATTCATGCAAAGTTGTAACTAACAATGTTTAGGGTTTGAGCTATGAATCCAACTGCCTCATTTTATTCACGACCCTCCTACGTAAGTGGTGGAGGACAAATTTACATCGGTGCTCGCCGCCAACGTGGAGGTAGCATACTTGGTGCACTGAAATCTGTTGTAGCACCTCTCATATCCAATGTCGGTAGATCTTTAAAGCGAAATGTTTTAAGTAATGCCGTTGGCTTTGCTGGTGATGTTGCTAGTGATCTTTCCAGAGGTAGAAGTTTTAAGAGCAGTTTGTTGAATCGTGGGAAGGAACGCGGTTTAAAAACATTGAAGCAGACCATTGCTGGTGTTACTCAAGGAAAGAAATCACCTAAACGAATGAAAAAAGGAAGGAGGAAACATCGCGGAGCTGGTAAGGTGCGATCTTCAGTCAAAAGGCATTCACGCAAACGTCGTAGAGGCTCTAATCATTCATCAGGCGCTAAACGACGACGCTGCTATAACTTCTAATCATGGAGTGTAAAACTTCCGGTTTTTGTTTGTTCGATCAACAAGCCATACAGACAGATATTCTTAGTTCAAGTATTGTAGATTATCATCCTCGAACAGCTGAGAATGCTGGCCCCATTGAATTTGTTATTCCTGGTGGTAGTGATGACTACATAGATTTGAGTTATGCGATGCTTGATTTGAGGTTTAGAATTCAGCAAGCAGATGGAACTGCTATTGACGATGCACATAAAGTTGGACTGAACAATTTACCATTGACTACATTACTTCGCGATGTTTCTCTAACGATTGGAGAGCAGCAGGTGGAAGGTGGTCAAAGCGATTATCCCTATAAATCATATTTCAATCATGTATCACAGTTTCATCCAGCAGCACAAAAAAGTCATATGGAAGCCATGGGATGGTACAGAGATGAAGCAGGAAAATTTGATGTTGAAACAAACAGTGGCTTTGTAAAGCGATCTGCTATGATTAAAGATAGTAGAGTATGTCAGCTATATGGTCCGCTGAATTTAGACTTCTTTAGACAGTCAAAGTTTTTACTCTGTAATACCAGCATGCGACTCAAGCTGACATTGAATAAGCCTGAATTTGCGCTGAATGCATTTGCTAAAGATGACAATTTTAGAATTCATGTGGAAGATATTTCACTTTACATTCGTCGAGTAGTACCGAATCCAAGTGTCATTAGAGGGCATGCTGAAGGTCTTAACCGCCAAAATGCCATTTACCCCGTTCAGCATACAAAGCTTCTCACCTTTACAATTCCGAAAGATCAAAAGAGTTTCATGAAAGATGGCCTCTTTCCATCGGAAGCACCGAAGCTCCTCATGGTGGCAATGGTTGAAAATGATGCATTTAATGGTAATATAAAGAAGAATCCTTTCAATTTTAAACACAATCAGTTAAGTGAAATTGCTTTACGTGTTAATGGTGTGAGTCATCCTGGTCCACCCTACAAACCAGATTTTGCTTCGGATCAATTTATGCGCAGTTATGTTGATTTTATGGATGTCTTTGGCTTTTACAATACGGATGATACCAACGGACTGACTATGAAAGAGTTTAAGAGTGGATATACTATTTATGCATTTGATTTGACTGCTGACAGCGATATTAGTGCACCCTATCGTCAAGCGAACGTGCCTCATAATATTCGTTTGGATTTGACGTTCAAAAGAACACTACCTGAGACGATCAATGTATTAATTTATGCAGTCTTCGATTCAAATATTGAAATTACAAAGTATCGTGACGTGATTCTTCAGTATAATCGTTAATGAGTTGGTTGACTGCTGACGATATTAAGACTAAAGTGCAGCGTAATGCAGACGAAGCGACGTTGAAAGCTTTCGATAATGTCTATTCACTCGATACCTTACCACCTGCAGTAAATCACTATCCCATCTTTATTGTGCTAAACACTCATTCACAGAATTTAGGCGGTGAGCATTGGAAAGCGATCTTTATTGGAGAAGACCGACGTGGTGAACTATTTGACTCTCTTGCTCAACCTCCAAATATACCAACACAGCAGTGGTTGAGAAAACATACGCGTCAATATCAGCGAAATGAACGCATACTACAACATCCACTTTCATCAACGTGTGGTGCTTTTGTACTGTACTTCATCTTAAAACGTTTACATGTATCTCGATTTGCATCTGTTATTCAAAACTTTTCATGTAATCCATCCTCTAATGAAAAAATGATTTGTAAGTTCTATCATGATTTGAAATAAAAACATCATGTTGGAAAAATTGTTTTTTATTTTACAATCCGCTGGGTACGTACATACTCAATGAGATAGTCTAGGATCATATTTGCTTGTTCATGAGATTTTAGTCCAGTAATGATCACTTTACTATTATGAAAGATTGCCACATGCACAGGCAACCAACAACTAATGAGAGCTGCAGGAAAAAGTTCGGGTTCATAACACAAACTGTAACTGCTGGTACGAATCTTCAAAAATGATAGACTGTCACTCAATTGAGTAGAGATCACCATATTGTCCACAGTCAGATTCGACATCACACACCTCTCCCTCTTCCATATCCGACGTAGTAGTCTTTGTAGCTCTAAGCGCATTGACTGCGCCGATGAATGAGAAAGGGCGCCGAGAATCTGTACAGTCCTATTTGGGAAGAGTTGAAGATTCCGTGAATTGTTCATCTTCACCACTAACATTTGAGGACGGCCCGGGTAATACTTGCTGTTTGGAAGCTGTTGGCGTAATGTTGTGAGATCGATTTTGGTGTAGAGTCTGAAGCGACGGAGAATGTTGACGATGGTGTAGCGATGGCGCTTCATGATGAAAGAATGAGTAAATTGAGCGATGTACCTTCCTTTTATACTTTTCCCAACTACCTTGATGAAATGTGAAGTTAGTATGAAGTTGGGAATGATAGAGTTGAATTCGCCGATTGTTGACGCGCAGCCAGATGCGATTTCCAATACGTGAATGTCTTTTCATATAGAAGTATTTCAAGTCCTTCATGATATGATGTAGAGATTGAAAATGATGATAAGATAAAACAAACTCTCTTCTCACATTTCCAGTTGAATCTTTGAAATAGACGTTCCGATCATGATCCGTTTCAATACGTTGTAGGGAATCTAATTTCCAACTCATGGTGCGTGGTAATCATATCTGATTAAGATTTGCATAGTAGGGCGATGAACTCACGACGAATAAATGTCATGATGGAGCGATGTATGTATCTTCTATACTTCTCCCAATTGTATTTGCGAAATGAGAAACAGTTTGCGGAATGAGAATGGTAGATTTGAATTTCATTTCTGTAATGTTGAAGCCAAACTTGATCACCCAAGGAGATGAATCTTAATGTTTCAAAATATTCCAAATCCCTCATGATATCATTGAGGTTGACAAATTGTCGCCATGTTAATGTAATTCCTCTTGATGTATGACCATGAGAATTTTTGAAATGTACGTTTCCATCACGATCAACTCTGATATATTGTAGAGAGTCCAAAATCCAAGTCTTCATGATGTTATGCAAAGTTGCAGATTAGCAATATAAAAATGTCGTTTTATCATATTTTGCTTAGCAATGCGGCTACAAAGAGATTTACTAGCAATCGAGCCGCACTCTTTTCTACTCCCATTGATCATGCACAACAGCTAAATGGGAATTGGGAAGTGGGTGTCACTCAACTTGTTTATAGCAACTGTGTCTATACTTTTGATCATGAGGTGATGACTATTAATATGAGGCGTACAGCTGCTTATCAATGTGAAAAGGGGTGCCGAGTATACATTCCACAGTGGCCAAAGAAAGATCTCTTATCATGTAAAAAGTTTATATATGATTTCTTGAATAAAGCGTGTAAACATATTGTCCAATTTACTCCGCACAATGATGATTATAATTATGTACATCATGTAGTTGAGAAAGATTGGATTGTTGGTTTAAGTCCAAGTTTAAGAAATGATTTAGGCTACCTCGCTAGCGCCTTAACAAGCTATGATAATTTTAACGTTAATTACCACATAAGTGGTCATAAACAGTTAATATATCGAGAGGAAGCTTATTATGTAGATCTTATTCCAAGAAATGAGAAGACGTTGGTGAAGAAGATTGTGATTAAGCCAAGAAAGACAAACATGACTCCTGAAACATTATTGAAGAAATTTAATTATCTCCTTCGAGTTGATGACAAACAAGTGGCAACATTGACTTATATTAAATCATCTAATCATATTGCAATAAGCAAATTAAATGATGATGATCTAGTATTAGTTTGTTCAAAAGATTTTCATCAGTTCTTACGACATCGTTCTGCAGCTGTTCATGGAAAATCTGATATGCAACATTTACCATGTGAAAGGTCAAATCAATTTGATACAGAATGGGCCGTATCTTTATACAGAAAGTGTGTAGAGCCTTTTGGTGGTTTCTTACATGAAACAAGAGTGTTGATGCCTCGCATTATTACTTCGGTTAAATTGGTTGTAGATTATTTAAATGAAGTGATTAATGAGCAACATATTTCATTTTCTGAAAAAGAAGGTACTTTGTCTCTCACTATAAATGGAAAAGGTATTGAACTAATTATGGATAAAACTCTAATGGACATTTTGGGTTTTGATCAAAATATCTTTAAAAGTGGTACTGTAACCAAAGCTAGCGCAGACATGTCGCTATCGCGTCGTATTAACTATTTTCAGATATATTCCAATATTGGTGAAGATGTACGTGTGGGAGATGTTGAAGCTCCATTGCTAGCAATGATACCATACCAGCCAAAAAGCTGCAGTATTTTATCTGAGCATACTTTCAAGAAAGTGCATTATACAAAGCTGAAATCAAACTACATCCCACAAATTGATATTGCCATTTATGATGATGCTGGTGCGTTGATTCCTTTTCATAAAGATGCTGTGACAAGTATTACACTCCATTTTCGAATGAAGAGTTAATGCAAAAGTATGCTAATATATTTTTTCCAATGTGAATAATATGGAAAGTGAAAATAAGGACTCGTTTCTAATCTACTTGCCCAGTAATGCTTCTATGAATAAATTTCCCAAAAATAAACCATCAGACTATCGAGTAGAATTAAATCGGCCACTGCATTTAGAAGGTGAATGGGAAGTTGGCGTTTCTAGTATTTGCTATGATAGCAATATTCAGAATGTGAATGATTTGGAAGAAATGATATTGACTCCTCGCACCCATGATGGAATAACGATGAATAATGCATTTCAGTTCCCATACAATTTAACATCAGATGGAAAGTGGAACTATGAATGGATTCAGATAAAATCAGATTCTTATGAGCCATTTGGGAATGAGAAAATTATTAAGGCATTCAACAGTGGTAATACTTCCATCATGAAGAATAAAAATCAGAAAGCTTATGAGTTTACTATCTATCATTGGAGTGGGAGACAGTTCCTCCGCTTTCATTCTTTTACTAAAGGTCTTACGCTGAGGTTGGATAGTGAATTCTATCCACATCTTGGTTTTGGTCATGGACTACATCTAACGTCAATTGCTACTGCAAATGTTAAAAAAGTTTATTCAACTCGAATCAACAAATTTCATTATAGATTTAAAATATTTGATGAAGATGTTGTAGAATGCGAAGAACGCATCATTTTGAAAAAGCGTGGTGTTCAACCTTTATCACTTATTGAGTTAGTAAAACGATGGAATGAGACTGTGGGTAAGAAGTATGGAGAGAAAATTATGGCGGACAAAAATAAGTTGGTTATTCAGAAATATAATGACAAACTTACAGTTTATTTCTCTCCAACCTTGCGTCATTTTGTAAGACATTATACGCCTATTATTGGAAGCGGTGTGGTGTATGGTTCTCATGAATATCACACTAAAGCTGATTCAGTTAATGATGAATGGTGGGTGGACATCTATGGTGATCGCATCAAGAAAATTTACCAGTCTTATGAAGAATCTAAAGTTGCTATCAATATAATGCCGCGTCTATATCATACAGTTGAAAGCTTCATTCATGTAGTAAATCCTTATATACAACAGAAGTTGAAGCATGTGATGAAAAGTAAATATGATGCAAAGACACACCACATTTCGTTTTCAATTGATAATCAACGCGTTGTTCTGAAACTGGGTGATGACATTCAATGTCAATTGAGTAAAAATTTGAAAAAACTCTTTGGTTTTTCAATGCTACAAACTGTGTTTGCTGCTGCGCATACGATTGGTATAGAAACACCAATGACACTTGATAAACATGAACAACACCTTTACATTCAAAGTGATTTGATTTTACCTATTTCTGTTGGCGAGAAAAAAGAATACATTTTACGTGATTTCATTCATGATAAAGACGCTTCATATGGAATAGTCGAGAAGATGTTTGAATCTATTTTCTATCATCCCGTCGTCAAACAAACTATACCCTCTATTGCTATCAAAATTACCAATGGTTTACAAGAGTGTATCCATGTGAAAGATACTAAATCCCTCGTAACTTTAGTGTTTCGGAAAACAAAGTGAAGTCATTGTGATATGTTTATTGAAATAAAAATATGTATATGAAAAAGTCTTTTCACAGATATAGGGGGAATGGGCTGACTGTAGGCATATATTCACAAGGAAGAAACGATCTCATGCGATACATAAAACAACCATGTATATCTACAAAAAGCAACATCAAAATACTGAGTTAAAGTTGATTATGTCAATACATCTCCTGAATGTGGTAGCGTGAGTTTTATTCTTTTGGGTGGAGGTATGTTTGTGTCAGGATGTCCATGTGGAAGAGATGTGTTATGTCCTATCCAACACCTCTTATCCTCCCATGCTGAAAGTGCTCGTTTCTTGAACGTGTACGTTTTCACAGTATGAACTTGAGATTTTAAGATTGTCATATTGACAAACGTTATAGTTTTATTTTTATAGGCCTTCTTATAGGACCGATGTTTCATTTTATGAACAATGGATTTTGATATACCTTTAGCACGCTTAATACTATCTGCACATTCTTTTAGTTTCATGGAATACATTTTAGGACGGAGGAGAATCATTTCATCTATTTCCTTTCCTGCTGTTTCATCCTTAAAACAACCAAGTTTGGCTTTATTCTGTATGGAATAGAGTGGATGAGTGGGATTGTAGTTAGATGTATCGAAATATTTTTCTAATGACTTACCTACTTCATTAAAATTTAAATCTTTTTGAGTGGTAATTCCTAAAAAGAAACTATCTGTATCACCACCCAGCAAGCGAACCTCTTTTACGAGAGGGCATGGTTTTAATATTTTGTAGAAGAGTTGATACATTTCAAGCTTGGAATAATCTAAAACGGCTTGCCCAATATAGATGGGTTTGCACAACTCAACTTCTGATTTAATCATTTTAACACCTACAAGATCCTCATCGATGATGTCTCTATCAATGAAAAGAGGTGATGAGGTCAATTTGTGATATTTTTGTTCATCAACGACTAGTTTGTAATTCATACGTTTTCTAACATCCTCCATGGTCTTTCCGAATAGACTATTATTCTTATATTTATAAAAATCCTTTTCAAAATTATTTTGGGCGAGTGCACGTTTTTGACTGTTACTATCTATGTAGGGTTTGAGGAAGGCTTTCTGTCTAAATTTGATAATGCGGTGAACTGACTTTAGAAGCATGCCCATTTCTAAATAGAATTTTAATATGCAGAAGTGTACGAGATAATTTTTCTTATCATATTGGGTGAGTAAAAGTTTGCGGCATGGTTTGTACCTTGGCTGTCCACACTCTGTTAAGTTATTATGAAATTGTGACATGAATGGTGAAAACATATCTTCAGTCACTTCGCCAGATTCAGGTGCGAGTGGGAAATCAGCAGTTTTATTTTTAATACTATTTGGATAAATCAAATCCACTTCAAAATAATATCCCCAATCACCTTCATCTGGAATATTCAGTATGTTTGAAGGGTTGGAGTAATACTCAAGCTCATTTTGATTTAACCAACTAAACTCGGAATGAGGTAGTGGTTTAGACAGTGAACTGCCATATAAATTATTTTGGTCATAGTACTTTAGGTGGATATGATCATCACCTACTGTTTCAGATTTTATATGATGTTTATTTACAAATGTGAGACCACCGCGTATTCCGCGCTCAAATATATTATACATCTCCGGGTCTTGTAAGAGATGAATGGTCTCACCAGTCATTTTAAAGGCTGATTTAAAGGACATGGCTGGTAGACTGACAAAGTGGATAGGATCTAATTTGTCTTCTTCTAATGCCACTCGTCGAAACTCCTGAAAGACATCAGCCAGCAAAATGACATCTAATTCTAAGTAAGCGATCATATAATCGCCAAACGTTTTACAATTAAATTTTAACCATGCCTCTTGAGCATGTTCATAGTCCTCTACTGGACAATCTTCACCCGTCAAATCGTTTTTGAATTTGTCAATGGAAGGAAGGGTTGTTTCATTTAGTTTAGACATTGAGCTAAAATACGCATAAGGAAAGACTCCTTTGCGAGTGATTATTTCATCCGTTAAGTTTGGATAGTGTTTCTTCAAAGTTTGACTATGGGGAAGAAACTTGAGATTACGAACGAGAGAAGCTAGTGACGCTGACATGAATTGAAATGAATCTAAAAATTTTATTTCGAAGAAGACTGTCTTATTTTCTTTAGTTTTATCTACTGGTACTTTTGCTGTCATTGCCATGAATTTTTCTCTCGTTTGTGCTATTACATTAAACTGCCACGATTTCATCTGGCTCAACCCTCCTTTTATGAGCATATGACTGTCATAGCCCTTAAAGTTATGAAAAATGACGGGTAGTACACGACGTCTCAACCTAAGTGAAAAGTTACATTTGGAGCAGAGTGCGTTTCTAAATTTACCAGTGATGTGATCATGATCACGCACTTTCTTAATTTTATCGTCATCAAACGTTTTATGACATTTAGGACAGGATGTGCAACTTTCAAATTTTTGTTTGTCTTCATCTGACATATGTAGTGACTTACGCTGCAATTGGGAATCATATGATTGTTGAAATTTTGCAGCTTTATCGAGAAATTCTAGAAATTTTGAAATGCAATCTTCACCTTGCCAAGTATGCATTTTGTTTTGTCTATTCCTAAAGTGGTCATGCCATACTTCATAGCAGGATATGGCTGCTGGCTTGTGGATGATATCATCAATGTAGCATTCTATGTCTGCGTAAATGACACGCAGGGGACTTAATTCGTCACCATTATCCCTATGTGAAAATATTTTATCTTTGGGCATGCGTTCCATTTGTAATTTACCTCGCTTGCACCATTCATAGTGAGTTTCAAATTTATCTTTACTCCAAAATGAGCGGATGCAGCGGTCGCATACAAAATGTTCACCTCTTTTAGAGTGCCCCAAGTGAGTGTACAAGCGAGAGATTTTGGGAATACCACAGTAGTGCCATTCCTCGCTATCATCCTGTTTTACTAATAAGAGGTTGACTACACGTTCATAACAAGTTGAACGTGAATTATAGCGGGCACCCTTCAACCCCTTCTCCCACACGTGAACGACAATTTTAATCTTATTATGTTTTTCGAACGTTTCTACATCTTTGATTTTCATGTTGTTACTATCACAACCTTCAAAGTCTAGTTCATCCTCCCACTGTCTATAGCTATAGGTGCGATCTCGATGCGCGTTGATATCATTATAGTGAAGGATGGATAGGACTGCATATTTGAAACACTGTGATTTACAATCAACATTGATGACAGCTTTCTTATTATACAACGTTTTTGGAAGTTTAAATGTGCCTCGAGCTGCATGACTTTCTAATAGGGAAATTTTGAATATGGCTGAGTCCACACCATCAAAAATGAGAGCGCTGTCGCGTTGATTGAATTTATCTACATTTGATTTTAAACATTGAATGTGAAAATTTAGCCAAGACTCGCAGTCTACAACTTCGGTTGCGGAAGAGGAAGGAACATGAAACTGTATTCTCTCCGTCACTTGACCCGTTTGAAAATCTATTTTAATATATTTTAGTTTAAGGTAGATGAGCGCCTTCATTCTAAAATTGTCTAAATTATTGAAGAGCGCTTCGATAATGTTAGAATTTTGAAGGAGCCACTCAGGAAAATCTACAATTTGAGTATTGGACTCCATGCAGTAGTCGCGTACTAAATTATTATGTGAAACATTAATGAGGGAGATGGTAGAGGTACCGTTGGTGTAGTGATCATTTGCATGCGTGTGTTGAAGTCTGTGCGAAGATCGCTGAAAGTGACTATCAAAAGAAAGAGGGCACAAATCGCAAGGAAAGGAGATGTCATCGTCAGAATCAACTTCACCTCCGGAGATTGACGCCGCTTTGCGTTGACACACACGTTGTTTGATGTGTCGAAGGAGACTGTGCTTCCTTGTAAACATATGTCCGCAGTCGGCACATTCCCACTCGTTGCCTTGCCGCGAGAGTCCTGAGCTGGAACTCACATCACCTGAAAGAGAAATCATTCTTTCATCTCTGTTCAAGCCTCAGTGTAGTGTTACAACCTACCTTGACTCAATAACTCTAAACTTTCCTCGAGAAGAGAGGGCGTTGGTGATGAAGTTGATGCCTGAAATTGAGGAAGATGCTATTAGTCACACGTTTGAGGGAGATGAGAGGAAATTTTCAACTTACCATTTCAACGAAATCAAGTTTAAGGTTGATACTTCTACAAGATAGAGACTTCACTCAAATTTGGAATTCACGAGATAGCAGTTCACTTGTACACCTCAAATAATAGTCAAAGAGAGAGATCGTGCGTTCGTCACTTGTATGATTCACAGATTAAATGAAATGACCTGAATGTCACTTTGCTTATATACTTTCATCCTCTTCATTCATTGGATGTTCATTCTGATTGGCTGCTTGTGTATACTTAAGAATAGGAAAAATGTTAAAGTTATCATTATTCAAAGTCAGCATTTCAAAGACAACATGACAAGTCCTCCAACAACACCAAATACCGCATTGGAGTTCTCCTCTCCATATACATCAGCAAAGGTGCTCGTTACACCAAATGCACCAAGAAAGGCGAAGGTGGAGAAGACATACAATCTCGACAATATACGAAAGTTATCATTATCGGAGGAGGATGAAGAGGAGTTGCCCGACCTAACAGGCATACGGTGGAAATATTTACAATATGATGCCGAAGGGGTGATGGAGATGACCAGCAAGTCGCACTTGCATCAAATATGGGAGTGGTACACCCCTAACTCCCAACCGCGAACCGTGGCGGAGTGGGCGTACATTGAGAAAGTGAGGGACGCTGCAGAAGAACGTTTAAAGCAGCTCAACTGTTTTTGTGATCTATGTGAAGCCAGACTCTGGGACGATATTGACGATGAAGACCTTTTGAAATACATGCCATAATAAATGTTTATTTCGTATTATCTTTGCTTTCATACTGACTTACTTGAATGGGGTTTTAGTGAATAATTTAACCATGTATACTTTTTCATTTGGAAATAGTAGCACGCTTAGTTTAACTTGTAAATCTTATAACATTTCATATGGGTGATAATGGTAGATGAAATAGTGTCAAATAAATTAAGATAGCTTACACTTCTGATACAGGGATAGCAATCGACTGCGATCCATGTGTAAAGAGCTTGTTAGACTACGGATGGGCTTAAGTGGATGATTTAACCATGTATACTTTTTCATTTGGAAATAGTAGCACGCTTAGTCTAACTTGTAAATCTAAAAACATTTCATATGGACGATGATGGTAGATAAAATAGTGTCAAATAAATTAAGATAGCTTACACTTCTGATACAGGGATAGCAATCGACTGCGATCCATGTGTAAAGAGCTTGTTAGACTACGGATGGGCTTAAGTGGATGATTTAACCATGTATACTTTTTCATTTGGAAATAGTAGCACGCTTAGTCTAACTTGTAAATCTTAAAACATTTCATATGGACGATGATGGTAGATAAAATAGTGTCAAATAAATTAAGATAGCTTACACTTCTGATACAGGGATAGCAATCGACTGCGATCCATGTGTAAAGAGCTTGTTAGACTACGGAAGAGAGAAGTGTGTTATGTTGCGTGTGGCGCGTGAGTGTCCTCCCATTTCATTCCATTCATCAATTCGTCTCATTGATAGAGACAGGTAGAACTCATGGTTCTCATAACGTATGCAATGGAAAGTTTTAGGCAACCTTCGACAGTTGGCTAAATGTCGCCCTGGCGCGAATGCATACTACGTTGAGACAGAGGCAATCACTTGCAAACATGACGCAGAGAGGTTTAACAAGATTGACCATTGCCGAATGTCCCTTGCGGTATACATAGCTACGGGTTTCACCGCCGCCCTTTACAGGAACGCCCGTCGAAAGGAAGTATTACACCGAACTTCATTTGCAACGTTCAAGTTGACTGATAGCAGATTCAACTAAATGATAGTATTCGCCAGTCCGAAGACTGCCCAGGGCAAACCGCGAGGAGGTTCTATCATGTCTTGCCCCATGGTGGCCCTTAAGAGAGCCGATGGTTCGTTCTCGGGGACGTGAATTTGACTATTGACTGGAATAGTCAATGGGTATGACGCTTAGGTTGTCGTATACCCTATACCGCCTAAGCCGTGGTGGTGCATCTGGCACCTTTCGGATGCGAGTGGTATTCGGAGTCCACACCTCATCCGTCCAAATGATCCTCTTGATCTTCCCCTTCTTCTCATCCTCAACCCACTCGTCGAGGATGACGAACTCGGGAATGCCGTTGTCTTCATCAGTGAAGACGGGAATATTGTCGGCAGATGTCGCTTCCATCGTGACTTCAAATTGAATGAGAAGCGCTACAATCTTCTAGCTTATATAGGGTTTTCAACAATGAATTGCTCAACAGCGAATCAGAATGCTTCAGGGATAGCAATCGACTGCATAATGTTCAAGTTGACTGATAGCAGATTCAACTTAATGATAGTATTCGCCAGTCCGAAGACTGCCCAGGGCAAACCGCGAGGAGGTTCTATCATGTCTTGCCCCATGGTGGCCCTTAAGAGAGCCGATGGTTCGTTCTCGGGAGTAGCGTCATCTTACACCCTACCAATTCTGCTGAGAGAGTCAAAGACTCTCTCTTTGGTAGCACTGTCGACTTCCACACTAACTGGCACATGACTAAAAATTGGAATGTAGCGCCATTCCGTTGGATTGACAGCAGTTGCTGTCATCGGATTGCCAATCCGAGCAAGATTATTAAAAACTCTGTCTTGCTCCTCTAGCCTGACGAACTCCTCAAATAAATTTCGCGGCCTTAACTGCGGTTCGCGAGGAGAGCTGACTTGACTGTTCGGCGTCTGCATGATTGAAATGAAATGAAATGAAATGAGAGGCAGTGGTTTATATACCCCTCTAACGCGACGCAACGTTCAAGTTGACTGATAGCAGATTCAACTTAATGATAGTATTCGCCAGTCCGAAGACTGCCCAGGGCAAACCGCGTGGAGGTTCTATCATGTCTTGCCCCTAGGTGGCCCTTAAGAGAGCCGATGGTTCGTTCTCGGGAGTGACGTGATGGGGTGGTGAAGGCGGGCAAAGATCTGCAATGAAAATGATATGTATTAGAATAGGATATACTATCTTATTTACTTTTTCACTTACCAAGTTAGTCATCCTTTGGCAGTCTCGCGCGTTTCCGAATCGAAAATTTGTGGAGATGGCCGCGCATTCGTAAGCTGGCGTGGAGGCATTTTTTCGTGGGATGACCATTGTAGCATAGGATGGATTCGTCTAAATTCTGGTTTACGAGTACTTCGCCGGCCAAATGATTATCCCGAATAGGGATGTGAAATTCAAACAAACGATCCTCATTCACACGTTCCCACTCATCCCTCATGCGCTCCAACTTCTCACACGCCTGCCTCTCATCACCCCGCCGAGCCACAGTCCTCTCCAACTCAACATTCCTCGCTCTCAACACACTCATCTCCTTCATCATCTCCTCAAACTTCGCCTCTGCATCTCTCATTCTTCTCTCCGCAGCACTCGCCCTCTTCACACACTCATCATTCTTCTCTTCCAACTCTCGCGTCTTATTCTTCAAATCAGTCACACAACGCCTCATTCTAATGTTTTCATCCGCCACCTCCTTCGACTTCAGTTCCTTCTTTTTAACTCATCCAACTCCTTCACAACTTCATCCTTCACTTTCTTCAAACTCTCATACTTATTCACCAACAAATCATGCGCCATCTGCTGCGAAACATGCCTCTTCTCTTCATCCTTCAACCACCTCGCCGACTGCACACGAATCCCACCACTCTTCACTTTTGGGGAAGATGAGCTCTTCGGGGGGTCGGTGATGACGATGTTTGACACCTCCGATGACGAAGAGCTCAACTTCCTCACACGCTTCCTCACACGCTCCCTATCTAAATCCACATCATCCTCATCATCACTCTCAAGCACTCTCTTTCGCCCAATCTCACCCTCCAACGACGCAACCGCTCTCGCCAACTCATCATTCTCAACAACATTCTCAACAACATTCTCAACAACATTCTCAACCTTACCCTCTCGCTCGATCGCCAACATTCGCTCCCTCTCTTCCACAATCAACTGCGTAAATCTCAAATCAGTCACTAAACCACCACTACAGTCAGCATGCACTCTGTAAAAACGCGCCTCATCCTCATCACCCTTCAGCACTCTACACTTCACGCACGCAACCCTATTCAAGATAATCATGTGGCCGGTGCCCGCCTTCTTAACATGAGCTTTGGCGTCCGCACTGCGATTAACTCGCCCACATGAGCACATTTTAATATGATATTTGCGGTTCCTGTCATTAGCCATGTTAGATTTATCGTTAGCTGTAAGATAATGAAATTTGTATAAGTTTGGAATCATGTAGTACAGTCATATTCCTAAAGAGTGTAGTGAGTGGCACTCGATCCCGTCGACAGCCCGAAGGCCTTGTACCGATCACTAGGGAAGTGAGAGATCTTCCCCGATACCCGCTCTTTACAGCTGAAGACATCATTGTCACTGCCCCGAAGTGGTAACAGGAACGCCGAGTCAAAGGTAGTGATCAGTAGCTGGGATCTAACCCCTCAAAGCTGCCTTAGACTTAGTTAAATTTCAAATCTGATAGCAGATTTGAACTCAGGATACTTGAAAACCTTAGTCTATATGTTAAAACTTTGAAAAAACTGAAAATTAAGAATTTTTAAAAAATTCCGCATTTTACTACTCATACTACTTTTAAAAAATTTTATCAGTAGTAAAGACACTATCAAACTCTATCATACAAACTTTGAAGTAGCAAGATAGCTTGCCTACTTCAAAAGATAGAGTCCTTTGCACCCGATATCGGGAGCTCAGAGCGACGACCGTCGCTTACCTCGTCTTTCGATGAAGTGATCAGACTTACGTTGTCGGGGGTTTATATATGCTCGGAAGAAAACTTAAAATGGCTCTATCTCCGAAAGTATTCATCGTAGCGACATGCGGTTTGTTGCAAACGATTCGTCTTATCATGCTCTATCATATGACACCTGAACCATTCTCATATGACCACGGGAAGTCGGTCCGCCAGCACATGTCCATGTAACATGCCACAAGTGAAAAAATTTCTAAGTGTGAGAGCTCCAGTGTGGTGAAAATTTTGAAAAATTTAAAACTTCCGAATTTCAACCTGGGACCTTAACCAAAACATTTTTCATCAAATTTCACTGACCTCCCCCCCCCTCGTTCAGAGAAATTTGATGAAAAATGTTTTGGTGACGGTCCCAGGTCGAAATTCCACACTTTGGAAAATTTTCAAAATTTTACCCATACAAAGTCACTCTGACACTTAGGATTTTTTCAGGTGAGCGAGCTCCGACCTAAAATCTTGTAACCGCTCTAACTTTTGAACGAAGACAGATAGGAACAAGCCGATTCTTTCACTGAATTTGTCTCACTCTTAGCTTTCAAACGAGCTATTGCACGACAAAATCCGTCCACTAGAAGCCAAGATAGAAGCTAGCTGTCCAGAGGGGGGGGAGGTCAGTGAAATTTGATGAAAAATGTTTTGGTGGCGGTCTCAGGTCGAAATTCCACACTTTGGAAAATTTTCAAAATTTTACCCATACAAAGTCACTCTGACACTTAGGATTTTTTCAGGTGAGCGAGCTCCGACCTAAAATCTTGTAACCGCTCTAACTTTTGAACGAAGACAGATAGGAACAAGCCGATTCTTTCACTGAATTTGTCTCACTCTTAGCTTTCAAACGAGCTATTGCACGACAAAATCCGTCCACTAGAAGCCAAGATAGAAGCTAGCTGTCCAGAGGGGGGGGAGGTCAGTGAAATTTGATGAAAAATGTTTTGGTGGCGGTCCCAGGTCGAAATTCCACACTTTGGAAAATTTTCAAAATTTTACCCATACAAAGCCACTCTGACACTTAGGATTTTTTCAGGTGAGCGAGCTCCGACCTAAAATCTTGTAACCGCTCTAACTTTTGAACGAAGACAGATAGGAACAAGCCGATTCTTTCACTGAATTTGTCTCACTCTTAGCTTTCAAACGAGCTATTGCACGACAAAATCCGTCCACTAGAAGCCAAGATAGAAGCTAGCTGTCCAGAGGGGGGGGGAGGTCAGTGAAATTTGATGAAAAATGTTTTGGTGGCGGTCCCAGGTCGAAATTCCACACTTTGGAAAATTTTCAAAATTTTACCCATACAAAGCCACTCTGACACCTAGGATTTTTTCAGGTGAGCGAGCTCCGACCTAAAATCTTGTAACCGCTCTAACTTGTGAACGGCTGGTCCGATTGACTCGCAACAAAAAATGTTGTCGAGCAGTTTTTTCTCCTCTTTCAAACGAGTAGCTGTAAGACAAAATCCGTCCACTAGAACCAAAGTTAGAAGATTGCTGTCGGGGGGGGGGGGTCAGTGAAATTTGATGAAAAATGTTTTGGTGGCGGTCCCAGGTCGAAATTCCACACTTTGGAAAATTTTCAAAATTTTACCCATACAAAGCCACTCTGACACTTAGGATTTTTTCAGGTGAGCGAGCTCCGACCTAAAATCTTGTAACCGCTCTAACTTGTGAACGGCTGGTCCGATTGACTCGCAACAAAAAATGTTGTCGAGCAGTTTTTTCTCCTCTTTCAAACGAGTAGCTGTAAGACAAAATCCGTCCACTAGAACCAAAGTTAGAAGATTGCTGTCGGGGTGGGGTCAGTGAAATTTGATGAAAAATGTTTTGGTGGCGGTCCCAGGTCGAAATTCCACACTTTGGAAAATTTTCAAAATTTTACCCATACAAAGCCACTCTGACACTTAGGATTTTTTCAGGTGAGCGAGCTCCGACCTAAAATCTTGTAACCGCTCTAACTTTTGAACGAAGACAGATAGGAACAAGCCGATTCTTTCACTGAATTTGTCTCACTCTTAGCTTTCAAACGAGCTATCGCACGACAAAATCCGTCCACTGGAAGCAAGCTGTCCAGGGGGGGGACGTCAGCCGAAAATTTTTTCTCTCCGATTTCGCTGGAAACATCCTTCCTAACCCAAAATTTCACGTAGATTCCGAATCTGGTCTCCGTTTTCTCATCCGATGCTTCGTTTGGGCGCTACACACCAAAACGTCCCAAATTCTAACTCTGTCGTTTTTCGAAAAATGTTGAAAATTTTTTCTCTCCGATTGAGTTGAAACTCACCCTACCGATGCAGAATTTCACGCTGAATCCGAATCTGACCTCCGTTTTCTCATCCGATGCTTCGTTTGGACGCTACACACCAAAAACATCACACACTATAGCCTCAAGACTAATCCTGGCGGTCGCCCACGTCAACCTAGACGGTCGCCCACGTCAACCAGGCGGTCGGACCAACTCACCCGAGTCTCACACTCTGTCGTTGCAGGGGGGGGGGACGTCAGCGAACATGTTGTGAACGTGGACCCACCTGGTCGGCACACCACGACAGACCACAACCTCTGTCGTTCCAGAGGGGGGGGACGTCAGCGAACATGTTGTGAACGTGGACCCACCTGGCCGGCACACCACGACAGACCACAACCTCTGCCGTTCCAGAGGGGGGGGCTCAGACACGAAGCACCACGGCGGCCGACCACGACACTCTGCCGAGCCAGAGGGGGGGGGGACGCAGCGATGGCGGCCATCTTGCGCGGTCCAGAAGTGGAGTTTTGCTTACTACTAACGGCATTAAAATGGAGGTCATCATGAAAAAAAACAGGAACTTATTGCGCTTTCTTGGCCGAAATTCCAAGTTATTAATTCAATTTTCACCGGTATGATTTTGTGATCCATCAAATTCATGTTTCATTTCTTGAATATGAATAGTGATGTGGACCCATTTACATCTTTCAAAGTTTATTGAAATCATGTCTTTGATTAAGTGATTTTGCTCTACCAGTGGCAGGTTGCATTTGATATGATCACGCTAAAGAAAAAAACACTTGAGGTTGAATATGAAAGTATAATAGCAAACTGTCGAATTTATAATTAACAAACATTAAATATCTAAGGTTGTGCACGGAGGATCTGTAAAATACGAGTATTATCAATCCTTCTGCATTACTATCATGATCAGTCATTTATATCAGTCAGCATATCTCACATTTGGTAACAATATCCAACATGTATCCTCCTCGAGTTCATTTAATAAAATCGAAAGTGTATACACATTGGGGATTAATAAATGCGTAGTTGCCACTCTACCTAATATACATACTCTATGGATAGAAGCACCATGTTACAGTGAATTCCAAAGAATTGACGACTATCTATGAAATAAATCAATATTATTTGAACAATTTCCGCACTGATATTGCAAATTATCAGATTAGAGATTTACATAGAAGCAACTTCTGCATGAATGTGAACATAAAATCTGGACTGAAATTCCACAAATTCGGAGTCCTTTTTTTTAGAAAATCAAGTTTAGAGATAAGAATGGTTTCGTTAACTTCACACACGCCAAGTATCCTCCTATGATGGTAATTTACATTTAGTGATGAAAATTTTCCGGAAAATTTTGGAAAATTGTGAAAGTTTTGATTTTTTTGATAGGCCTAATTTGAGCGCTTTCACTACCGAGGCAGCTGCGTACCAATAAATTGGGTCACTCTTGATTTCATCATTATTTCGATTAAAGCGATCGTAGCAATACGATTTCCGTCCGCGGATTTTTGAACATTCCTTTGCCAACAGTGGCTTGTACTAAATTGTTAGCATTTTAAAATTATCACACAGACACCGTTTGGGATAACGTGAATCTTGCTTTACAATAGGGGTATACATGTAATTTCATGCAATGTGAAAGATTTGGAGCAAAAATAATGTACTTCATTTTGGAGTTCGCTAATTGTTAGCTTCAAAGTTAAGCTTTATTATGCAGTGTTGATCATGGTGGTGCAAATTCTCCATGTGTTGATGAACATGTGAAGTAGGCACACAGTCCACGCAGCATTGCACATAAGCGACCATATTGGAAGATATAAAGACTGTAAACTCGTGAGATATTTGGAAACTAAAGATATCTGTGATGAGTAAAAGAATATCTATGATTGCTTCAAACTTCTGGCGCAATGTCTGATATCTTCGTTGAGGATACACATCATCCATTTCTAGTTCAGATGGTTCAGGTAGTTCCAAATCGATTTCAGATCTGCCCAAATGAATTTCAGATATGATCCAGATGAATTGGAGATTCTCCAGTTGAATTTAAGATCTTTTCAAAGTTGAGCTTCTGACAGATATCTGAAATTCAGCTAGAGAAATCTGAAATCCATCTAATGTCTGAAATTCATTTGGAAAGATCTGAAATAGACATGGAAAAGATGCAGCTGGTTCCAAAAGTTAACATACAAGGATGATAGAGAAGTTTTCGGACTTTGAATATTACATAGTCTTTTCAAACGACTATAATAAGTCTCCAAAACAAAGGAAAAAACGTCAATCACCAAAAAATAAATTTCAAAATTTTCCAATGGAAAATTTTCCATTTGCATCACTATATTATGAAACTAAAAACATGTTATATTGGAAACCATTGGAATCCTGATGTTGATGTATTCTCATTTGAATTTCACCAATTATCTTTATTTCTTCGCCCTTTGCAGCACTCTTTAACCTTTCTCGGTGTCCCGGTTGAAAATCACTTAGCTATATCAACCATACGTAGCCTTTTTTGGCATACGAGTTGCGCATAATCCAAGACACACAGCGGAACCATTATTTATTACCGCGTGATTCTATTCGAAACAACTTCTACTTAATTAATTTTAGCTCCCTGATCATGAATCTGGGCTCAGATTCCACAATTTAACGGTCGTTATTGAGTAATTCAAGTTTAAAGGTCAATGTGGTTCTGCTGGGGGGTTCCGCTAACTTCGCACACGTGCTTCGTGGTGGACGTTTACTCTAGCAAGTCATTAAGTGAACATGATTAAAATATTAAACGATTGCTTGTTCACGTCAGATGGTTACGTGCTAGCATTCACACTTTGTAGCAGGGCTGCGGAGTCCTATCATTTTGATAGGACTCCGACTCCGGTGGCAAGTATATATAGCCTAGTTTTTTGAAAAATTAACGGGTAACCTACATCATAGATCATTATACAGCATCATACCTGAACCTATCTTTAGTGATAATTGCCACATCAATTATTAATCATTTTCGATGAATGTTTATCAAATGTCGCTTTAAGTTGGATGCATGCGACTCGGCTCCTCCCATTTTGTTGATGTGTGCTTCACACGGCTTTTCTCCAGATTCTACTAGGCAGGAAAATCCTCCATCCTTCTTCAAAAAATATGAGTATACTTTCCATTTTAATATGCAGCCTTGGAGGAACCATCATACACGATTAACATGAGGGTAAAAGGTAATGTTCTCAAACAAACTAGTATTTAATTTTTGTCTCTGATGTGACCCTTGGTGCTTAGGTGTGATCGAGGCTAGGAAGGCTTTTCTTTACTAAATCGCCGAATCAAAGACAATCCTGTTTCACTATCACAGTTCCTTCCCTCAACAATTTCAAGCTTTGCATGCACTGCAGTCTCAGTACTTGTGTTTGACGGAGAAAGTTGATATTAAGACAGTGACTATGCACGAGGATAAATAATTTGCTTATATTATATTTCGGGTCTAGTTATAGGGCGGAGTCCGGAGACCTACCATTTGATAGGACTCCGACTCCGCATCACTGCTGCAAGGTATGTCAAATCCAGCATATAGTATGCGGCGATGATCGGTCTAACAAGTTCACTGATGTCACTGATGGACTTTGGTTGAGTTGATGCCAATGCTATTTACAAGCAGCGATTTTGAATATTTGGTCACTGATCACCAGTTGAGGGCCTAACATTGAGTCAATTTTTTTCGAAATTCCTCATCCTGAAAATGTTAACTCGAATAAAGAATCATGTGCGTGCGTAATCATTTGCCAAGTACATTCCGAGCACTAATTTCGCCAATGCTTATACTCAGGCATGGTATAGTCATGGTTTTTTTTTCGATAGGTAATCTTCATCACAGAACACTTCAGACCTATCAATTGATAGGACTCCGGGACTCCGACTCCGTATCCCTGCTTTGTAGCGTGAGGTGTGTACTCTCACAGGCCTCAAAGTGCACGATCATTAAAAACTAAGACGACTGCTTATTCACGTCAAACGTTTGCGTGCTGGCATTCACACTTTTACGCGTAGCGAGTGATTGGAAATGAACCTTCCTCAGTGTTTCCGAAACTCCACGTTTCCCATCCAGGGATCACTTCACTCTTCCATCTACACCTGTAGTGTGTCAATGAAATCGGGTTCCGATCAATGAGGTCAGGTCATTGAAGTAAAGAGGAGGTAGATCATCTTTCACGAGAAAGTGAAGCAATTTTCCTTATCTGTCACAGAGTGTTTGCATTTCATAATGGGAAAAAAAGAGATAACTGATAAGTGATAGCTAATTAACGTCTAGCTTCCCTGCTTTTGACAATTAAGTGATGATATAGGAGTACCTAAAACTGGAGTTCAAAAACATTGTTTGTTTTAAAACATTTGTAATTTGAAGAAAGTGAGTTTTTTGTTCTTTTTGAGAATATCTCATTATTGTGGTTTCTTAAGACATTTGATCTAACTTTCGATTACAAAAACTGATGGATGTTTAGAGCAATCTTGGCACCCACTGCTGTGTTTTCTTATTGTTGTTTGGGAATATTTCACGGGGAGTGAATGTACTTTAAGTAAGTCGTGGTGCACTTTCGGCACATAAAGTGAAAATCAAATTTCCCTTTTGATTAACAAAGTCATAATTAATATTCATTGTTCTTAACTCCGAAACTTATCAAAGATGTAGCCGGTCGCCGGTATGTCGGCCAAACCGGTGTAATTGCGTTCTTGTCTTATTTGAGAAATTGAAGCTGTCGTACAGAGTCCGACCGATAATGAGACAATTTTGATTTTAAAGTTGGGTTCTTCAAATTTCTAAAAGTTGCTGAATTTTGAAGAACATTGAAGCCTCATCAATTGTTCTATATCAATGGATCAGGCACTCCGGCGGATCAGAATCTTGAGAAATCACAACCGTTAATTAAAGGAAATTATATTATGCATAATTGAATGAAATGAAATGAAAATTAAGAATAAATATCAAGCAATGTCTGTTTTCTCTTTTTAAGTGACAAATTTCGAAAGAACATCAATAATAGAGATGGTGTGGATGCATTCCTTAATATCCATGACACCACTGAATCAGATTCATTTCAGTACACGCATTTGCAGATTCTATTATAAGCCTATTAACCTGTTAATCCATTAAATGCGGCTGTGATTTCTTTGCATATTTCGAATTGTATCAATAAACATAGTCTGAAACATCACGAAACATGAATATTTTCACATATAGAATAGATGCGAGTCATTTCGGATCGATTTCGAAGATGGCATATATATATATATCATTAATGCCAATTAATGATATAATTGATTTAACATAATGCAATTGATTTAGGATCAACTGCAACTTAACCTGCACCTCTAAGAATGTTATTTACACCCTTCGTTGTAAGTCTTGTTACCAATTTTATATTGGGCAAATTAACCGGGGATATGTTCCGTAATCGGCTGACTATTCATAGACAACAGATGGATAATGTCAATTACATGACTTAAGGAGTGACTAAACATATTGCTGCATGTGCTAAAGGTCTACCGTTAAAATTTGAGACTGCTCCATTCTTTCAGCTTCGGCCGAATTCGTCACGCATAGAAAGAGAGCGCAAGGAATCCATTTTTATTTCTATGCTTAAACCATCATTGAACCAGACCTCAACCACCTGAACTATGACACGTCTAGCAAAAATCGCAAGGTTTATGTCATTAATTTTTGATTTGGAAGTCTATGCTTCCAATTTTGTATTTTGCTTTCCAATAAATTCATTCCCATGAGTAGCCTGCCCTAGAACAGGCGAAACCGGTCGGGAATAATTGCTGACTTTTCTTTCGGGTCAAAACTGTATTATTTATATATATATATATATATATATAGATAAATTAAAAAAATTCAACGTAGTGTAGTCTCAAGATAAAATTGTTCAATAACTTCACGAATTTTCGTCTAAGACTTCATCAGGTGAACGAAGTAAATTTACATGAAGTGAAATGACATTGCATTATAAAGAAAAGTAACAAGAGTTCAACACGTGAATGCCCAGGCGGCATCATTATCTTCTCACATTTATCTGAGGCTTAACAGCTTCAATTGTTGACATTTCCACACGGCGGCGATGATAAGAATCAAAGAGCCCGCGGGAGATAATTGAAGGAGAAATATGGCGTAACAGAGGGGAGCAATTGTGTTTAATTTTAAAATGATGGAAAACTTGGCTGCTGGTTGAATGTAGGTGTTCATCAATTCTTTTTCTGAAAGTGCGATGCGTTTCACCTACATAACTTTCTGAACAGATATTGCAGACAATTTTGTAGACAATATTTTTAGAATTGCATGAATTCTGGCCTTTACAAACACAGCGACTTTTGCAACTGATGGGTGGTTGTTGATAAAATTGTTGGGAAAGAGGGGCTTTTTTAGTTCTAAAGATCGGAATGATGGGAATCGGCAGATTAGATTTCCTTATACAGTTATACACTTTATTAACCCAACGATCATTAACATACGGAACGTTAATCCGAATAGCGTCTTGTTTCGTATTTCTGTTTTTAGGCACAGTTTCACTATAAAGATGCTTATCTAGGACTGACAAAGGATAACCATTAGCTCTGAACCTCTGCGAAAGAAGATTAAGAGACTGCTTGACAAGCGTCTGGGACGATGAGTTGCGTAAAGCCCGTAAGCGTTCAGTCTTAATAATATTAATTTTCCTCATCCGCGGGACGGCACTATCCCAAGGAAGAATGTGACCACTATGAACACTTTTGATAAAAAGGCAGGTTTGAAACATAACCCAATCTTCCAAATCAACTAAAAAAGTGCAAGTGTCAAGAAACGAAATTTCCGTTTTCCCCTCATCAGGTGTTTCTAACGTAAATCTGATGTCCTTAGAAATGGAATTGGACAGGGAGAGTAAATCTTCAGGTAGACCGGCAAAGACGAAGAAAATATCATCAATGTACCTACGCCAGTATATGATATCCGTTGACCTCTCCATAATCTGTTTTTCTATGAAATTCATGTACGATTAATTCATTAAAGTTTCGGTTAATGACAGACGACAACGAAGTGAAATTGGAGTCCATTTCTGATTTGAAGTTTTTAACCTCTGAGGTCCAATCTTTTTTCAAAGAGTCCAAATGATATTTATTCATCTCATGTATAACTTCATTCATTGACGTTACTATATTTAATACAGCATCTAATTTTTCCATCTGTTCTAATACCATATCTAGCTTCGTGTGTAGATCTTTTACTTCTTCTTTCGTTGCATATTGTGAAGATGTGGTGGTCGTCATTTGCAATTAGTTGTAATAGGAAAATGGATAGTAAAATGCAAATGACTTTATAAAAGATAGAATGATCACTAGATTTCAAATAAATATAGTATATTCTGCCGATCGATTTCTGCCAAGTATCTTGGTTTTTCAAGGCAAACTGAATACAAATAATGTAGATATACAAGGAAATTACTTAAAAATCAAACATCATTTAATGATGGTTTTAACAGAGAAATGAACATAGCTTCCTTCGAAATCCCATCCAGCCGAGTGGCGGTAGGAGGAAGCTGGTAGAAAGGAGCCGCGAGAAATCCATGGCCGCACATAGCAATGTGTTTGCTCACATTTAATATATCATAATGTTGATTATTTATGTGCTGTCTATGGACAGTAATACGAGTTCTAAGTAAGTCACCGATTGTCCGATGTAGTATTTGCGGCAGCCAACGCACTCTAACTTATAAATGATATTAGAGGAGAGACATGTAAGATTTCTATTCACTGTAAAAGATTTCATCGTAGGAGAATTAGGAAACTTAATGGTTCTACCCATGAGTATATCGCAACATTTACAGCGCTTCTCATTACAACGTTGTATGCCCGTAATAGACCTGCGGTTATTTTTGGATAGAATGGATAACAGAGATTTGGGTTGTCGGTAAGTAGCACGGAATTTGCAATTATGGAAAGAACTCAACAAAGGTAAAGTATTGGTAATTGGTTGGATAACTTCCCCATATACATTCGGATTGTTCCTGTTGTACTTGAGAATGAAGGAGATATAATTTTCAGATAACTTGATCTCGTGAATTGCAGGACTTTCATTTTGAGCTCTGTTAATGGTGTCGTTCACCAAACTCCAAGGGTATTTTAACTTTACTAAGCGACTTATCAACTCAGAATATCGGATTTTCCGGTTATTCGTTTCAGAAACAATACGTCTGATGCGCATAGGTAAACTATATGGAATGTTTTTGACGATGTGTCGGGGATGGGCCGAGTAATATGGAACAAAATTCATGCTGTCCGTTTGCTTTCTGTAAATGTCAGTTTGAATTTGTCTTGAAGCTGGCTCTACATATACTTTAACATCCAGAAAGTTCAATTCTGAAGAATTTGTCTCCTTTGTGAAATTGATAGAAGGATGGAGGTTATCAAGAATATTCCATGTTACCCAACAATCGTCCAGGTAGCGTATCCACAAGTTTTCAATAGTGTGGGCATCATTAGGAAATACTTCCTTGATTTTCATGTACATGGCGTCTTCTAAATGACCCATTACCAAAGAGGCGTAGGTGGGCGCCACTTTTGTCCCCATGGCGGTACCACTCATCTGCAGGTATGTTTCATCTTCGAAGGAAAAGAAATTTCTTTCTAGTATAAGTCTTAAGCCACGTAGAATAAATGCTTTATCAAATTTTCTGTCGATCTACTTAGATTTTCCTCTTTCGACGTAGCTTCTTTCCATTTAATCGCTTGTAGCGGCCTTTGTTGCGATTCATAATTTTGATCAATTAAATTGAGCATCTCTTCATCTATTCTGTCGACGTACTCACTCTTGACTGCTGCGGTCATACGTAGTCTTTGGATTTCAAATTGAACTTCTTTCGTGATCAGATCCTTCTGCAAATTCCTTTCCCATGACGCTTGTTGTGGAGTGGGATTTTTGAAAAACTTCTTCGTTACTTTCACCACTTCATCATTTAAAGCAAGCTCATACAGATTGGCTAACGATTCAGCTCGGTACGCCTCATAATAAGTAAATTTTCTTTGGCTCATTTTCTTATTCCATAGCGAATCTTGAATGCCATTCCTAAAGTTTCGGTTAATGACAGACGACAACGAAGTGAAATTGGAGTCCATTTCTGATTTGAGGTTTTTAACCTCTGAGGTCCAATCTTTTTTCAAATGATATTTATTCATCTCATGTATAACTTCATTCATTGACGTTACTATATTTAATACAGCATCTAATTTTTCCATCTTTTCTAATACCATATCTAGCTTCGTGTGTAGATCTTTTACTTCTTCTTTCGTTGCATATTGTGAAGATGTGGTGGTCGTCATTTGCAATTAGTTGTAATAGGAAAATGGATAGTAAAATGCAAATGACTTTATAAAAGATAGAATGACTACTAGATTTCAAATAAATATAGTATATTCTGCCGATCGATTTCTGCCAAGTATCTTGGCTTTTCAAGGCAAACTGAATACAAATAATGTAGATATACAAGGAAATTACTTAAGAATCAAACATCATTTAATGATGGTTTTAACAGAGAAATGAACATACCCAGTGGAAAAATTTTGATAATATGATGATGGGCCAATATCTGCCCGACAGAGAGCAGTTGGGCAGTTGTCGGGAGATGAAAGCGTGTGATCATTTGTCTCTCCTGTCGGCGTAACTTGGTGCTCCCGATACATTTGCGACAGTTATGAAACTTCCCTTTCAAGTGCCGATCGTGCAGGCGGAAACGTGGAAAGTGATGAACAAGAGAAACTTCTCTCACCACCAATTATATCAAAGCTCGCCTCTGGCTTCTCCCATCAGCATTCCCTAAACACGGATGAACTTTCCATTAAAATTGCAGCTCGAAAGACCATCAAAGAATTGAAAGACTCCTTTTATCCCAATCAGATGGGTGTTGGCTCACCAAAAGGTGCGGAGGCCATAGTACACACAATACGAAATTATTTGAAAGAGAAATTGTTGATCAACGAACCTTTCGTGATGATCAAAGTTGACTTTTCTAACGCCTTCAATACTATTAGAAGGGATATGATTCTGCATAAGGTCAAAGAAAGAGCCAGCAGTATTTTTCCTTTTATGTGGCAAATGTACAATAACGACACTAACCTTTTTATTGATGGTGAAATCCTTTTATCGAGGGAAGGCATGCAACAGGGTGACCCTATGGGTCCGGTCGGTTTCTCCTTGGCGATAAATGATATGGTCAAAAGTTTGACAAGTAAAGTCAATTGTTGGTACTTAGACGACGGTTGTATCGCAGGCACTGTGGCTGAAGTGACAAAGGATCTGAACACAATCATTGCTCTCCAGGCGGACCTCGGTCTAAGCATGAACTTGCAAAAGTGTGAGGTGTATGACCCAATGTCTCTAACAACTTCTGTCACATCCTCCTTTTTCCATCATATGAAGGCTATTTCAATGATAGATGCTACACTCCTGGGATCGCCTCTTTTCCCTCAAAGTGCCGGGTCAGTGTTCACGGACAAACTCAATTCTATCAATATACTCATTGATCGTCTAAGTGATATTGACTCCCACAGTGCTTTCTACATTTTGAAAAACTGTTTCTCAATACCGAAACTTTTATATCTTTTGCGAACATTCCCATTTTATCAATTCCCTCATTTGTTAATTAGATTCGATGATCTTCAACGAAGTGCTTTAGAGAACATACTCAACTGCTCATTGCCTCCTCGGTCCTGTGATCAAGCTTTTTTCCCTGTCTCAAAGGGAGGTTTGGGTCTTAGACGGGCAACGGACGTGGCACTTCCGGCTTTTCTGGCATCTTCACACGGTGTAGAAGCTTTTCTACGAGATGTTTTACCTGGTTTCCAATCTGATCAGGACAAGCTTGACGCCCTTCATTCTTGGAAAGTAAAGCTTCCAAGTCAAAATGAGCCAGAACATCAATTGAGGTCTTTACAATGTTCATGGGACAAACCATTAATCGACGACAAATTTGAGAAAATTTTGAGCCAAATATCCGACCCAGTAAACAGAAGTCGCTTGCTTTGCGTATCTTCTCCAGACGTGGGTGCATGGTTGAATTCAATCCCAATTTCATGTTTGGGCCTCAAACTCAACAACGAGAATCTGCGAATTGCCATCGCTCTACGACTAGGAGCTCCTGTGTGTTTTCCTCACAAATGCAGATGTGGTGCCGACGTCGATCTTTACGGCAATCACGGTTTGAGTTGTAAACTGAACAGTGGACGAATTATTCGACACAGTGAAGCAAATGACATTATCAGACGATCATTTGCCACCGCCGGGATACCTGCTGTCCTTGAACCTCACGGCCTTAGTCGTGATGACGGCAAAAGACCGGATGGCGTGACTCTGATACCTTGGAAGTCCGGTAGAGCTTTAATGTGGGATTTCACATTGCGTGGATACACTCGCCACTAGCAACATCCCAAATTCAAGACAAGGTGGAGGAATTCTGGCATCGAAAGCAGAAGATAAGAAGCGACGGAAGTATGAGAGTCTAGCTCATGATTTTTGCTTTTGTCCTTTTGCGATGGAGACTCTCGGAGCATGGGGAACTGACGCTCGAGCCCTCGTGAGGATGCTCGGAAGAAGAATAAGTGAAGTCACCGGAGAGACCAGAGCAACTCAGTTCCTGAAGCAACGTCTGAGCTTAGCCGTTCAAAGGGGAAATGCAACTAGCATTATGTCATGCATACCTCGATCGAGACCTCTTAGTGAAATTGACTATGTCTTGTGACTTTTAAATTTACTCTGCCTGTAAAAAGAACTTGATTATGTATTTTCAAAATAAATGAAGCAACACAAGAAGGAAAAAAAA
>CAJQUW010002841.1:0-129875 GCA_907163375.1 Prostheceraeus crozeri
ATCTGCGATCCAACTTTTCGATTGTGTCACGTGATAGATCGAAAAGCATTTTATTGATACGGAGAGAATTGTACAAGAAAGCGTACAATCCAGGACGACCGCACAGAAACAGTGTTAGATAGTAAGTTGTTACTGACAAGCAAATTTCAATGGGTGATTGATGCTGTTGGAGATTTGTTAGCTTGCCAGTGTTTCTTTGAGATCGCTCCTCCCAGATCTTTGGAAGCAAAAGGAATTTCTGACGCAGCTTTTGCTGCCAGATGAACTGCACTCTTTGTGACAGTGATTTGTTTCCTTACCATCTGCTTCATTACCTGGATGCACCCTGATGAGATCAGGTCGCAAGATCTCGGTGTGACTTTCTTTTGGTGACTTTGCCTTATAAATTACTTCGAGACCACTTTTTCAGTTACAACATGATGTTTCCTACCCTTAGGGAATATACGTGACATGAAATGACAGTACAGAAAACGTACTGCCCTGACCGGATTTCATTTTTACGTAAGACGGAACTATCGAGCGTGATCGGTAGTTTACTGTCAAGATTAATTAACACCTGTCCTTTGCATTCTCCTTCCAAGGCCTACAGTCTTCTTCGGCGCGTTCCAGGTCGCTCTTGATGCAGTCCTTCCAGCGAATCCTTGGCCGTCCCCTTCTTCTTGTCATTGTGTCATCCAATTACTGTCAAAATTACTTAACAGCTTTGAAAATAGCAAATAAATAACATTTTTAATGAGAAATCCAACTAGTGTGAATTACTCTGTTAATACATTACATATTTCAGTCTTTTGGCAAAGGCTAATCTCAGATTTTGTGTTACATAAATGTTGTGAAGCATGTAGATTAATTTTATTTTATTTTATAAACTCCATTTTTCTCAGAAGGGGTAGGGGAAGACGTCATGCGCAAAATAAAATAACGCTGTATTCATAATCAAAAACGCAGTCAGTGGTCACTCCATGTGTTATCCATCGCAGCCGTTGCCGGCACTTCAACCTGTCCTTTTCATTCTCCTTCCAAGTCCTCCAGTCTTCTTCTGTGCTTTGCAGGTCGCTCTTGATGCAGTCCTTCCAGCTAATCCTTGGCCGTCCCCTTCTTCTTGTCATCGTGCCAGTCATCTCTTCCACTTGTTTCACTACCCTTTCGTCTCCCATCCTTACCACATGCCCTGCCCACCTCAGTCTCTTCTCCACCACTGTCTGTGTCACCGTTCTGTTCAATCCTACTTCCTCCCTCAACTCCGCCATTCTTTGTTTCTCCATCAACCTTACATCACAGATGGGCCTCATCCACCTATTTTCACGCATTTGCAACATATTTTGCTGCTGCTCAGTTAGTGCCATCGTTTCTAATTCGCATGTCAATGCTGGCAAGACAATACGGCACGGAAATTCACTTTCCCTTGTATAGCGACATTGTCATTCCTCTTACAAAGACCATGGACAGTTCAATGTCGTAACATGTGGTCGTCTCTTAGATTTCAAAACTTTGTTGTATTTTGATGTTATTCAGTTATTGCTCAATTTTGTCGGCTAGAAAGATTGAGATTTCATTGTAATCAATTTCAATAAAAATGACATCGATTCAATCACTTGACTCCTGCTATCAATTGATTGCAGACTTCTTTCATTACCTGACTTCATTTAGTCATCAATCTCAAGAAATCCTATCATCTGATACGCATGTGCTTGAGGGAAGACATGTATCTCACTACTTGTTATATTACTTATGATAGGTCTACAACCGAACAACTGAACAGAGTTAGATCTTTTATAGGGAGAAATTCAGATATCACACGGCATCAGTCGAATAGAAGATGACAAAGTGACGTGCGGCAGAATTCTTGGAAATATTAGAACAACTTCAATGTTAATACAATCGATGACATAATTAAAATAATTCTGTCAGTTGGCTGTTGTATACACAGAATTAAATATTTTGTTTATCTGCTTCGGTTTGTTAGAAGTGTGATTAATACGAAATTAACGGCACATCGAGGAACTTATTAAATGGGCAAAAAGGAATTCCTAATACCTTACAGAGATAGTGTCGCTTGCGCATTGCCCTGAATTCCTGAAAAGTGCTTCGATTGCCAAAATTACTTCAGATTCGAAAAATTCAGATCATTGCGCACAAGTTTTCAACATAATGGTGGCCCTTCCGATCATTATGTAAAAAAGTAGCAGGCGTACAAAAATTAGTTCACTTGATGATTTCACATCCTCTCCTCGCCATTGCTCACTGTATAGTGCATACATTGATAGAATCGAAGCTAGGCATCGATGTGTGTTTTGGTGTGCGCGAAGTGATATCACAGCACGCAAGCATCATGTCAGTTGGCTGTTGTATACTACATGTAAGACACTTAAGGCGACGAGCTACAAGATGCAACCATAGCAGCCTAGTGTGATAAATTTTCTAATGCAGTGACTACAATGCCGATTTTGTAATTGAGAAATTCCCAAAATCTCCCTTTTCATTTCTCTCTAGAACCGCCTTGACTGATAGAGGCGTTTAATTCGTTTGAGAAAGAGCTACAAAACAAATGTGTTTCCTTTGATGAATATTGTTCGAAATGGAGCATATTCTTGAATATTTACATGTATGTACGTATGACGCACACTAAACAAATATTGTCAACCATTTTCCTTGAATTGAAATCTAAAAACTGCTACTTATTAAGCTGTTGCAGTAGTAGATACGTACATGATAAATTCACAAAAGATTGGCTAATCAAATGCTTAAATTTGTAGAACATTGACCGATACTCTTAATTGTTAAGGAACGCATCCGAGCTATTAAAGAATATCAATAACAATTCTTAACAGGATTGTCGATCAATATGATGCATTTTCCTCATGAATCAATGCATTAGATAAAATGCCTTTAAAAAGAAAATTAAGATGAACACTTCCGACGCGAAAACTTGGTATCGGTTAGGGCACAGGAAAGTAGGCCTAAGCTTAGGATAGGCATAATCAAACCAGCGAAAGAATGTTCAAACTACCTGTCACATTAAAGCCTTCTATAGTTTAACACGTGAAAATTCAGAGGCTGTTTTCAAAGGAATCAAAGGTATTTTGTCGGGAAAGATTTTCCGTCATGTTGCCAGTAGTTTCCCTGAATTTCTGTAAATATTGATGGCATTTCCACTCTTTTGATGCAAAGCTATATTGCAGACTTTGATACTGCTAATATTGATAAAACTTTTAAGTGATAAAAGGACTGTTTCTCAACATATCCATACATTCGCTTTTTGGATAGTGTAACATCAGTGAAAGAATCTTTTGGCACGAGTATAAAATATCTGAAAATATTATTTCAATCAAATGCGTGTATTTTTGTACACTTGTATCTAGCGAAGACAAGAAGGAATGCATCATCACCCACCTGATTATATAATTGGATAAAGAAAAGATGAAATATTTACGAGCTTTTTTCGATGCATTTCCTAGTATTTATCCCAGGTGAACATTAGGTCGGTTCTCAACTTATATTCTTTAAAGCACTATACATCCATATCCTGGAACTTCTCTGCTTACTCACGGGAATATCTCTTGTAGCAACCACTAGCTGAAGAAATAGCACAATAATGCTGCAATTGCATTTCGTAATTACTCAACATCCTTTTGAAATTAGCAATGTGTTTTAACATTTAAACATTTTCAAAATATGTATCAACCATTTCACTAAAAGTAAAGACTAACTCGAAATTCCAACATAGGCGACATAGATTGTTTCTCGTTACTTTTGAAATTGTAAAAAACATTTCTGAAGCACAGCGATGAGAGAATTAGTCATTCATTGCAAACCAATTTCAGATATCAAACGAAAACAACATCCACCGTTCTGGACACAATTCTCAGCATTCAGCCAAAGGATGCGGCAACTGGCACAGGAGAGACCCGCGAGTCGACAGTATACAGAATAGCAAGTGATATGTTGATGAAGATCCCTGCGGATTATGTTCCCCATGTTGTTAAGGAACGACTGCGGATAATGGGCCCATTAAAACCGATGAATATCTTTCTCCGCCAAGAGATCGATCGAATGCAGCGAGTGATCAAAGCAGTGAGAAGCACATTGACAGATTTGAAGTTGGCTATTGATGGGTCTATCGTCATGAACGATGACTTGCGGCTCGCTCTGGATTACATATACGACGCAAAGACTCCGCCCTTGTGGAGTAAGGTAAGTTGAACACTTCCATCTGATGCATATGAAAGACGTTTGACATTTTTAAAGTGAAATAGTGCATCCGAAACAGAAATTCAAATTAGGTCAAGCTACTTTCAAAACACCATTGTGATTTCTTGAGATTTGCACCATAATTTGAACAACTATCATGAGATCCAGCAAAGTTTGAGTAATGAGCAGTAACAAGGAATCTCATCATATCGTGAAATGGAATCTTCCTTTTGTGTCATTCTCAATGAATAAACGCACTTAAAATAAAATTGCCGAATTGGAATTTGAAGAATTTGTTTCGAAAATCGCAACATTTTGTCTATGTTTTGAACATATACTCAGTGACAAAAAGAATGAAACAAGTCCTGATATGAATACTTATGACTTAAACTTGGTTGTACTGTACGTTTGTTTGTTGTTTGTAAAAGGAGAACTCGAATGCTTTTCTCAAAAACATTTAATTTGATACTCATGATTTTATCAACTTAAGTTAGAAACGGGTGTGACCACCGCGAGCATCCAAACAGGCATCGATGCGTGAGGGCATGGATGAGCACAGTCGCTGCATGAATGCCAGATCTAAGAGGTTCCACTGCTCGATCAGTCTGTCGGCCAACATCTTCAAAGACACTGGTGGGTGGTTTTACCTCTCCCTCACTCTGCGACCAAGTTCATCCCAGCAGTGCTCGATGGGGGAGAGGTCGGGAGAACGTGAGGGCCATTCCAAGATTGGGATTGCACTGCTTGCTATCCTGTTAGAGACCACTGAAGCGCGATGGAGCCTTGCGTTGTCATCCTGAAAAATCAATTGATTCGATGTCACTGCTGGAACCACGACCGGTGTCACGATCTCGTCGGCATATCGTTGTCCTGTCAATGTTCCTTTCACTACGATTGCTGGTGTTTTTCCATTGTGCCAGATACCGGCCCGAACCATGACACTACCGCCGCCGTACCGGTCGTGTTCTTTGACGCAACATGGAGCAAATCGTTCACTTGGCAAGCGATGAACACGGATCCGACCATCGTTGAAATCGAGAGTAAACCTTGATTAATCAGTCCAGAGCACACGTTCCCACTGACTGTCACGACTGATGACCTTGACACCACGTCACTCGTCTCCTTCGATGTTCCAGGCTCAGCGGAATTCTCACAGCGGGTCGTCGAGACTGTATACCAGCTTCTCGCAATCTTCGATATGCAGTTCGAACGCTCTGTCCGCTTGGATGATACCCTTGGTCTTCCTGATCCGTTCTTCTTTCCACATTTCCTTCTGCTTTCCAACGACACCACCACCTCCATACAACGACCCTTGAAATTTTCAATTCTTTCGCAACAGTTGTAGAACTTTGCCCACAACGCATCATCCCAATTGCCATTCCTCTGGTATAGTTATCGTGCGCCATTTCATAAGTCAAATCTGGTCAGCAGTAGGTGGTGAGTAGTTTATAGTGTGACATCCGGCGCGACGCTTCGCTTCGCTTCGCTTGCGCCGGATGTCACACTTTTGCGGGTTTTTTCAAAAAATCAAAATTTCAAAAATTTCAAAAATTTAGGTAGACTTCAAATTTCACATGGCCGAAGGTCGAAGGGCGAAAATTTAAGCGTTTTTAAAAATACCCAATTTTTCAAATTTTTCAAAATCTCAAATTTGAGAATTATAATTTTTACCTTGAAAATCATGACCGTTCCAGGACACCGAAAAAATCATAAAAGTTGAGAATTTCAAATTTGTAATTGTGACATTTTACTTTGAAAATCATGACCGTTCAAGGACACCGAAAATCATAAAAGTTGAGAATTTCAAATTCATGAGTTTAGACGTTTTTCAGGTTTTTAAAATATATCATGTGACTAATAATATTTCTTTAACAGGTAGCGGTTAATGCAAAATGAAAACACATTCTTTTTTCTTTATGAAATATTTTATTCACATATATGTGCAAGTAGTTTAGATTACAAAGTAAATATATGACAACTAGAAAAATGTTACATTCATAAACTGGGAATGGCATTCCCATTTTTCTATTGTTACATAAAATGATTGACAATACACACCACTACGTCAAATAATATGCTAGAAGTCACACAGTATAAGAAAAAAAAAGAATGTTTCATTTATAAGCTGCGAATGCTCATTCCCATTCTCTTATTCCGTCTCACAAAATAAAATGTTAATGCATGCTACTCACATAATATAGCAAAGTCTTACAATACAAGAAAAAGCAACCACTGTTTCATTTATAAACTGCGAATGCTCATTCCCATTTTTCTATTCTGTTACATAAAATGATTGTCAATACATACTACTCATTTTGTGTTTGGCGCTCCTGTATATGTTGTGTCTCTAATTGCTGCGTTAGTCCAGTTGTCATATCAGATGTTTGATTGGATTCTTGGGAAGAAAATATCCCTGAGCTAATTTGAAGCAACTGTTCCTCTTTTTCAAATTCAAAATAATCTTCAAAATACTTAAAGTTTTTGAAAACAAAGAATATACTTAAAGTACATGTTTGAAGCTTTGTGTTAGCTTGAGAAAGGCGATATAATTTTATCAAAAACGTTACATACCTTCTTGAGAATTTAATGTTATATTCACTCTCCAACTTTTGAGTAAAGGCTACCATTGACAAATGTTCCATTGATTTTAATTTAGATATCACAAATCCTTGGCAAATAGCAATTGATAAGGAAGAATTATTGTGTACTTTTTCTTGATAAATTAGAGAATGTAGAGTTGTAACACAGTTTTGGATAGTGCATGTCGCCTGTGCACTCACGTCGAGCTGTCGTTGGATTAGTTGTCCTGATGAAAATGAGTTTCTTATTTCAGAAAAAATCTCTTTTTTCTTGTCCTCTTTTTCTGGTTTTATCTTCTTTTGAAAATAGAATTCATGATTTACAATAAGAGTTTTGAAAAAATCTATCTTCTCATCTTTGATGAGTGGAAGTACTTGATCACAAAATTTGAGGAATTCGCGATGAATAGAAGCACTCATTTTTGACACAGCTTCGATATTTTGGGTCTCGGATAAATTGTAAACAGTCAACAGTCTCGTAGAACGCTCACAGAATGAATGCACGCAGTAATTAGAGCACGCAGTAAGACTAAAATTGTAATACTTGGAATAATGGCAGCAGCTGTTTCTGAGAGAGAGAGAATCTTTATGACCTTTGCCCCAACGAAGCGACTAAATCATACCCGCATTGGCGCTATTGTCTGCCACAAGCCGCCGCAGCTGTCACCACTTCAATGTTCAACGTCAAACCAAGTCAAGCGAAACAAAACGAAGATTATCGACTTCTTCTGCAGAAACTAATTAAAATGTGCATTAAGATGCATTTCTTCCCAAAAAGGATATTTTTCGTGGAATGAAGAGTAGTTTTTTATCCTCATAACATGTACGATTGCATCGGTATTGGGCAGTAGAGCTATACTGGAGTAAACAAAAAATTCAATTGCTAATCTACGATTCATACTGGCAAACAATTCCTTTGTTCTCTCTCCCTCTTCGTCTCATCCTCTCCCAGAGCTTTTGGTCTGACTGTGTTCTTAGAAATATACGGCAAACAAACAACTGCGTATTTCTATTTAAATCAAAATTCAGAAGATTGTATTCAAAATATTTATTCAAAATATTTCTTTAAAAATGGAAGAAACCGCAAGAATATATCCTTCAATATCATATGAACGTAGTTCTACTTTAATGGACATTGAAAAGATTAACATTGAAAAAATGAATAAAGAAAAACACAAAGATAGAGTTAGGTATATGAAAGATAAGGAATCTCAATTATTATTAAGATTAGAGCATTATAAAAAATTAAGAAAGAGATGGACTAAAGTTAAGAATGTAACACAAGGAATTGGCATATTCTTAACAATAAGTTTAGGTGCTTTGACAATTGTTATATCTTCAGGTGTTTTAGTAATTCCAGTAGTTGCTACAGCTTTAACAGGTACGGGTGTTTTTGCAACTTCACTTGTTACAATGTTAGATAAATCTTTAATAACTAAGAAACGAAAATCATTAAAAACTAAGCATTTACATATTAAAGAAGTCTATGATAAACTACATTACTACTTTCAGAGAGTATGTGATGATAATGTTATTACGTTAGATGAGATTGAAAAATTTGATCAAATAGCTAATGAAGTAAATCAAATATCATTTCAATCACAGACAGAAAAAGTTAATGATAAAAATAAAAAGGATGGTAAAATTTCTAGTGATGGTAAAACTTTTATTGATGATAAAATTTTTAATGAAGAAAATGATAAAATTTTTTTAGAAGAGCTAAAAACTTTATTAGACAAAACTTTATTAAACAAAACTTAATACGAGAAAATTTTAAACGAAAAGATGTCAAACAACAAAGCAATAAAAAAATAATTTGTTCAGTAAAATGTTTTTGTTGTATTCCAATGTTACCACAAAATTCAAATATTATATTTTAAAAATGGATAAAATTAGAGCTGATAATTTTAAAAGAATCAAACAATTAGAAGAGTTAATAAAACAAAGAAATATTATGAAAGAAAATCATCTTCAACATAGAATGATAAAATCTGGTATTCAATCTGATATGTTTGAAAAAATGCAGCAAACCGAGCAAGTAAAAACTGATTTTGAAAAAAATATGGAACCATTTAAAACTCTTGAAAAAGAACTTACAAATAATGATAAACAAATTGATATAACAGATCCAGAGCACAAAACTATATTAGATGACTATGGATTACTAGAATCAAACATTAATAAGAAATTACCAAAATCTATGCAATTTGAACATTCTATTTCATTTATAGATGGAAAAACAATACCTAGATTTTATCTCGGACAAAAAGAAATATTTCCACAACCTTTTCGAGGTTTAATTTTTTCACCAGATAAATCTCCTTTTAATTTAGATAGAAATTTTGTTAATCTTTTAAGAGGAGCAGATTTAAATAATTATGCTGTAGAAGATCTCATAAAATATAAAGCTATGTTAGACAGAGTTGGTGCAGTAAAATCTCTTAGACGTTATAAACAATTAGAAAATTTATTATCAACGGGAGTTAAAGTAGGGAAAGGTTTATCTGAAAAACAGAAAACTGAAACAACTGTATTTTTACCAGATGATCCACAAGAATTACTAAATCGATTAAATATTTTAATATCTGCAATAAAAGAAGGACATAATTCTAGTTTCAATGAAATTCATGCTATATTGAAAAGACTGTTAGAAAAGAAGATTCTAAATGAAAAGGATTATAAAAGTGTAGCTGAAATATGTTGTTTCTAATTTTTATCTATGATTTTTATCTATGATTTTTATCTATGATTTTTATCTATGATTTTTATCTATAATATTTATTTAATTTTTTTAGTTTAAAAATGTGTTCAGCAGATTTAGACAAAATTAATGATCATTTAGAAAAATTGACAGAGATTTTGGGTTCATCAAAATTTAGTACGACGTTAAAAATTATAACAACTACTTCATCACACACTTGTAATTTAGAACCCATTCTACATTTAGAACAAAATAAAAATTATCAAATTGCATTGACTAGTTTCTCTACATTTAACACTATTCAAAACGTTATCAAAGATGTGAATGATCAATTTAGATATTCTACTGATAAAGGAAAAACATGGAAAATATTAACTTTTCTTCCTGGTTCTTACGAAGTTGAAACAATATCAAATGAAATTAAGAGACATTTAGGTATACCATTTAAAGATAAGAAACAATTACATTTTGCAGTTGAACCGGCAGTTAATAAATTTTCTCTTACTTTAGACGAAAATCATCAAGTTGATTTTAATCATGATAGATCATTGTCAAAGCTATTAGGATTTAATAAACAAACCTATAGTCAAGGTTATCATTTAGGTGAGAAGATTCCAAAAATAACTGAAATAAATTCAATTGTTGTACATTGTGACATTATTGAAGGAGGATATATAAATGGTAAATTATCAAATTTAATATTCAGTTTTCCAGCTTTTACTGTACCCATTGGTTATAGATTAAATGTATTTCCACAAACATTAATATATTTTCCTATTACAAGAAAAACTATTAACAACATTAACATTAGAATCACTGATGAAAAAGGACAAGAAATAAATTTTGGAGGTGAAGAGATTATGATAGATCTTTTGGTTCGGGAGGTATAAACTCCCGTTCGAGAGGTATAAACTCCCACGCGAAGCTAGAGAAGTTTAATTTTCTTCTTCTTTAGAAACAAAAAATAAAAAAAATAAAAATAAATTTTTTTATTAAAAAAATGAGTGAACTACCTCCATTAAATAAAAAAAACTCAAATTTAATCATCATCCAAATTTATCTAATAAAGTTTTGTCAGTTATTTGTGGAAGATCAGGATGTGGAAAAACATATCTATTATTTAAAATTTTAACGACTCCAAATTTTTTGGATTATAACAATCTTATAATTTATACAACAACGGCAGAACAACCCGTCTATCAATTTTTAAAATATGGATTTGAAAATAATCTTAAAAAAACAGCAATTGCTTCATTATTCAAAGAATATGAAAAATCTGAAGATGAAGAAGAAATAAGTTCGTGGTGTGAAGAAGCAGCAAAAAATAATCAGTTAGTAGAATCTAATAAAAATAACCATATAAAGATACAACTAATAGATGATAGTGGTAATATGCAAGATCCTAGTAAACTAGATAAAACAATGAAACATTGTGTAATTTTTGATGATTGTGTTAATGATAGAAATCAGTCAGTTCAGAGAAATTATTTCACAAGAGGTAGACATAATAACTGTAGTGTATTTTATTTAACACAAAGTATGTATTCATTAGACGGAAGTGTTATTAGAAAGAATGCAAATATATTTATACTATTTGAAATAAATGCAAGAAACTTAAGTGATTTGTTAAGAGATTTATGTGTAAGAAATAAAGATGAATTTAAACAATCGTGTAACAATGCTTGGTCAAAAGATTATGGATTTATCACAATTAATATTGATAAAAAAATTCATGAAAGAGTTATAGAAAATATTTTCGAGGAGTGAAAGAGTTATAGAAAATATTTTCGAGGAGTGATCGAACGGAGTGACCGAACGGAGTGGCCGAACGATCGAACGGAGTGACCGAACAATTTTTTCTTATAAATTTTTTGTTAATAAAAATAAAAAAAAATATGTTGAATGATTATAAGATAGAGCATGTACCAGTTTTAAAAGATTATCGTCATCCTACAAATCCTGTAAATTCGAAGAAAGAAGTTAGATTTTATTATCATCATAAATACGTAGCGCTCGTTACAGATTATAAAACAAAACATGGTATTAAACCGTGTGTTAAAACAAAAGACTTTCCACTTTGTTTAAGAAGTTTCCGAGTATTTTTGGCGTATAATAATTTATGGTGGTTGGTTAAGAAAGAACATTTAACAGCACATGAATTAGAAACATTACATCAATTACATATTCCTGTGTATATGCAAAAACGGAACCGAGGTTCTATGTAAAAATTCATTTTTTCTTTTAAAAAATATGAATCGTGAAATGTCTCTCGGACAAACCTCTAGGATTGATGAATTAATCAAGAAACAAATTGCTGAGTTTGATGCGCAAATTAAACATAGTAAACGTAGTAAACGTATTAGAAAAAAGAAACGTACTAGGCGTAGTATTAGACGTAATACTAAAAAACAGAAAAGTGGAACAAAAGAAATATTAGAAACTCCTATTACTGATATCTTTTTCGATGATAGAATTAAGGATGAACTTGGTGATGATTTATGTAATTTATTTAATCCAAATGAAATTAAATATGAAAATGTATCTTTTATTAATGTAGTAAATGATATGCGGAAACTTTTAGCAAATGGTAAAATTATTAATTTACTTGGAAAAGTTATTAAAGATCAGGAAAATATAATTCAAAATTTTTACGTAACCTTCTATAATAAAAAATCATTTGAAACATGGTTTTCGAATCTGGATGAGAAATCCGATGCTAACGAATGGATTTTTACAGGTAATATTAAATATGAAGATTTTGGAATGAAGTTAGTACAAAGATCGCATAGAGGGGCAGGGATTAATATGAAATATAGAATCAAAGAATATTTCGGTGAATATTGTTATATTCCTTCTGAAGATTTTTGTTTTATTAAATGTTATAATGTTTTACGAGGTTTTAATGAAGAACAAGGAGAAATTATGAAAGAAATGTTTAATAATTTTTTATATAAAGAGAAAGCCACATCTAGAACAGGAGTAATGTCAAACTGCAAATTTTCTCAATTCAATAAATATTTTGGAGAATGTGTTCAATATTATAGTCCTGCCAATCGTCATTTAAATCCTAGAGGAATTGAAACGTTTCATAATTATGTTTATTACAATTATTTTCACGCAGGTTCAACAATTGGTCACTATTGTTTAATTGATAAATTTCATAAATTAAAAGCTATTAGAGAAATTGAAAATAATTTCAAACCCATATATAAAACAGTTACTGATGAAAATCTAACAACGCGTCCATATAAAATCATAACAAAGAAAAAAATTGACTATGGTTCAACATATATTTGGGATCTCGAAACTTTTCCTGATCCTAACTGTTCAACAGCTCATCCTATTCCTTATGCTGTAGGAGCTATTAATTTTAATAAATTTATATGTTGTTTACCGAAACAAAGATTGAAAGAATTAGAAACACGTTTGTTAAGTGATATGATTAAAATTAAACGATCAAAAGATGAAGATGAAATTAAAAAACTTAAAAAACAGATTGATGAGTATAATAATTTAACTGAATTAGAATTCAATAAACTTCAAAATTGTGTGAAAATATTTACGAGAACTGTGGATGATGAATGTACGATCGGGGGAAACCTAGAGGATGTATGTCCGATCCATCAATTTTTTAAAACTCTTGGAAAATTTAATTATTCGAGAGTAACTTTAATAGCTCACAATTCATCAGGTTTTGATTCCTATTTTCCGATAAAAGCTAATTTTAAATTATCTAAACCGCCTCTTAAAACTTCAAGAGGAATATTGACTGCTTCATTACAAAATCCTTATACAACTGAATGTGTTAGTAGATACATTCAAAAATCTTTTAGATTTAAAAACAATATGAAAAAAGATTCACCTTCAGGTAAATTAGCACTTCAAACTATTATAATGAAATGTAGTTATCAACATGTAAAAACAAGTCTTTCTAAATGGTGTGAGAATTTTAAAATTCCTACGAATGTGTGTAAATTAAATTATGAAATTGGAGACATAACACATGAAAATTATAAAGAAAAAGAAATTGAATGGAGACCATATTTAGTTAACGATATTCTTTCTTTAGCTTTTTGTATCTACAAATATAATAATGTTATGCAAGATTTAGTTGGTGAAGATATAACTACTAATTTGACATCCTCTGCTTTAACATTTAACGGTTGGATGAAAAGCGTACAAAATGACAATATAAATATTCATTCTCATATAGATTTATGGGCTAGAAATTATATTAGAAAATCTGTTAAAGGTGGAAGAGTTTCAGCAAATATAAGAAAATACATATCGCCATTTTGTAGCATCTTGTTACCAATATTAAAACAGTATTTACCTGGTCGCTGCGCTGGGGGGACTTTGTCCCTTGGTCGCTACGCTGGTGGGGCTTTGTCCCCTGGAAATAATTTAATAGATTTAATGAAACAGTATCGAGATTTAGGAGATAAAACTGAAATTTGTAAGAAAATTTCAAATCAACTACTTGAACAAAAAAATGAATTTCTAATGGCTTTTGATGCAACATCTTTATATCCATCAGCTATGTATGATGAAAATTCAGAATACCCTAAAGCTGAATCAGCTAGAAAATTTCGTCAAGAAGAAGAGCGGGAAATAGTATATAAATTTAATACACAAACATTTAGACCTAAAACTGGAATATTCTCTGTTGTGTTTCAATATCCGAATGATATGTTTTTCCAACCAGTTCCTATTAAAGATAAAGTTAAAAATCAAAATAATAATTCTCATGTAAAAGTAATCAGGTTTAGAAATGGTATATGTTATGATGTATTAACTTCTGTTGACATACAAGAAATTGTTAGATGTGGGGGGAAAATCTTACATATTACTGATGGTATAATTTATGAAAAAAATTATCAAGTTTCACCATTTCGAAATTATATTGAAAAACTTTTTAATTTGAGAAAAAGATATAAAACAGAAGGAAATACTGTAGGTGATGAGTTAATTAAATTATTGATGAATTCGCTATATGGCAAAACTGTGCAAAAAGATATAACCACTAAATATCATTTATGGAATGAGAATACATTGAGAAAAAATTTCACTCAAGAAGTAAAAGATTATGAAAAATTAAATGATGAACAATATTTAGCGAAAGTAGAAATGGAAGATGATGAATTTCTCAAAACTAATATTGTAAAAGATGGGAAGACGTCATTCATGCCATCACACTTAGGTTCTTTCATTCTTTCTCACTCTAGAAGAATCATGAATAACTTTATTTTAGAAATTAATGGTTTCAAAGAAAAATACATTCATTATACAGATACTGATTCAATATATATTTCCAATGAGCTCTTTAATAAATTAGACGCTGCTGGATATGTTGGAGGAGAATTGTGTCAAGGGAAAAATGATTATGGAAATGGTGGAATTATTTTTGCAATGTTTATTGCTCCTAAAATAAAATATTGTATTACTGTAGATGAACAAGGGAGACTTAGTGAAAAGAAAACATTCAAAGGATATTCACAAGATAAAGTAAAAGAAGAAGATTTTCTAAAATTATATTCGGGGAAAACATTATCGACTACAGTTAATAAACCATGGAAAAGATCTTTAGAAACTGGAATTAGTATTCCTGATAAAAATAATAATACTGAAGAAAAAAAATTTTCTGGTCAAATAAATATTCTTAAACGTCAAGCACCTGATGAAAATGAAATTATGTTACCTTATAACGGAGAAGATATTCAAGCTGAAATATTTCAAACAATCATCTGTGAGAGTAATTTAAGTGATGATGATGACACGTGGGAATAATAATTTTTTTATAACATCTAAAAAATTTATAACATCTAAAAAATTTATAACATCTAAAAACTTATTCCATCTAAAAAAATTATTACATCTATAAACTTATGACATCTAAAAACTTATTACATCTAAAAACTTATTACATCTAAAAATTTTATTACATATGAAAATATATTTATCGAATATTTTGGTATTTTCTATTAAGTTTTATCTTATTAAGTTTCATCATATAATGTTTTATCAAAAGATAATTTAAATTTTTTTCACTAACTATTGATTCATCATCATCATCATCATAAATTGTTTCTTCATCATCATCATAAATTGTTTCTTCATCATCATAAATTACACTTTTTGGTATAGGATGCCCTTCCATGATAGGATACCATTCTCTTATTGGAATATCTAACTCTAAATTACATCTTTTATCTGATAATAATATAATAGAGAAAAATATTGGTCTTTGATCTCTTTTGGAAAATTTAATAACACCACCATAATCTGTATCACTTTTAGTTTTTGTTAAAGATGATAAAATTTTAAATTGATTAGATGTAAATCCTAATTTAAATTTTGTAGACCCGACACATAGTTGTCTAACAGTATCTTCAACTATACCATCATTATTATTTTCAATTGTAAGAAAATGAAATTTAGATAAATTTTTATAATTACTAATATTTTTATAATCTTTTTTACCATTTACACCATTTTCAGATGTTTCAGAATCATCATTATAATCATAAGATTCTTTAAGATCGGGCAAAGCCCTAGAACCTTCAGTTCGTTTATTATGATTATGATTATGATTATGGTCATTGTTAATAGTATAAGGTGTTGTCCACATATAAATTTTCTCTTGTTGAGCTAAACCATTTATATAAGATTTTAATAAATTAATATTTAAGTTGGAATATAATCCTATATACGTATCATCATCATATCTTTGCGGCATTTCTAATGTTTCTTGTTTATAAATTGTGTCTCTATAATATACCTGACAAAATAATTCTTCATTATGTTTTTTACTCTCTATGTGAATGTTATATTGATTTTGTTCATCAACAAATAATCTAATTTTTTCTTTGGAAAAAGATTTTAATTTTTTAACTAATTCTTTAATATTAATATAATTAATAATTTTAGTTTCTATCCAATCAGTATTACTAATCGGCAAAACTGCTCTAATAAAACCATAAACATTATTATGACCTATTATAACCATAATTTCTTTATTTAATTCCACATAAGCTACATCATTATATTTACTAACAATCTCCATAAATTTAATAAATGGATCACCTGGAAAAATACAATAATTGGTTTCTATAGAAGGTAAACCTTTAGTCTGTTCTCTAAATATTTCGGCTTGTAATTGAAATAAAATATTAACATCTATACATGGATTTGTAATAGTATTATTATTATTATTATCAAAACATTTATTTTCAAATCCCGTTGATCTCGTCGAATAAGAAGAACAGGATGATGCGGACGAATATAATTTTTTTAAATTTGGATTTTCCATTTTTTTATTTTTATTAGAAAAAATTTTATTTTTTTATTTTTATTAGAAAAAATTTTATTTTTTTATTTTTATTAGAAAAAATTTTATTTTTTTATTGTTAAAAAATGATGTTACCAAATGTTGGTGGAGGTGCATATATCCCGAATAATCGTGAATTAGAAATAGAGATAGAAAATTATATCATGAAAACTGGAGACGTTTTATCTGGTCCATTGCATCTTTCTATTCTTCCGCAACAAAATACAGAGTTAACAAATAAACAATATGTTGATACACAAATCAATGATTTAAAGGAAAAATATATAAACGATGTTTTGGTTCCACTGATGAATGAATTAAAGTTGCTAAAACTTAATGACAAATCATTAAACGAAAAATTATTAAAACTTGATAAAAAGGATAGAGAGCTAGAAGCAGATATAGCAAAACTTTTTAAAAAGATTTCAGAACAATCAAAAATTTTAATATTACTTTCTATAAATTTAAAATCTGCAGTCATTAAAAATAAACATCAGATAAAAATGTTAAAAGAACAATTAGAAGATGAAATAGAAAAACTACCTGAAAGAATTAAAAAAAATTTAAAGCAGTTACAAACTACATTCCAAAAAAGTGTTGATGAATTGAGTTCTAAAATTACTCAACAAATGAAAAAGATGAATAGAATAATAAATGAAGTAAACTCACTTAATGAAAAAGTTGATAAAATGAAAACTCTTAAAATCAATTTAGAAAATGAATTAAAGAAAAATTTACAAGAAAACTCTAAAGAAAATAAAGAACAGTTAGATGCTGTTAAAAGACAATTAGATGTTCTTAAAATTAAGTTAAATGCTCTTAAAACGGCGTTGAAGATTAATCAGCAGAAAATGCAAGTTAATAGAAGAGAAATTAAAGTACATCACACGCTGCTTGACGCAATAGATAAAGTGCAACAGGCAATTAATAAAGTTATCTCGAAGTTGTTGTCCATTCACAAACGTAAATCTTAACACGTAGATATTTTTCCCAAAAGTCAAATTTAATCCTAAAAAATGCCTATAATTTATAAACACAATCTTAAACATTTTGCATCAAATAATAAAATTGCTCATGAACCATCTATGAAACCTGTGTACCATTATGATAGTGTAGAAACTGTCGGAACACAAAAGTTCCTAGGCACCGCAGATGGCATCTTTTCTGGTATTGGTAGTATCGTTAACTTAATTAAAAATAATAAAGATTTGATTACATCTGCTGCAAAAGGAGCAGCTGCTATAGGTAGTACAGCTAGTGCAATATCAAATGCTGTTAAGTCTCAAAACGAATTAAAACAACTAGAAGCTATTCGCAAACTTAGGAATGATTCTGAAGAACTAAAAAAATTAAAAAAACTTTCAGATGAAACAAAAAATAAAATTGCTAACATAGCTGTAGAGGGTGATAGTAAACATAATGAAAAAACAATTGAAGAAATAAGAGGAAATGGCGTGAGTAGCAACCTTCGGTTTAACCAGCAAAGCTGTAGCGGAGCTGGTCTAGCAAAATTCTAAAATATATTTTTTAGTGAAATTTTTTTTAGTAAAATTTTTTTAGTAAAATTTTTTAGTAAAATTTTTTTTAGTAAAATTATTTAAGTAAAATTATTTTAGCAGAATTTTTTCTGTCTGTGAGAAAAAACAAAAAGTCAAATTATTTTTTATAAAAATGTCTTCGCTTATCGAAAATAAATTTAGATTAGACGATCCTCCGTTCGTCAGTTACAATCAAAAAAAGAATGACTATATAAGAATTGCTATGAATCCCGGATCTTCCAGTAGAGTAAATACTGGAGGAGATTTAATTTTCGAAGTTGATAATCAGCAGAGTTATTTATATTTACCTGATTCATTTTTACACTGTGAATATTCTTTATATAGTGATGCTAATTTTACAACACCATTACCAGATACCGATAATATTACACTAGAAAATAATTTTTTTCCAAGATTATTTACACAAATGCGTTTAGATGTTGCAACTCAAAATATAGAAACAATAAGTGATTCCCCAGGTGTAATTGATACAATGCTTAGATTTATAACAATTGGTGAAAATAATAAAAAGTATGAAATCGAAGGTTGGTTTCCTGATACTAATGATGGTATAATTGTTGATGATTTAACTCACGCTGGAACAGATGCAGCAGGAATTGCGAAAGATGTAGAAAATATTGCAAAACATTTAAATAAAACAAATAATGATGCATATAAAGAAAGACGTGAATTTAACAAGAAAAGTAAACAGACAGTAAATTGGTCATTGTCTCCATTATTCGGATATTTAGATTATGACAAAATATCATATCAATTTAAATTTAAATTAATAATTCATCGTACGGCAAATAATGAATTAATCTTTTTTGGTAAGACTGGGAAAAAAGCATATTTAAAAATTGATAGACTTGAATGGTGGATTACGCATATTATTCCTAGTTTAGAGGTTGAAACAGCTATTGCAAAAAGATTAAATACTAACAAACCAATTCCAGTAAATTTTCTAAAGCGTACTGCTAGTTCAGTAACTTTCTCCGAACAAAGATTTAACTGGCATTTTACTAGAACTGCGAATACCCCAAGATATTTATTACTAACATTTCAAAGAAATAATTCTCCAAGTTTTGATAAGAACAATAATATTTTTCATATTAATACAATTCGAAGTTTACAAGTTTCATTAAATCAAACTCGATATCCAATTGATCCATTAAGATTCGATGATACCAATAATCAATTTATGGAAGGATATGATTGTTATCGAAATCTTTGTACAGAATTTGGAGTTGAACCACAATTAACTCCTGGAGATTGGAGACATTTATATCCAATTTTCTGTTTCGATTTAAGTGCACAATCTGAAGATATTATTAAAAATGGTTGTGATGTAACAATTAATATTGAAAAGAAAGATTCCACAACTTCATTGATGGCTTATGGTTTATTGCTAGAAGATGTAAAATATTCTATTGAAATTCTTAATGGAAAGATGGTAAGGATAGGCTAAAGCCAGAGGAGCTTCGCTCCGATAAGTTAATTAAAATTTTTTCATAACTAGAATAGATTAAAATTTTTGGTAACTTAAAATTTTTTGGTAACTTAAAATTTTTCATAACTAGAATAGATTAAAAAAATTCTTAACTTATAATTTATTCATAACTAGAATAGATTAAAATTTTTGATAACTTAAAATTTTTTTATTAAAAATGTCGCAAGCGAAAAGTAATAATAATAAAACTGTTGAATTAAAATTACGTAATATTGTTGACAAAAATACCCCTAAAACTATTACGATTAACAAAAAAAAGTATTACATAAGTAAACCAATGATAGAGAATATTCAATTACAAGAAGAAAAGAATGGCGGTATTCTCCCATTAATTCCACTAATAATAAGAGGCATAGCTGCAGCAGGAAGTGTTGCAGGTGGGACAGCTGGTATTGTCCAAGCAGTAAATAAAAATAAATCAGAGAAGGCAGCATTAGAAGAACAAAAACGTCATAACAGAGAGTTAGAGAAAGTTGCTAGGGGTGAAGGAGTAGTAGATAATTTTATTAGTAAATTAAAATTAGTTGATGAAGGAAAACGAGTTCTTAAAAATATTCTCCACAATGTTGATGATTTAATTGAAATTAAAGAAACTAAGGATGGTTCTGGAATATATCTAAGTCCTAGTATGATAAGGTAATAACCTCAGAACCTTTGGTTCTTTTCGATAAAACTTTTATTTTATCTTTTAAATTTTTTTATCTTTTAAAATGAATTCTAAAAATTCCGAAAATTTAATTAAATTAAAAATTTCTAATTTAGATTTATTGAATTATCTATTAAACAAAAATAAAAACTCAAACTGTCAGCATATTGGAGGTGACAAGAACAAAGTTCCACACCACTTCGGTGGTGATATACAAAAAACATTAAAAAACTTTCCTGGATTTATTTGGAGTAAATATTCGAAAGAAAAACATCTTCCTGGTCATTCATATACTGGTCCAGGAACTCGATTAGATATAAGACTAGATGAGAATAATAATCCGAAACCAGGTGAAGAACCAATAAATAGAGTAGATGCCGCAGCTTACAGGCATGATTTAGCTTATCGAAATCATGATCTAAGTTCTCGACATGCAGCTGATAAGAAAATGATTCAAGAATTAGATAGTATTCAAAATCCTTCCTTTAGAGAAAGAATTGAAAGAATGTTTGTTAAGAAAGCTTTACAAGCTAAAATATTATTCGGTCAGGGTTTAAATGAAACGTCAGCAAAGCTGTCTGAGAGCAACGCTCGAACTAATAACTCTGAGAGCAACGCTCGAACCTACGCGTCTGAAATTCATAAAGAATACAGAAGGCCTAAATATTTATTGAAAGTAAATGTATTTAATAAAGATGATATTTGGAGTGCTGATCTTATTCATATGCCGAATGAAAGGGACTACAAATACGCATTGACCGTTATAGATTTATATACACGATATGCTTGGGTAAAGCCTTTAAAAAATAAAAGTGGTCTTTCAGTTAAATATGCGTTTGAAGAAATCTTTAAAGAAAGTAATAGAAAGCCAAAAAAATTGTTTGTTGATAAAGGATCGGAATTTTATAACAGAAACGTTCAGCCACTATTTGAAATTGTTTATTCAACTGAAAACGCTGGAAAAGCTGTAGTGATAGAAAGATTTAATCGGACGTTAAAAAATAAAATTTTCAAAAAGTTTACTCAGCAAGGAAATCAGAAATGGTTGAGGATATTACCAGGAGTTGTAGAAGAGTACAATAATAAAGTTCATTCTGGTATTGAAGAAACTCCAAAGAATGCTTCTGTCGACCCTGATTTGATAAGAAAAAAAATATTCGAGAATAATAATTTGAATGAGAGTAATCCGAATTTGCAGAAACTTAAGCCGAAATTTAAAATTGGAGATAGAGTTAGAATATTTAAATATAAGAATAAATTTGAAAAAGGCTTCGTCGGATACTGGACGAAAGAGATATTTGAAATTTCTAAAATAAATCAAAGTTATCCGTTTACTTATGAAATTAAAGATTTAGATAATGAGGATATCAGAGGCCGTTTTTATCAAAATGAATTACAACGAACTGAGCTTTAGCTTTTTAATTATCATTATTATTATTTTATTATTCAATTCTAACATAATATCAAGAAATGATACTCCTTTTTGTAATTTAAATAAAACATAAAGACATAATTGACCACAGTAAGTAGTTCCCGGTTTTTGAATTTGAAATGTATTATAAGTTCCATTTTCAAGTAATTTTTTAACTTCGTTTGTAGGTGGAAGACCGTATGAGTCAAAATAGTAATTATCTCCATTTTTATTAGACATACCTGCTGACCAATGTACGCCTTTTTCATCTGACGTATGGAGATTGGTTACGAAATTTACAGTTATTGATGGAACTTTGTTCCGGGAACTGAAGGTTCCTGTTGGCTTATTTTTTAGGAATTGTAATTCGTCTCTCATTAGAACATGAAAATTCTTTATTCCTAATTCATTTGCGATTTTCTTTAGGTCGAAATTTGTCGTAGTTTGCGTTCCATATAATTTAAAAAACTTATTTATGTTGCTCATTTTATAATAAAAAAATTTCTTAAGGGACCCCTAGAAGACAGAAGGGAGGGGGTAGCAGAACTACGTTCATATGATATTGAAGGATATATTCTTGCTGTTTCTTCCACTTTTGTTTCTTCCCCTATTAAAGAAATATTATTAGTCACATGATATATTTTAAAAACCTGAAAGATGGATAAAATTCATGAATTTGAAATTCTCAACTTTTATGATTTTTGCTGTCCTTGAACGGTCATGATTTTGGGGGTGAAAATTGTAATTCTCAAATTTTGAGATTCTTAACTTTTATGATTTTTTCGGTGTCCTGGAATGGTCATGATTTAAGCGAGAAAATTGCAATTCTCAAATTTGAGATTACGTGATATTTTGAGACCGGCTAAATTTTTGAAATTTTTTTTTTTGAAAATTTGTCACTACCTAAATTTTCCCCCCTTGGGCCTTCGGCCACGTGAAATTTGAAGTCTACCTAAATTTTTGAAATTTTGATTTTTTGAAAAAAACCCGCAAAAGTGTGACATCCGGCGCAAGCGAAGCGAAGCAAAGCGAAGCGAAGCGTCGCGCCGGATGTCACACTATATACTACTGTGGTGATTCTGTTCAACTTCTAGCTGTTACTGTGATCAATATCAAATTTTGAAATTTGATGGTCCTATATCATTTCCCTTATCAAATGGAGTTCAATGGTGATACATAGAAAGCGAGATATCATCTCAAACCATAGAAAAAAATGAAACAAACTTCCATTCAAGTCAATGATAGTTGGTTTCATTATTTATGTCAGTGAGTATAACTTCAAGAATAGGAGAGAAGTGTTTCCAATTATTTCAAAGCGTTTTTGCTGTAATGCATTTCTCAAGAATCTGATTTCTCATTTGTTATTTTGTTATCATGCAGCAAAACGTTGCTGTCTGAGCTGATAAGAATATTTTCGTTGTCTGGCTTTGTCTACACCTACGCGTGTTTCTGCAATCTTCTCTGTTAGGTTTTCGTGAATAACTGTTATTTTCAGATTTTACCATTCTAATCTGTGCAGTCTCAATTAGAAAGCTAAATCACTTGCAATGGAAATTTTACGGATGTCTTACTTTCATCTTCTATGACATGTATCCGTCAGTGTATTATATTCAAGCGGAAGACGAGATGAACATAAACATCATAAATGAACGCTCTCCAGTATATCTGTTTATTTATATTCATTTTCTCGACATGGAATTTTGATTTACGATCAAAAAATAAAACAGCTGCGACTACTGCCTTAGACAGAAATAATCAGCAAATTATCACTGCCAGTCCGGTGATGGTATTTAGTCAGTTAAAGTAATTCTATGATATTGATGCTTAAATGAAGACATGTACAATAATAAGATCATGGAATACTTACACTGGCATGCATGAAGGCCCAAGGGTGGATTTTGGTAGACGCATCACAGTTAAGTTGCAACTCACAATAATGCAGACATTATAAAAATGTGAAAAATAGCTATAGATTCGTTATTTACCAACTTGAATAAGCGAAACCTTGTAACACACAGTATTTATTTGAGGGGGGGGACGCTTTAGTTGGCACATGTTTCTGGTCAAACTGTTTCTGTAAGGATAGGGGTGATGGATGGTGTTCGTCTTCACAATCTTCTCAAAACTTGGAGAGCATTGGTAGTAAAAGTTACAATGTCAGGTTTTCAAGCTTCCGCCGATAATTTTGCAATCCGGTCAAATGTAAAGTACGTTCGCTTTAAAACCCTAATTCTATCATGTGAATTTATGTCTTCAAACGACTATGTGACTACAAATTGTAGTACATGTACAATAGAAATATAGAAATCACACACACACGCGCGCGCGCACTCAGACTTCATCGAGGCACAAACAGCCACGCGAATGGAAGATGGCTTCGACACTGGACAGTTAATACAAGTTTGCCAACAGAAAACCTCAGGAATATACATCAGTGAATCTTGTCACAATCGAAGAGCTACGAATTGATAGAGAAAAGTAAGGTGATCAAAATTTATGAGACAGATGAAAACATCTTTCGCAGTAATGAGAATTCTTACGCAAAACATGAGAGTTCCATTCGACATAAGATGTTTTCATTTGGGATGGTATCCTTATCATAATCGTTTGACTACAATCCGTAGTCACATAGTCGGATAAGGGTTAAAATGCCGATATCACATCCCCACTTTTTCAATTTGGATAAAATGCACAGTATTCTAGATGCCTGATGATTTGATCGATGTGAAACATTTATCCAAGATTTTTTTTGTCCTATCGATAGTTTGCAATGCGGAGCTCAAATGAAAATTCTTCATTGCAATTCTGACCCTTTTATCAGCCAATCAATGAAGCAACAGCCAATCAATGAAGCATACGTATTTAACTACTCAATTGAATAATCAGAAGTCATTATCTGATTTCAGATTTCGTGGGAATCAACAACAATTGGATTTTGGTTTACCGAATTGATTGACAGGAACGCACAATTCTCTGTGTGGCTGTTTGAAGATCGTCCCGTCTGCTTTTGGATGACAGGGTTCTTCAATCCTCAAGGATTCTTGACGGCTATGAGACAGGAGGTCACGCGTGACCACGAGGGTTGGGCTCTTGACACTGTTGTACTGGCCAATCGCTCGACCAGATTTTATAAAGAAGACGTGAAGGATCATCCAAAAGAGGGTGTCTATGTCTATGGTCTCTTCCTAGATGGAGCAGGATGGGACAAAAGGTCTCTGAGACTGATAGAGCCAAAACCGAAAGTGTTGTTTGATAATATGCCTGTCATCAATATCTATGCTGTTCAAGAGAATACAAAGCAGAAAGACTCAGCAAAGTTCTATGTTTGTCCAATTTACAAGAAACCGAGGAGAACTGATCTCACTTATATTTCTATGGTAGATCTTGCTTGCTCGAAAACTGCTGACCACTGGGTCATGCGAGGGGTGGCTTTACTGTGTGACATCAAATAGTAAAAGTATGATCAATTCTGTTTATTTGGACTAGATGCTTTTTTATGTAATTCTCAACATTTGTTAAGGATTGTTAATCACATGAAGTAGGAAGATGATTATTTGGCAGTTAGTGTCAACGCATTTAGCGGCATGTTTGTAACAAGGCCTCATTGAATTTGCCATTTTTGTAAGATATTTGCAATAAACTAGCACAAACACGGAGGTTGAAATTTTACATTTACTTCAGTTATAGATGGTGCACAGATTTGAGGTCATTATTCCCTATAATTATCGAGCTACATGCACCAGCATTATTTATAATAACCGAAGAAATCTGTGCATTTTCTGTTATAATGGATAACTCTTTTCATAGTCGTCTACAGAAGATTAGTAATTTCCATGCACAAAAATAATTACCTACTTAGTGGAACTAATCAAATTGTAGACATAGAAAGCCTGACAATATCTGTATTATTCTACTATACATGCAAGATGAATGTTTGTAGAATACTTTCATTGACTTTATGGAAGAAAGTTGACTTCAAATAGAGCATGAGCGTTAATTACACGGCATCCTTTGAAATGTTTCTTTCACTTTGCAGTACACCATCTACTCTTCTCAGAACACCATACTAGCAAATACGAGGAAATGATACCTTCATAAAATACAGGCTAGTTTAGTAATCTCGAGTGAACTGGACCCCTGAGTTTTCCACCCCAAATCAGCTGTGATTTCATCTCTTTGACGTTGTGGATTAAATACTTATTGGATCACTCAGTTATAGTGCCCTACTAAATCAAGACAAAGCGAAAGTGGCTAGACCATAGAATAGGGATACATAGGTAGAGTGTCGACTCAAAAAAGTATGTGTATACAGTGAAAACTTTTATATGAAAAGATTCAGTTTTTTGCGGAGATTACGTTCCCGTGGTCCACAAAAATATTTGAGCACTTTTGAAAAAAGTCAAAATTTTGCCAATTTATAGAGATGACTCCTCCATGTAAGTAGTATGCAACAAGTTGGATATCAAAAGGAATGAATAACTGCCAATAAGCATCCTAACTAAACAGAAATTATGTTTATTATCAAGAGAATTTCATGATCCACATTATAATGGAAGTCTTCATGAAAAAGTCGCGATATTGTGGATTGATAAATTGGATTGATATACATTGTGGATTTAATAAATGTGGAGTTACCACTCTACCTAATATACGCACTCTATGGTTTAGACCAAGATATTCGCAAAATAATGCGAATTGATAAGAAGTCACTGAATCTGGGGCCTGCCCCCATGATGTCCACATTTTACGCGTCGCTTAATTAACTCTGTTAATCTACTGAATTGTGACATGAATCAGTGACAAAATTGAACAAAGATTTCCATCTATAGACCCGACTGTAACTACTCATTTTTTCTCATTTTCACTGTAAATCTATTTGAAATTCGATTTTTTATAAATAGTTCATAGATAATGATATGCAAGCTATATTTTTTTCTAATAAAACCATCAGTAGTTATTGATTTTTTATTGAAAAGAATCTTCCCTGATTCAACACATCGATCCTTCTATGTTCCTACAAATATTCAGTATTGCATGTTTCCTTAAAACCTATCTGAAGGAGAAAGTCTATTTATCCATGAGGTCTTCAAGTACGCAAATACATAAATAACTCGTGGCTGATAAGAAACACGTGAATACAAAGCAAAGGCTTAAAAGAACGACGTTTTTTCGAGTCAGAAGTTTATCGTACTTCGCTTATACTACCGGTATAGAGTAATAAAAAGCAATTAATTCCATCGCAGCTGGTTACTCTTCAGGCATAAAAACAATTTGATTTATTTTAAACATATAAATTCATTGAAATACCGATGCATTGCGAAAGTAATGATAGCTACGATGAATAGGGCAGCCAAGCATGCAGAACAAGATGCGCTTATGGATAAACATATAATCGTCTCATTTATAGGCCTACATGTACTTAAACTGTTATTCAGAATGTTCCAATTTAACCCTCGCCTCCCCCTGCTTGTCTCCCAGTTTTGCCAAGCCACACATCAATCGAAAGGGCATTGAAAGGAGATTCAGAAAAACAGCATTTTTTGTTCTTAAGGTCATTCCTTGACTGAGGTGAAGGTCAAAGTTCAAAAACGCCAATTTCTAACAAATTTCCATTAGATCACTATTTGAAATGGAAAATGACAACAAAAGCTAATAAACAATGCAATATCGAAGGATCTGGTTAAAGTGGTCAATAAAATGATAATGATTCATCTTCATGAGATTACATCATTGTCATTAGATGAGATCAATGGTCAAATAATTTAAACTTTTAGTTCAACTGAAATCGCACTAAGATGAATTTCTAGCAATTTTCTTCAATTAAAACGGATTAAAATTCACTTTCAGAAGTGTGCTGAGCTGTCTCATACAGAAGTAAACAATTGTTTTCCCATACACTGAGAACCGCTGGATACGAAAATTACATACAATTTGAAACTAATATCTGATACGAAATTCTCGTATATTTACAGAGATCTGGTATGATTCTCATACCACATCTCACTTACTTTCGTATGTGATTGGTATGTAACGATACGAACTATTCTATCTGTGATTGGCTGTTTTACGATGAAATACGAGTTGTTGGTATGTTTTATATACGAGACCCAATGCAAATTCATCCCTATTCGTATGCCTCTGGTATTCATTTCGTATGTGCAGCTTTAAGTCAAATAGCAAAAAAATATATGTATTACATACTACTATCAAATAAGTTTTTCCGGTTATACCAGTCGTGAAAAATTTTTGTTTGGTAGAGTGATATTTAACTAGATTACATTTATTGTGAATTTTACGATCCACGAGATTGACGTCGTTGCTGCTTGTCTAGCAACATCAACAGGACGTTTCGTTAGCTCTACTTCATGGACCAAGTTTATAAACATTATTTCATTCAAACGATATCTTTCGTGAAATCATGTTGAGTTATATATCTCAAACTAACTATTTTTGCGCTCATGAATTATAATGTGTTTTTATTTCGGATTGATAATGTGCTTTATTTCAAAATTACATAATGCATAGTTGTTGATGGTTGAAATCTTATTGATTATTCATGAAATGCCTTAGACTTACGTGTATTGAAATCGAATTCAGTAATGAAAGTATGACTCTTGAATGTCATTATCTCACTACTTACAAAACAGTAGTAACATTAGTGTGATATTTATTGACAAAAGGCCTTAAATCAACATACTTTGGACATGATTTATGCTTTCTTTTAACATTGTGCTGGTATGGCTTTAGTATGTAAAGCATACCACATTTGAAATAACATACGAAAAGCATACAAATATATACCAGGAGAATACAGAAATATACCAAAAAAATATTTTGGTATGCATCCTTCGTATGTGATTGGTATTGAGCGATTTACAGTGTGCTTTTATCGAGACACCGAGGGTAAAAGCAACATGATTCTGAAAATTTTTAATAATTGCTGATTGGATGCAGAACTAAAAGATGCAAAAATAATAAAATGATCATATAAACATGCATACATAATAAGCAGATAATTTCAAATCAAAAGCTTTTGTATTTGTGAATACAGCACTCCTTTAGTAACGGCTTAAATAAAATCGAATAGTTAAAAGTATTTACACGGCAAACGTTTCACGACGCAGTCGCTGCCTCAGTGCACTAAAGAGAAGGTGCCGTTGCTAAAGCGAGTGCCGTATTTTTCTTTCTCATCCTCAGAATCCTGTTTGTAATCTCAACTTATTTCATCAAGAACTGATACCGCAATGTACATTATAAGTGAATATACCATAATCAGTTAAAATATTCCAAATATTCAACTTTTAAAATAGATCTCACACCAAAAGTAAATGCCAAATTTTATTCTCATTCTGTCAAAAGTTGCATAATGCATAGAAAGCAAGCTATTAGAAATTTGTTGGCCATAGGGGGCGAAAAACGGGAGTTAATGCTCCAACGATGCAAGCAAGCACTCTTTTAAATTGCCATGATTTATAATAAATTGACAATTAAATAATACGAAGCAATAAATTAAATTTTGCAGCTTTGTTGAACGTGACAATCTAATGACCTCATTTTGTGAATGGCCATTCAAATACCAAGGATGCATCCCTACAACTGATCAGCCACGGTGAAAGTAAGATGTGCCTTTGATTCATAAAAACAGAGCATTGATCAGAATTGGATATATTTACTATGAAATGTAAAGAAGTGAAGAAGCGGACAAACAGTCGCAATTAAGCAAGACTAATTTTATTCGCATTCCTATGTTAAAACCACGAATTATATTCGCTAATTGACGACAGCGACGATACTTCACCAGTCAAATGTTATTCCTTTTTGGAATCTCCAACTGCTTCTTTATTCGCGTCTTGATAATCTACACATTTCGATGATACAGAGGAATAGATAAGAGGTGATAATGCAAGCCCAAGTTTCGCCATGATAGGAGGCAGATAAGTCATTAGCAGAGGCACGCGTGTGATAGGGGCAAGAAGAGACCAAATACAAACCGTAGCGTAACCAGACCAGGAGAATGTCGTAATGACGAAGAACAGTTTTGAAATCTGAAAATGAATGAAATATTAGCATCTAGAACTTGGATTTTATAACTTGTATGCCTTTTCTGCTAGCAAAGACGATAAAAAACAGACTTTCAATGTGCTAAAAGCTAATCCTCATGCACGGGACTGCATTTCCCTTCAATCGGACTGCCTAGAACTTGCTTCAAAAATTTTCCATCGAATTGGACGTACACTTCTCACCAATGTATAGAATAGCTTCTTTAAACTTAACTTGAAACAGTGTAGTTTTACAAACGCTTTTTGCAAAAAAGATTTTTGGTACAGGTAAAAACACAGATATTTCCTCAAAATGGATTTGAAAACAATATGAAAAGTACTAAAAAATGGGATATAACTTTTTCATGTTCAATTAACATTTGCGCGCACAACGTTGAAAAGTCAAGAGCTTGTACAGAAAAGCGAATGGAAAAAACTTCATCAGTGTTATACCTAATAAGTTGGCTTAGAAACCCGATGGAAGATGTAACACTCGAGTAAAAATCATGCGCAGCGGTTTTGCTGATATTGTCAAGTCAGTGAATAAGATTTAAAGTCTGACAGGGTGGTCTATTAAGAGTGACAGAAAGAACTTTCGTGGTACAATCACGGGCTCCTGCAATGAAATATCTACTATTGGAAATGTTATATACGAGTTATCCAAGATGAAGAGTACGTTTCATTAGAAATTGGAAAAGTTGAAAAAACAACAACTAATGTATTTCTTCCTGATTTGAAAGGTCTTATTTTAATGCAAGGTGAGCTCTTTGTGCTGTTGAAATTCTAGTCAAACAAGCATCTCAAAAAATATAGCACTTGATCTAAATGATGGCTGGTGTAAGACATTAGAAAAAATGAATGGTCCTCTACGCTTGACTCAATATCTTAAAAGTCTCCAAAAGCTCACACAAAGAGGCACTGACACCTGAATTATGCTTTTTTATTTTTTGTCGAGAGGAAAAACTGGGTAATCTATCACGGAATAAACTATTTGCTAGCGAGAACAGCTAATTTCTTAGATGGTAGCCTAACTTTGAATCTACTTTTATACGGATTCTTGTGTTCCTTGTGTATCCGGAATGTTGTAGATGAAGAACAATACAAAAGTGTCCATATCTCTGATATATTTCACCGGTTGCTAACTACTTTCTGACTACCAACTCTGACGAATTCCTAGGCTTTCTAAAAAGGTTCTCTGAACTTTAACAAGACTGCTTGGAGTTGGAAATTGTGCTCAGATTGCAGGATCAGTTGCTACATGCAACATTGGCTTCAATAAAAGATTGAATTGAAGTATTTGTAAGGTTTGATTGTGGGTTAAGTGCACGTATTTGATTTCCTCAGTAACATCATTGTTTAAACTTGGTTGCAGTTGATAGGACCATCCTGCCTGAAACACTCATACAGGCTGATTGTGATTTCAGAGCAAGCATGATGTTGATTATCCGCATGTCAAGAGACCGTGATCTTCACTATATTCGAAAAACTCCAATCAGCGCAGGATATCTGATAATTTACAAATGGGGATCTATAGCTTTCCAATTAATGAAATACAATGATATTTAATAGCATCTGTTGTTCTTTACCAGCATCAGTTATTCTGCTAACCACAGTTGCCTACAGCAGTCAATAGATCGAGGAATCAGGTCACCTACATGTCCACCTTTAAATTTTCCTTTAAATGTGTCAAGCAATCATAGACTTACTGAATTGAGTTCCTTCACTGTTAGCCGTTTCGCGTCATTTTCTGACCGATTCTCTGATACTGGTTTATCCGATGTGAGTAAATAGCAGAAGCAGCTGACAATGACTGGACCAGCGAATCCCAGAACTACCAAGCAAGTCATGTAAGTGAAATAAACTTCATCTTTCGCCAACCAGTCAATAGTGCACGACGTTCCTTGTGGTTCGAGATCATACCTGTAATCAAAGTCACGTCAAACCATTTCGGTACACAGTTTATAAAAGAGTCCTGTCGACGTACTTCCAGTGTGCATGAATTTGAATTATCGTCACCTACTTTTCAAATAGTAGGATCTAAATACTCAGCAGTTTCTGGTAAATTGAGTTATTTTGGTACTTATGGGTTACCGCAGTTTTCAAATCTGTCTAAAATCTGCAAAAATGAATCAATCTTCACCAAACTTCAGACAAACGTACTTATGCATATTTTCTACTCACATACAAAAATTTATACAAATCCGACAAGTACTTTCTGCATTAGAGACGATGACGTGAAGTGTAGCGACGTGAACAGCTTGATCGGACTTCGTCTATTCGACGCATTATTGTTACTCGTGTGTGCATTGTTCTCTCTCCCTCTTCGTCTCATCCACTGCCATTTGAAATCTTACCACGGCCACTACCTTGCCACACTTTTTTAAGTTAAAAATTTTAGTGTAAAGGATGTGGCCTGGTCATCATCACTTCACGACTTGTCGGGAAATGACTTTGTTGACCTCAAGTGCTTTCTGCTCCAACGATGAGGTCAGACGAAGTCAGATCAAGCTGCCGGCATCGCTGCACTTCAAATTATCGCCCCTTATTGAAAACTACTTGTCCGATTTGCAGAAATCTTGGCATGTGGGTAGAAAATATCCTTACTTATGTGTTGCTAAAGTTTTGTGACATTTGATTTCTTTTAAAGGATTTTAGAGACATTTGAAAACGTGACGAGATAATCCATAAGTAACGCTACTTTTCATTGAGTTGCTTTTCAATTAATCGCCTCGCTTGTCATTTTCGCGTGCTCCATCACTATTATCATGCTAACGATATGCACTAATTAATGGTTAATATAAAGTTAAAAGATGTTTAATTTTCATTCAATACAAGGGATCGATAATTATCATTTTTTGAGATACGACCTTCTGAGAAAATTATATTTACAAATATGAAAATTCCTGGTCAATTATTTGAAGCTAAAGAAAACTCTTGTCGTTATCTCAAATTGCCTCAAAAGCGTAGAAAATGGAGATGCGTTTTAGAATATAAAATAAAGGACTCACCTTCCATATCCTACCAGAGGTAAAGAAGCCCATAACGCAGATATTACCCAAGCCAAGATGCACAGGATGTTGATATGTGCAGAACCGAGTGATTTATCTGTTCAAATGAAGACGTTAGGATTATTGAATAAATGAATAACATTGAAGTTGCAACAACAATTTACCAATTAACCAAATGAAAATGTCGAAAGCATAGCTTCTTTGATTTCTATGCAGGTTAATGTTGCTTCATTGTCAAGGCAACGAGTATTGTACGAGTGCCTATATAGAAATTAGGGCCTAATTAGCAAAACCCCGAATTTGCAGTCGTCCCCGTTATCGTCACCTATCAAGGTCTTCACTTGACCAGATTTACTAAAAGTTGTCACTTATTCAGGCTTGACAAAATGATAAGAACGACAAAGGTCAGTACAATAACATGAAAGGAATCTATAAGCGACAGTAGCTAACAATCAAGATACGAAACCGAACCAATTTGATGCGCACACGTAGGGGGTCGCAATATTAGAGCATTTTTCCACCTCCCTTGCGGTACTCTGCAGTTCGTTCAATCTTCGTTAAAAATATCAGAATTCTGGACTTGTTTACTCTTCAATCATAGCAAATCATTGGAAGTACTCGTATATTAGTCTATTTAGGACATCACTCAGTTTAAGACCTCACTTAGCACAACCAGCTGGGTGTCAATCTACCACTATCTGCATATACAGTGAAGTTTATCACTTACATTCAATTAGCAAGACGGTAATCCTGTCAATTACTTTGATAATGCTTAAATTGACAGCTTCAAAATGACGCTAAAACTAGTACTATTCAATGCTACAGTCAGGTATGAAAACGAATGAAGTGAGACACAGCAAAGTTCAAAATGTAATTGTTTAGTTAACAAGCCAGAATTCATTATCTGCATGAAATGATAAGGTTTGCCTGTTTTGGGAGTAAATCAGAAAAAGAAAATGATATTTTTTAGAATAATAAATTTGAAAAGTTCTTCTTGGAATCACAATTTTTATAGTTATACCAGCTAGTAATACACAACGTTTGAAGAGACAACTGCTCTCATTTCCAGTGAAAAGTGACAAATACTAGAAGCACTATAACTTTAAAGAATCGTGATTCCAAGAGTGACTTTTCAATGTCCTCAGCATTGAACAGTATCAGAACAATCTTGATCTGAAATGGCTCGTGACCATAACACGAGTGGCCTTAATTAAGAACGAATCGTTTATCTTCGAAATTTCGGCTTCAATCTATCAAAAACCTGTCTAGAGTTGGAGTTACAGTAGCGAGCATATTAATTGGGTCACCCTGAAAATTGACAGATTTTGATGTTTGGTGCCATTGTTTGCTTGATACATGACTCAAATGTGTATGTATCAATAGAGACTATGTGACATCAATGTGAAACATCAAAACAGATAATTTCAAATATCTGCAACCCAGCACACATGCACGTACGCACACACACAACAAAGTGTGACAACAATTGTATATGAGCGTGGGAGAATTCAAGCTGTATAGTTGATCATAGAAAGTTGTCAAGTTATTGATTAATGAAAGCTTTCTCGACACACAATTGTCATCTCTCAGCGGCTCAATCTATGACCATAGCATTCAATCCAAGAACATGACAGTTCATTTTTACTATGGATATCGGTGAGAACGCACGTGTAAGAATTATAACTTTATGGCAGGATGCACGACAAAGCCAGGGACAGGTTTCGAAGATAACAGGGATTTCACATTCATCGGTAAATAGAATTGTGAAACGGTATAGAGAGACTGGCGAAATCTTGCCACAAAGAGTCGGCAAATGTGGACGTAAAAGACTTTCGACATCATATGAAGACCGACGGATTCTTAGGGCAAGCATGATTGATCCACGTCTTACAGCGTTGGATATCAAGAAAGAAATCGTTTCACCCTTATCCGTCCATACGATCCGACACCGACTGATTGATGGTGGCAGAAAATCGGTGACGCCCATACAGAAGCCGCTCTTGACAGCTCATGTGAAACTGTCGCGACTGCAATGGGCTCGGAATCATAAGGATTGGACTTCAGCTCAATGGGAAAAAGTGAGTAGGCCTTTCCACTGCTTTTCATGTACTTTTTCTATAGTGATTATGATTAAGATATTAGATTGCATATCTTCATTAAGCTTTTTATCATTCAATTCAATTACTCATTTAATTATCTGTGAAATATGTCTAATCTTTAACTAATTTAACAAAAATCAGTTTTTGAGGGTATTTTCCTCTTAAAAATGAGTAGGCCTACGTCGTTAAAGAAAGAAATAAGTGGATAAACAATTTCCTATCTTTCTTCTTCAGGTTATCTTCAGTGATGAGGCAAGTATTGAAGTCCAAATGGCACAACCGCGTCGGATACGTAAGGGACCTGAGCCTTACTCAAGCCGCCACATGGCCATGCGCGTGAAGAAGCCACAGAAAGTGATTATCTGGGCGTGTATGAGTAGTCAAGGTATGGGACGGATACATGTTGATGGATCGATGAATGCTAATCAGTATCTTTGTGCACTGAGGACTCATTTGGTCCCTCAGGCAAGTGATTGGTTCGGGGATGACTTCATTTACCAACAAGATAACGCCCCCTGCCACACAGCCAAAGTGATCAAAAAATACTTCGAGGAGAATTGAATTCGAGTGTTACCATGGCCCAGCAATTCTCCAGACATGAGCCCGATAGAAACAATATGGGCCATCATCAAACGACAACTGGAGCGACACACCCTTACCAGTCGAAGTGACTTGATCAATCAGCTTCTCGACGTAACACAGCGTGACACTGAGGTGAAGCAAAAACTTGATGAGAGTTGCAGAAAGTTGATGTTGAGCATGCCTGAACGTGTGAGCGCGTTATTGCATGCCAAAGGTGGCCACACCAGGTTTTAACACGCTGGTGCACTAAAATATACATTGTTGATGGACTTGTAACACTTTTGTGTTCAGAAATTCAAAAGAATCAAAGGAAAATAAACATAAAGGCACATTTATGGTGAAAATTGTGGGTGACCCAATTAATATGCTCGCTACTGTACAGCAGCCTTGATATAGCGTATTAAAGCGCTAGATTTCAGCAGGATTTTTCATAATTGCTTTAAAATTTACGTGTCTTTCGGTGCAAAAAATGGAAGCTGTGAACCTATCCTTAATACAATAGAAACTACCCATGGAAAGAAACAAATTATTATCACCTTCGATATTGTCATCTTCCTACAATTCTAATTAGAATTGCAATCCTGCTAATTCTAAGCTGTAAGAAGATGTTAACATGCATTTCACACATGAAATTAGCACATGCTTGAAATAATTGAATTAGTCAGCAGATTCCTAAATGGAGGAAGTGTCAGACCATTTGTAACCATAGAAATTATATTTGAAACAAATCAAAACATTGAGTCAGACTATTTGTATAATACTTGGGCAACTGACAGTTAAGGTGTTAATAGACATCGCTTTTTCAATAATCATGGAGCATATTGATTACAATATATAATAATAAGTAGAAATCGTATATTTGAAAAAAACAAAGGACTCTAATATCGGAAATCGTGGAGTCCATGGATGCCCTTGTGATAAAATCAACTTCAGACCGCAACGCAACAAAAGGAATGGGCAACAAGAGTGATAGCGAGAAGAAATATGAAAAACTGGATCACAGAGAATCCACTGTTGAACAGCTTTGTCATGGAAATTATGAAGCATTTGTTATGATGTGATGAGGTCGTCTTTGGTGAGCCAAATTTTTGCGAATGAGCCATTCGAAACAACGATAAATGACGAAGAGGATGATTATGGTCACCGATCATATATTGAAAAAGGTTGAAGCTTGTTTTCTTGAAGAATAAATGATTTAATCCAACAGCTTTCATTGTATTGCAGGTTCGTGAATGAATGAATGACCATAGCTATTTAGGATCAGGTTAAATATTCACACGTTGCGAGAGGAATCGCAGTTTTTTTCAGCCGCTTCAAGAAAAAGATGATAATTGATATTTTCAGTGACTACACGAAAACTATCTTACCGGAGAAAGAAATTGGCAATGATTCTTTTATCTTTTTATCTTCTCCTGTGCTATAAGCTAGGCCTTTTTCAGAGATGAGTTGTTTTGTCTGCGTGTTCGGGTCCATAAGAGATGACATTTTGTAATACTGATGGTCACGGCTAGAACTAGTTTTGAGGGGCAAGAAAATCAATTTTCTAATGAAAATTCAAGTCTGGATTCTGACGAAATACATGTAGATCCGAGTTTGACGAATTGAACGTTCAGTCAGTAAATTTAAATCGTGAGGAGTCAAACGATGTGAGTAATATTCCCATTTGATGAATTTATCACGGAGGAAAATTAAGTCAAAGACAAGTACAGTTCACTCGGCAGATGTTCAGTCTTCAATGTGACGACGGTAGCTCGTGTGTGCCCAAATACCACTTTCTTCACGTAAGACAAAGGGAGACGAACCTCTCCACTTCTTGCCACTATTGTATACAATGCCTGAGACAGAATCGGAATCGCGTCACCTCTGCAGTAACCGCGACATCGGAATGCATCTCTGTGGGCCTATTACTCAATATCTAAAAATATTTCAACGATAGCTTCATGCATAGGGAATATTAATCGAATAAAAATAACACCAATTTTACTAATTTTGGGCCAAATTAGAAAGCTATTTCATCTTATATTGACAGCGATGCTCCCCAATAAGAGATGAATTCCCGTGATATAATTCAGAAAATGAACTACTTACACAATGACGGCTGACAAGTGGCCAGAAACCTATCAACGGCCATGAGCGCAAGAAGCTGCACGACTGCTATGCCGGCTATAAAGCCTTCGAATGCGTACGCTTGACAAATGCTTTCTCCCCAGATCCATCTATAAGAAAGCAGAAATGAAACATTGAGGCAAACTGTGAAATATTTCGATGTTTTGAATATTCTCAAGACAATTATTTTCCCCCTCTTGTGAAGTACCGTATATCCTCTAATAGAACCCGGGTCAGACTCAAAGGCATCTTATGAACCCTATAGACCGTAGATAAACATCCTGTTACTGCTGTACAATTGTTCATGTATCTGCCGTACACCTGGTAAGTATTAATACTTTGAGTATACAAGAAATGACGATTTCACAATTAGTGGGCTAATAATGACACAGTGAATTCTACATGCGGTTTCCATCTTTAATATGTACCGATGCGTGCCGGCATACTCGCACGCACCTAGGTATCACACGTAGGCTACACATGATGCCGGTATGTTAATTTTATGACTCAACACCAAGCGCTTGTCTGCTTTGGAGACATGGAAGACTTTCACACATACAATACTGGTATACCAATATTGCGGATAATTGGCCTATTATATGACATTACTATGAATCTATCACTGTATTTGGTTTTTCAAGAAACATATTTGTTTTCATAATTATGTCGCAGGCCCGTTGAAGAGGATGTACTAACTTGATCATGTACAATGCTAATATACGCAAAGATAATATTTCAAGAAAATGGATTTTCATTCTACATTTTATTATTAGTCTCAATCCGTCGGAAAAAGAACAAATGAGTTGCTAAAGGCTTCTGCAATGATAGTCATCAACACGATCATTAACTGGAGAATAAAGGTAATTATCAAAAGGAACCAAAGCGAAAGATTGAGAGCTTTTATTAACTTGTCATCTCAGCAAAAGATATTGCATCATGCGCGTGGGGAAAATGAGACTCATGCAGAGGATAATGATGTTGATGACATCTTCTGTAAGACACTGAAAGCGCACGATTTCTCTCTGATCTCCTCTCATCATTTTGTGTGATAATCACTAAGTACACGTCTAGCATTTCCATGCAATTTGGAATCGACATTGTATCGCAGTAGATGAGTCACGTGTCAATCTTTGCGTCCCTCGTTCTGACGATAAAAGTGCCTCTGTGAAGTACATGTAGATCCAGGCCGGTGGAACGCAACCTTCGGATGACGATCAAATTATGGAGTTGAAAATGTTACACAGGTTCAGATCGCAACATGCTTGAGCAAATTAATTTAGATATTGAGTTACACATATATGAGTTTCACTGTGAAATGTTATTTTCTTTATATTATCAAGCAAGCTATCTTCCTAAGTAAGATTTAGATAGAACTATTTAATATTGAACTGCATTCCCTCTTGGAGAATTGGGAACGACCAAAATAGCACAGAATGAACATCAGCTTACATTCTTAAGATAGTTACAAGTATTTTTGAGCTAGTGAGTGAGATATCTCAACGTTCAAAAGGAAATATTTCAGGAAACACCACTGCTATTGATGGAATGGATGTAGAAGTTAGATAGACAAAAGGATAGGTTTACAGTGATGGAATCCGACTTTTCGCTTTGCTTAAATTAGTGCGACTAAAACGGCATGTAAAGCGGTGTGTAGATGATCACCTCAGCCGATCAATTAGGCACCGATTTAGGCTCAAGAAGAATATCTAAGAAGAATCTAATAACTGAAACTTGCAACAGTTGTAGATTCTTTTAGATTCTTCCTGTGATGCCATTTATTGCAAGTTACCTGATCAAAACGCTTTTATATATCAAGAGGAATGATTGTAAGCGTGAATATTTGCAAAGTACACTGATAAGCTGCCGGCACCAAGCCATCATCGCTAGGTGATCGTTTAGTTACCGCTGCCATGACATTGCGTCCAAGTCCGCTTTAGTCATTTATTATTACATATTTATTTTTATGTCTGCAACGCATTCATTTCGATTGGCTGCCAAGATGTGCATCGTAGAAATCCGACTTTTGAGACTACAGTGAACAACAACAGCTGTTTGCTGATGGTCATTTCAGCTGCTGGGTTTGGCACCGAATTCTAGATATTAAGAAGAATCAAATTTGTGAAACATGCAAGTGCAAATTCCTGTCGCAAGACGATGCTACTTCATTAGTCCAGGGAATCTACAGCGAATTGCACTGCAACCCGCCACAAATAGGAAATAGTTTCAAGAGTGGGTTTATCTTGTAGAGAAAAAATCCCTTATCAACATATCAAAAATCTAGGAAAATCCAGTAAGTGGAACACCTTGAATTTTCCACTTGAAGTCACGAGTCTTTTCGAAATATAAATACACGCTTACTCCAATGAAATCGCAGATATATATCTGCGACATCTGCAACAGTCAATCAAAAAGAAGCGCTGTACCGGTAGCTGTGTCTCAACTGCATGTAGCTTCCACATGGCTCTCTGTTGACGAAAGGGAAAACAAGGCGTTCGCTCTTTTCAAATGTCTGTAATTGCGACAACAATAGCCCGGTAATTATACTCCCCAGGCGGTCTCCGTATTTCTAATTAGTTTCACATAGATGAGGATCATGACGTCACAGTTAGAGTCTCAGCAAAGTCTTGTTCCTATGACGTCACTCTTCAACAGAGTCAGATGAAATGCCCTGGAGATGACAGATGGAGTGCTGCTACGATTATACACTTAAATACCAAACGAACCAACATGAATGATTAACAGCTCACGTCTCCACACTCTCATCAATATCAGCTGTGTTTTCTGAATTATGTCCTTTCCAAGCAGCTAGATTTCTCAGTCACTAGCTCAACAATACTTGCAACTATCTGCAGATTCAAACGGATGCAGATTTCGACAAGATAAGCTACAAATCTGCGAGTTTTGCCATGAATAAACGATTACTTTCTGCAACCACCGTCTTGTGAAAACGCATTCTATATGCCAATAATAATGAATGAATGCTGCTTTTTAGAAGCATCAAATTTGCATTTGGTAAATGCGCCTAGACATTATCACAATATGATAAGTCTATCTCAAAGATTTTTTTGAGTGTGGTCGCATGCACATACAATAGGTAGTTGTATCGATGTTGATTCCTGTTGTCGATGTTGAGAGATGTGGACGAGGCCTGCTGATGATTCCTGACGTTTGATGAAATGGCAAATATTTCATCCTAGCGGTCAATAGCAGCAGCAGCAGCGGCAATGTAGATCCGTTCCCATTTTTCAACTGAGAATGCAGTTCAATATTTAATTATTCTATTTTCACGTCAACTTAAAATTCTCATGCGATGATGAAAATTATTTAAGCATTTTTTGTAATGGAATATAGAGCCTAATTTTTAGTATTTAAATAGTTAATTGAAGAAGTCACTGATGACATTCTCCAATCAGCAAGTTTGCAAATACAATGCTGCTGCAACCATTGGGGTAATCAACTGTTAAGAGAAGTGACTGTATCTTTTTCGTGGCATAGAATTATAATTGATCAGCTTTGGCCAAATAACTGATGAAAATGAACATTTTAAGGCTGCTGTTGCAGCACTACTATGGCATAGAGTAGGTATATTAGGTAGAGTGGTGACTCCGCATTTATTAAATCCCCAATGTTTATACACTTTCGATTTCATTAAATGAACATGAATCGAGACTAGTTCGAGACCCACCACCTGTGAGACATGCAGTTTATACATTTTTTCGAGAAATGTACACGATTTTGACTGATCATGATAGCAATAAAGAATAAAGAACAATATTCCACAAATCCTCCATGTCATGACAACTTGGAGAGGTAACATACCGGTAGTTTGATTAATTAGCAATTCGATGGGTTGCCATAACTGTAAAGGATAGATTAGAATAAGATTATTTTCTGAAGCGTGATCATATCACAAACTGCCGCTGAATCAGCAAAACATCGTAATCAAAGAAACTGATCACAATCAACTTTAAAATATGTAGATGGGTTCACTTTACCATTCAGATTCAAGAAATGACGCCGTGTGAATCATTGAATCATGCCGCTGAAAATTTAATTAAAACATGGCATCTTATTATAAAGAAGTGTCGTGTCGATAGCATACAAATTTGCAAAAATGTAGCTTTTTAAAAACTGCTCAAATAATTTTTTTGGACCGCAGGAACGTAAACTCCGTAAAAAACTGAATCTTTTCATATAAAAATTTTCACTGTATACACACTTTTTTGAGTCGACACTGTTATCTACTTATACCTACTCTATGCTGCTAGGTTCTTAGAGTTTTTTGTTGAGATGTCTTTCAGTTATCTCTTTGTTTGTTCACACTTTGCGTCCACCCTTGACATGAGGCCACGGAGCTGCTACTAAACACATGAAGTTAATTGTGTTACTTTCATTATCAAAATCCAATTAATAATTAATTATCCAACTAAACGCACTATCTGCACTTTCAAAATTATCACATTACGAATATAGTTTTATTTTTTGTATTATTTGGTGATTTCGGCTTCAATTTGTTTTTGTCTGAAAGATATTGACCAGATAGATGATAGCATCTGATTCATAATTGCTTTGACTGAATTGTCTGTAATGCAGACTTATTCAGTTGGATACATGGAAGTCTGTCATCATTTATGAGACGGATCTGAGCAGAGTAACTCACTTTCCAGCGAAACAGGAAGATGCTGCCAAAGGAAATCCGGCAATAGCTCCAATACTAGCGATTGCAAAATGCAGGTGAACAATCTTCGTCTTAACAGGGAAGAGTTTCGTGTTGATGATCATGCCGATTGTCTTGCTTTGATTAACGAAGCACAACGTACCTGGTGAGAAAATATAAGCTTGATTAGTGAGATTCTCATTTCTGCAATTGTAGCATGAACACTATCAGGTTCCATGAGTTCTCAAGCATTAATTGCAATGAATTGAGTGACTGCCTTGTGAAGATGTTTATCTGACGGAGAATAGCTTTGCGCCTTGGCGGATTTGAATTACTAACCTCTGGCCATCTCTGCCCTCACTCTATCAGCTGAGCCATCACCGCGGTAGAAGAGCAGATGCTCTCAACTGAAGAGATTACTTTCCCCTGCGGTGACTTCCACTTCGAGACAATCACAGTATCTACTGTGAAATAGAACGACTAATATTTGAAAGATATCAGTGAGTGGAAGAAGGGACATCTATGATTATTATAAGATATCTAAGGGACGTTCAACTCTCATACCATGTACTGGACTGGAGGCCAGTGACTTTGGTAGACTTTATTAATGACGGTAGTGTGTATCTGGATAAAACCATGGAAAAAGGTGGCAAGCAATTCATTTCATTATTGTAAAATACATCAGAATCCAGCTGAATTTATTGGTGCACATACTAATTAATACGCCCGGCCCAGTCTTGAAGAGAAATTGTCGAAAGAATCTGTACAGTGTACTACACATGCAAGCATCGATGGTTAATTTATAATAAATCGTGACTTTCTATATTCATTGATTATCCCATTGCCTTATCGAAAGCCTCTTCCTGTGTATGCTGGTGGACTTTATTCGAGAATTCAAGAGCAATGAAGTGATATAACATGTGTGATTCATTTGAAATTGAACTCACCTTGAATTGCTCAGCTTTCATTAAACGAAAATTGATGGCTATTTTTATCAGTGATGTGAGAATGTTTTCATAGTTACCGACGAAATTTATGCGGATTTCGTTATCAATTTAAATCCTTATCAATACTGTTCCTGAATTGCCCAATATGGTAGGACCTTAAAATCATGGAGAGTCATCAATCACCACCGCTTGGTTTGCTTTTTACTCAATATGATCTTCGCATTTTATGAATCACTGACATCATAATCACATTTTATTTGTTCGTCGGAGTTTTGATTTTAACATTTGAAGGTCTCACAGATGATGCTCCATAATCACGAGATGTATAATAAGCGATGAAAATATATTGACATCTATAACCACTCATTATGAGAAGGCCCACTTGGAAAGACAACACTGGTTGTACTTTTCCACCAAAATCTTAATAAAGGATCTTCATAAGGAATGAATATTCAAACGATTCTTGCTTAGCTTTTAGCATTTTCATTTGATATAGCAATCAAACTATTATCAATTTTTGACGTTTCAATTTGTTTTGTGTTCGTTTCTGATTGCATCATTGGTAGATTTTCTTTAGATTTTAATCATGTCTTTTACTTGCATAACAATGAATCAGGCATGGAAATATTGCTGCAATGATTGTAGTAGTAAGTAAAATCATCACCGATCAATTACCATTTAGTCCATGACTCCTTTGAGTAAAGAAAATAGATAATCAAAAATTTTCCAGAAAGAGGTCACAATTCTCCAAAAAAAACTGCTGAATCGATTTTCGCAAGCAAATCTTTTTGCAATAAGCCTGCTAATTGCACAAAAATAAACATGTATAAAATGTAAAGAATCCACACCAATAGCCATTTATGCTGCGTGCCGTAGGTGAACAATTTCAATCACTGGCAGTTGATATTGCAGCTGTTATTGACAGTTGCTTATTCTTGTTGGAGCTTTGTAATTCTTTAGTCTCTTCTTGACTGAGTCCAAAATCTTCTTTCAGCAGATTCCCTGTATGAATGCGCGTATTAGAGTACTGGATAATTGTTTACAATTTCTTTCACGTATGCAAATGTGCACAAACTATCGTCATTAATCAAATCTACCAAAGTCACTGGCCTCCAGTGCAGTGCATGATATGGGAGTTGAGCGTCCCTTAGATATCTTATATTAGTCATAGATGTCCCTGTCATACAAATTAACAATACCATAGAAAGTCCTAGAATGGAAATTGCATGAAAATTATGGCACACGCCGGGGGAACTTAGTTGGGGCAAAAAGCAAATTGTGCGAACTGGCGTTCTTGTTTTCTTATTTTCATTAATATTTATCAAGCCAATTTGTGATCTAAATTGTTGCCCTTTATCCAAAGATCATGTGCACAAAAGCAATAATGAATTTACAAAATACTGCGGTGACAGGATGACAAAGAAGGAAATCCTTTAAAACGTTCTGTACGTTCATCATTTTGAAATTTCGCTCCTATAATATATGAAGAGCATAATCAGACACATGTGCAACTTGTAATGTCGATTTACAGAACATGCATTGCTCCGGCTTGAAATCAGAGGCAAATAAATCTTCGGGTATTCATTTTTCTTTAAAGGGCTCTCCTGTTCATTATCTATGAGCAATTTTCAAAATCTCTGCATGCATTCGAATATCAGCTGCCAAAATATCATCACACTATATCACATTATATTACATATGTCATTTAGTGATTTATTGAAAAGTTCCACCGACATCTGATTTATCTGATAAATGACTGTAACTAAAGAAGCTTTCGATGTGTTTATTCCAGAAAAGCGCTAGGTTTCTTAAACGCTTGACGCAGAAATTATTCAATAATTAGAAATTTTGTCTGTGAAGTTTTGGGATGTTCTTCCAACGAGTACACCAACCACTTTCAATTATGACTCCGTTGACCAAATTTTAATTCGTATTCCAGTGTTGAAAAATTATAATGGCTGTCAATGAATGGCACAAATAGACACAGTATATTAATTCATGGAATGGTAGCCTATTTCATATGAAACAATACTACCATCTCTCTTAAAATTCTCTTCATGAAGATCATGTAATTTGCTGTCAACAACTTCCACAACCAACTTGGCAAATAGTTTGACTAATGATGCTTTAGATCGAATCTGATCTACAAGCCACAGATTTTTCCATGCGCCATCATTGCACATAGGCAAGATATCAAACTTCCATTCTAGTGTACTATTATCTACTTCTATGGTCCCTGTATACATCAATATAGACAAACTGCATAGATATTTAATGACAGTGTTGAGTGGCTACTTTATTAACAATGCGTTGGGAAAGCAGCACACCTTTGACACACTACTACTGCCTCTACTGTATCACAAGCTGAAAGCTGCCAGAATTCTAGAGCACCTATATTTGGCGCACATTCTACACTAAATCGCTATACTTAAAATATACAATACTTTGATAAAATATTTAAGGTAAATTAAAGGTGCATGTACTACTAATTTTGATAAATCAATCCACAAGCAGAATCTGCTTATTAATATTGTTATCATTGACCTGTCTCAAAAACATGACCTTTTCAGTCACTACTCAAAAACAATTAATGTACATAAATCAAAGATGGCACAAAGATCAAGTGCAAAATGATGAGATCATAGACCACACAAGCCATTCGTGCACACACACGCTAAACGACTTAGATCGACATACACGCACAATCTTGACCAGGCGCGCTTCTTTGATATGTCAACTTGCATGTTAATTTCCTTTCATTGCAAATTCTAATCTACGGACATAGCAAGCTAATGCCTTCATTTGAAAATGACTGAAATTTGAGTCATGAATTATATGGATGGATGATCATAATAAACATTGTAATGAGGTGAAGAAAATGGAAAGAGTTACAAGAGCATGCAAGCTATTAAAATAGATATTCAATTGCATAAATAGATATCTGCTTTACTATACATTAATTATATACTACAATAATTACCACTCTATCTATGATCGAGTTCTATTAATAGCATTGAATGTTTATTTTACAAGTGTTTTGAGCTCTAGTTATATTTTGAAATGGATTTTATTCACTTATAAGGTATACCAGATTATTACATAGTTGTATAATCGTATTTCAAAATCTCCCTTTTTTGATAGAATTCATTCCCAGGGAAAATCTTAGCAGAGAGGGATTCCATCACGGATATCTATGATCCTACTTCATGTCCCTGTTCATAGTTAGAATTCTGGCATACTTTATTACGGATAGAGGATACACAGCTGTTGTCTCAACCAGCATAATTGTTGGCAGTCTTTAAATATCTTCTTTAAATCAACATATTGGCTATTGGCAGAAGAGTCATAGTTATTGACACATCTTTTCACAACATTTTAAAACTGACATTGCTGTTTTCAAAACCAGCACAGTTGTTGGCAGTAGTTCAGATATCTTCACTTGAAATGATGGATATCATGATAATCATAAAAAGATTGAGAATCATAATGAAGGGAAATGAAATCACCATTCTATTCAGGTGATTTTGTGTAATGCATGTAAGAGTTGATCGTCATTGTAACTTAGAAAACAATTCAATTGTCAAGTTAATTGCTAACTTGCAATTCATATTTAGTTTTTCAAACAGGACGGTTATCTATCTACTTTGGTGTATATGAATTATCAAGGTAGCATTTTCATTTTTGCTCACATTGATTAAGCATTTCCATCCATATTGTCATACCGAAAGCGAAAATATGATGAATCTTGTTTGCTTCGCATTGTAAATTCCATTTTCAGGGTTGAAAAGTATCTAGATACACGTGCACGTGCATTAGATGCTTTCAAAAAGAGAATATGTATTTCAATGCTAATTGGAAATAGCTTTCATTTATGCAATTTTCGAAGTAAGTTTCCATCCCACAAAACACTACACGAGACAAGATTGATTATGATTCGGATTACCTTAGCTCAATAATCTGCTAAAAGCGAAACCAAAATCCATCAGTTGAGGGCATAAAAGATGACCATGGCAATATCCTAACCAATAAGGAGGATATTCTCGAACGTTGGGCACAGTTCTATGAACACCTTTTTGAAGACTAAGTCATTCCAATGCATGTTCAAGATTCGCCGAGCGATAAATCAAACCCATCCTAAGATGCGAAATCACCTCAGCGATTAGCCAAATGAAGAACGGGAAAAGTCCTGGCATTGACAATATCTATTCTGAATTCCTAAAAGCTGGCGGCGAACCAATGGTCAATGCCCTGCTACAGTTATTCAATGCCAACCTCTCAACAGGCAAAGTGCCTCAAACCTTCACAGAGGCTCTCATAGTTCATTTACAAAAAGAACAGCAGACTGGACTGCAGCAATTATCGCACTATAAGCCTTTTAAGTCATGTACACTAGTTGTTCGTGAAAGTCATGCATGAAATCGCATGTTTAGCAATGGAAATTATCTGTGCAAACGTCACAAAGTTCACCCAAGAAAGGATGATCACGATAATCAAATTCGTTTTCCTTAATGTAATAATTAACTCAACGTTCCAGCACGATAAAAAATCCATGGTCATGCATGCTCCAGCAAAAATATGATGACCAACTTAATAGGAGAGCGCATTTTAAAGCGTCAGTTTAAGTAACTAAGAAGGAAAGACTCTCAAAAGAAGCGAAGATTTCAACCTCGTTGCCAGTTTACCCGGCTCATTCTCACCCCTGTTTTTCACACGCATTGTTCAAATTTTTTATAGTCCAGGTTCACTGTATCAGACAGTCTCAATCATAGAGACGAATTTTCTATAGCGAATTATTCATTGACAGAAAGTGTGCTGGTTGTGCCAACAACTATGCCAGTTTTGAAGGCTTAGAATTATCTGTTTGTCAAATGAATGCTATGACCATGCTATGATGCTCAAATGTTTCCATTAGATATGAGGGCGCACTGATCGTAAATTTTTTTGAAATCTTGAATTGCCAACAACTGCCGGTTGAGACAACAACTATGGCAAAAGGCATATCAACGTAATAACAGGACTGCTTACATAATCTCTACTCAGAATTCTACAATTCTACGCGTGTGTAACTCACTAACTACCTTCCAAATTACCATAAGTAAGGGTCGTAAAGTAAGTCACCCTACCTTTAGTTACAGAAATTATTGTGAAGTTATCTCGATTACCATAATAAACAATACCCCAAGTTATTACAAATGTGTACTTAGCTACATCAAGAATATGTCGATAACAGACAGCTTATAGAACCTTTATGAACGTGCTTTTTTAAGTCAGGGTACAAATACAATACATGCCGGCAGCGAGGTATCGAAGTGTTAGAGCCAATCTTTCTTTTGCTGGGATGGCTTCTCGTAGATGTGTGTCCATCTTGCTTATTCTCGAGTCAATAAGTGAGATAGGCTGTTCAAAATCTTTAAAACAAGATTTGTGCCCAATCATCGTATGAAGAGAAAACATTTTGACATCCCGATAGCTATTTCTGAAGTTTGTCCGAATGTCATGTTCACAGTCTATGCCAGTCTGATGAGCTGTATTGAACTTGTCTGTGTATTTTGTGTATCACAACGGTCGTACTTCTCCTGAAGAGAGACCGCGAAATAGCTATCGGAATGTCAAAATTAGCGTTGTTTTCTCTTCATGTTCAAAATCTGTGTCGTTCATACGGAGGAAATTTCTGACTTTGTATCCTTGATCTTCAATTCGGGTGCCAGGTATTGGAAAGCGCCAAACTGAGCCCGTTTGGCTATCCAGTCGCATATCCAAAAACTACGTGTTTCCGCTCTTTTTCTTTTACGAAGAGGGATAATTGCCACATCGCCCTGCCTACTTCTATTCTTCATGATGAATTATGAGTCTCAGCAGGCTCAGAAAGTCTCAGCAAGCCTGAAGGGAACCTGAGAGTTAGCGCAACAAAGCAAAGTAAGTAGAAACATTTTTCAATTTATCTGCAACCTGATGTCGGTAGTGTGGGCGGGTGTGAGACCTAGGTCTCAGCGGATCTCAGGTTATGTGTCAGCGAGTCTCATCGTCGATAGTTTAGTGAAGGAGTGGCCCATGAAGATAAGGGGCAGCTCTTTTCCTGAGATGTCTCTCTCTCAAATGTGAACGGGTTGGTCTCAGTCTCAGGTTTGATTCAACTCTCAGGTTCTTCTGTGATTTGTGAACGTAGCCTAAGAGTATGAAGCACGAAGACCGAAGGCCTGAGTGCTTTATTTTCTTTAAGTATGAGAATAATGTTCTCTGTCTGATTTAAAGCATGTTTGCCATTTGAAAGCAGTGCTATATTTTCTCTTGGAAAATATAGCATCGGTGAGGAAAACAAAGTCCAGTTATCTTGGATACATCCGCAATTTGTCTCAAATTGTCCTAGATATATGATAAATATCTGTGAATTACGGCAACTCTAATTTCACAGTCCTAGATATATTTCGTGCATTGCACTACTAATTTCTATGATGAATTAAACAATTTCGGTTAGAAATAAAGCACTATTTTGAAAAGCAGAGTCTCATATTGGGAATGAAACATGCTTTAACAAGAAATATAGTTAGAATGAATGCACACTGCAATACATCAATACATTTACACAATGTTCTGACAGCGAAATCAATTTCTCTGCAGTCATTTCTTTGCAAGGAACCAAAATCCCGAAATGTTGTGATTCATCTAGCATAAAATTCAAATTTTCTTCTCGTCTCATAAAAATAACTATGAGTGAATTCCGTGGATAAATTCGACGCTTTCCTTCACCTTTCCGTATATACGAAATTCATGTGCACCTTTCAGTGACGCCATCTTAGCGTTGTTGTAGCCATATGCCACATATTGGTGGTTACCAAGAACACCAATCTTAATCTGAAATAAAATCGATTTGTAATGACGCAGTGTTAGGCCACTTTCTTTGTTAAAGTCAAGGCTCAAGGATGGACTTATTAGAACTTGCGTTGGTTGCGGATAGATGTAGGTTAATCTTTCTCTATCGATAAATTCGAGTTGCTCGATCTTGTCTGTTGAAGTGAGAGAAAATGTTAGCTTTGCTTTAACCACGTTTCTGCTCAAGAGTTCAAAATCCAAATGAGAGAGGAACCGTGGCGATTCGTTAACAGCGAATTTAGTCTTCAATTCAGTGTCTGTGTTGATCGAAGTGAAATTGGTCAGAAACTTGAATGGGTTGATTCGTCTGTAGTTCATCTTGCATTTCATCAACAGAACTCGTCTATCAGTGGATATTCTGTAGGGCTTGTATATTGGCAGGATTGGAGAGCTTGGTGCAGAGCATTTGTGAAAAATAGTGCAAGATGTCATTGTTGAAATAATGAAAGGAGCCATTGTTTTCATAGCAATTCTTAGGCACTTGAAAAAAGCTTTTGGATGATCGAAATCGATGTTTTCACGGCTACTACAATCCTTGTTCGACGTTCTTGTTGATGAGCTGGTCGCTGTTGACAGACTTGATAGGAGGGTTGCTTGATTCAGTGTTAATGGAATGCAAATAAGCAGAAAAGGGATTATAAGACTCAATGAAATCCTTTTGCCAGACATGATCAACTTCCTGCCTCTTCTCAAGTGAATGAAACGAAACTGATACATCTGTTATCACTCCGGAAGTCATAGTTACACGTGTAGCATCGCAATAACAAAAAGTAAGCATACTCCTGGAAGCTGAGATTTGTTTCTTGGTTTTCTGCTTTTTCGGTGAATTCAGTCATTATAACCCATTAAGTGAGAGATTTCCAGAGAAAAAGTACTTTGGAGAGACATCGCCAGATGCTGTTCTGCGATATTGTCGATGTAGACATTACCTACCAGTTACAGGTTAGGGAGATGCATAGAAGCACAAAACGATAGTGTAGAAGACAAAATAAGTGTTTGCAAAGTCTCTCGGAATCGCAATTTTCAAAATCTTGACTTCATTGATGCCGCTGTTTACTAAACGATGGGCTTATACTATGTGCATATCAAGCACGGAGGCCTTAATAAAAGTGCCATTATTGTAGCAAGCCTCGCGGCACTTACTTGCTATCTCCCTCAAATTTGTCCAAACTCCGTAAAATAGTTAATTATCACAAAATTTCAAGCAATAGAGCATATTTTCTACCAACATGCCAAAATTCAAAAAGCACTTTCGTCCGATTTGTACATTTTTGGTATGCGGGTAGAAACATCCTCACCAACGTGTGGCTGAAGTTTTGTGACAATTGATTTGACGTTGGGGGGAGGGGTTAGCCCAAGAGTGCCGGCCTCCTTGGCAGGCCCATCGAAATTTTAGACGAGTAGGTCTACCTACTCACTAGGGGCGTAGATAGGATTTTTTCGAAAGACGTTGCAGTCTTGTTCTGCATCATTACCATTGCAAGATGTCCGTTTTCTTCCTTGCATTTTTGACTTCAAACAAGCATTTTCCAGAGACCGTTTCATTCGTTTGTTCTGCAGGTTTCTAGGTTGATCAAAGTATGGTATATCCAATACAAGTTTTGGGCCGAAACTGGGGCCAAAACCCAAGTCCAAGTATCAATAAATGATTAGAATCAAGTAAACGAAGTACATTCCTTGTATTTTGTGCTGACATAAAGATTCCAGTTTTTGGATAGTTTCATCAGTATTGAAAAAAATAAAGCTTTTACGTCACTACTCCCCATACTGGGGGCTTGGACGGTGCTGACATAGTCAGACTTATGGAGCGTTGTAGTGCTTTTAGTCCGGATGCCCTTCCTGACGACTTCCAATGATACCTTCGGGGCTCGACCTCTGGACCAAAAGATCGCTAGGCCAAGACTTAACCACTGTGCCACGGAGACCACAGTATTGCTGTACAGTGTTGTTGTATTAAATTTAAAAAATCTTCTTCAGAAGTACATATTCGATGACGGGCGACAACTTGCAACTGATGAAAGCATGGAACTCTGATTTAATGAAGACTTTCTGATCAAAATCGAGGATTTCTGATTTCATAATTATTGAATTACATATTACTTAACAAAAGTCGTTTTATCATTCAGAAATGTAAACAGACTTAAGAAATAGTATTAGATATCCATTAGATAGTATTAGTCATTAGATATCCATTCCTCCAAACGCTTTTTTAATAATATACAAAGCCTGTATAGCTTAAGCCTAGTCTTTTCGTATCTCGAAGACTCGAGAATATATCCGTATACTTAATTCCCAATGTGAGTTGACTTCTGAAAGTGATAGACTGAAATCTGCTATTTGTATGTGCAACTTAAATCCTACTTTGAAAGGACACGGGCCACCATGTGGAGAGCAGGCCACGAGCTGTCCATAGCTGGTCAATAAGAGGCCTTCTGGACGTCAAATCTCGCACCACTGTGGTGTTTTGACAAACGTGCCCTGTTGGGGGTGCTCAGCGCATCCCCGTACTTATTTCCGAAAGTAAAGGTACAAATTCAAAACAAAATGCGCCAAAAGAAAGTTCTCATCATGACAAGTCAGAATATCATCCTTGTTTTGATATTCAAGGTCACTGTGTAGGTCAAATGTAAGGTCAAAAAGATGATTTTTCACTATGGTTACTATTTCTTGCAAAATCTCAAAAACCATTTGTCCAAATTCAAAACAAAATACAACAAATGAAAGCTCTTATGGTGACGAGTCAGAATATCATGTAAGAAATAAAAATGCTTAGATTAGAAATACCAATAAATATTAACAAGTTCTTTACGTTTTACAATCTGGTTCAATTACGAAAATTTCACAATTTCACAATTTTGAATTCAAATCGCTGAAGTCTGAATAGAATCTACAAGGGGATTATCATTTTCTCAAATTAACACGAGAACACTTTCTTTTGTAAATTCGAATAGTTTTCATATTATATTTACACCTGAAAACTTTCAAAGCGAAAATACTGTAAAATTCGACAAATCTGTCACACATTCAAAGTTTTGAAATCTCATTGTGATGAAAGTATTAAACCGATAATTAAACAAGCTGTCTAAAAGTTGGAGTTCGTATCTTCTTTCGCTCAGGAGCTAGATAAAATCTTCGGTAGAGGCGCTCGACGACCCCCCCCCGCAGTAATGCGATGGTTACTGGAAAAATTCTCTAAACCTTAAATCATTTATTTCAGTCGCAATGACATTTCAACATCAGATGCACCGGCGGTTTGTTCAAAAGTACATGTAGATGTACTTCGTGTTCATCGCAATAGAACTTCATCTATGCCTCTATCTAACGATCTTTTACATGCGGTAATAGAAATCTGTCAAGCCCTTACCTGCAAGTACGTAGATAGCTCCGGCAATGAAGTGTTGAATCCCTGAATATTCGCGTGCAACCACCGCACTCATCATGTTGTTAAAGAAATGTGAATGACAAGCGCTACATGTATTCTATTAAATAATAGGCAGATGAGGTGGATTGTTGTGTGATGCGATTATCTCGACCCTCGAAGCACGTTGAATAGAGCGTGACTGAGTTTGTAGATTACCTGAGGAGTAATCTGTCTTCTTGTCTCTCCCCAGCTCGATGATTCAATTCTATTGTGTGAAAAGCACTCATCTTGCCATGACGACACAGGATATTTGACATGAGGAGATCATGTTAAGGAATTGACTTCTGGGAGTGTTGATACATTGGTTTAGAATTTCACAAACTACTCGAGAATTGAGTATCTAAATGCTCTCACAGAGGAAGATGGTATACATGCAGCGATAATAGGAAATAATTCTTATATAACTCTGGAAACTAAAGCACATGCAGAATTCCTTTTAACGTTCAACATCCTCGACATTTGAATGAGCAGATAGGAAAGATGAAGTAACGAAGTTCCTCAAAATACTAGGCAATCTAAAATTGTGACCTGTCTACCACCTCAATGGCTTTGTTCATCTATTGAGCAGCCCTTATATTAATCACTTGAAAGGAAACAGTGCATTTCTTTTTGTATGAAACGTGATAAGACTCAACACCACATAAAATTTCCGGCACTAAGCGGGAGCCTGCGACAGGATTTTGGTTGAACTGTCAATATGGTTGCAACGCTAATAGTTTTAAAATCCTTTCGCGCTTTGCAGGTTGCCAATAAGAATGAACTGAATAATATTTTGTATGTAAAAAAAAAACTCAACCCGAGTTTTAGAAAACTAGAGTTGAAGCCAGGCAGGGCCCTGGGCCTGCAGCACTGGCGCATACGTCTGACATCTCGAAAGGATTTTCACACTTTTCAGAGAGAGAGAGACGGAGGGAGGGAGGGAGGGAGAGGGCGAGAGAGGAGGGAGAGAGAGAGAGGGGAGAGAGGGAGGGAGGGAAGGAGGGAGGGAGAGCGTGAGAGAGAGAGGGAGGGAGGGAGGGAGGGAGAGGGCGAGAGAGGAGGGAGAGCGAGAGACAGGGAAGGAGAGAGAGAGAGGGGGGAGAGAGGGAGGGAGGGAAGGAGGGCGGGAGAGCGTGAGAGAGAGAGGGAGGGAAGGAGGGAGAGCGAGACAGAGAGAGAGAGGGAGGGAGGGAGGGAAGGAGGGAGGGAGAGCGAGAGAGAGAGAGAAAAGAGAGAGGGAGGGAGGGAAGGAAGGAGGGAGAGCGAGAGAGAGAGAGTGAGGGAGGGAAGGAGGGAGACCGAGAGAGAGAGGGAGGGAAGGAGGGAGGGAGAGCGAGAGAGAGAGAGAAAGGAGAGAGGGAGGGAGAGCGAGACCGAGACCGAGAGAGAGGGAGGGAAGGAGGGAAGGAGGGAGACCGAGACCGAGAGAGAGAGGGAGGGAAGGAGGGAAGGAGGGAGACCGAGACCGAGAGAGAGAGGGAGGGAAGGAGGGAAGGAGGGAGACCGAGACCGAGAGAGAGAGGCAGGGAAGGAGGGAAGGAGAGCGAGAGAAAGAGAGAAAGGAGAGAGGGAGGGAAGGAGGGAGGGAGAGCGAGAGAGAGAGAGAGAGAAAGGAGAGAGGGAGGGAGAGCGAGAGCGAGACCGAGACCGAGAGAGAGAGAGAGAGAGGCAGGGAAGGAGGGAAGGAGGGAGAGAGGGAGGGCGAGCGAGAGAGAGAGAGAGAGAGAGAGAGAGAGAACAAGCATTTCCACATATCAGAGGTCGGAAAATATTCATGCTCGTGTTCAAACTTGCGTGATCATACTTTTCTCACATCATTTCAGAAACTATCATGAATGTGGCAACAACCACCCCGGTAACTCTGCAACCATCATCCCCTGCATCCGAATTTTCAAAACTAGAAATTCTATGTGAAAAGTGCGAGAAGGTAGCCTCAATAGACAGTTCTCTGGAATGCTAGAAATGCAACACGCTGTAGCACTATAGCTGCTGCACAGATCTCCCACCGTTCGAAGTTTTAAATACGTCAAAGAAAACCTGTATCATCGTAAGTTTGCATTCTCAAAATGCATTGAGAAAATGCATTCTCAAGAACTGGCCACAGTAAAGGCGAAAGTGAACAACTACGATGGCAACGCTACTCTTCTCAGCGAATTCAAAAAAAGCTTGCAGCTGAAAGAGAACGAAGTAAATGAACTAGTTGAAAACCTGGACAAAGCCATAGAAGAGCAGAACAAGATTGAAGAAGAAGTGACGCAAGTGAAAAGAAGAAATGAAAACATGGCTCTTTCCTTGAACATGTACGAGACCCAGTTAACCGCAGTTCTAAAATCTAAAATCTGGCGCTTTATTAAACTAGATAATGGGAGCTGGAAGAGAGACATGCATTGGTCAGATGCTCCAAAAAACTGAAACCTGATAACTTTGTTCACACCAGCAACTCTCAAAACATTGCTCCTACAGTAAGCCAAAGCAGTTCTGCTTGTAACTCTGTTATAAAGTGTGTCATGAATAACGCGAGATCATTAAAAAACAAATTGATTAATCTCTGGCAACTACTTTCATCCTGCGTCTAAGATGTTATCGTTTTTGCGGAGACCCCAAATATTTCAGATAGTCTTCTTACCAGTGCAACACCCTACAAAGTAGTGCGCTGTGATCGTTCTGACGGTTACGGTGGGGTTGCAATTTTTGTGCGAGACTCCTTTTCTCTAAATTGTCGAACCTCTCAATCAACTACCTGCTTGAACTTTCTATGTCTCGACATTGATCTACCCAAGGGAACATCTTATAGATTTAACTCATTACATCTTCCTCCCCCTGTCTCCTCAGACACTGCCAATTCCTTAATTGATCTACAAGATCTGTGGATTAACCCAAACAAACCTACATTCTTACTGTATGTGGGGATCTAAGCCTACCATATATAGATTGGTCCATTCCCATAAACCGAGGTGATGCTGCTCATGAGACGTTCTTAAACGGCATTTCCCAGAATAATCTTATACAACTGGTTGAAACTCAGACTCGAGGAAACGCCATCCTAGATCTCGTGCTCACAAATTGTCCAAATGTTGTCTCTAAAATCAGTGTTTCCCCTTCCTTTCACTCTTCTTGCGATCACTTGTCTGTTGAATTCTCTAGAGCCGAGTACTCTTAGTCCTCCGAAATCCACTCGTCGTTTTTACCTTAGCAGCATTAACTGGTCACCTATCATGAATGGTTCTGTAGATGTTGAAACTGCGTCGGATTTCTTTCTTTTAACTATACATAGCTGTATTGCACATTATGTCCATGTAATTACCGAAAAAAAGTATTGTTCAAGAGCTCAGAAAATTCTACGAAAACTCGTTGCTAAGAAGAAGAAATATTATAAGAAAAATTCCGCAAAATATAAAGAAGTTGCACAAGAATGTGATCACGCAGTAGAACAAATAGCGATGTTTAGAGAGGAAAAGCTAACTCAGAGAGGAGATATTCGTAAATTTTACGCCTATGCTAAGCGCCGAACGAAAGGTAGTCGCGCAAGTCCACCCATCTGCAATGAAAATGACAGTATGATTTTTGACACCCTCGATAAAGCAAACTTATTAAATGCTTACTTTGCATCCGTCTTCACATCAGACGATGGTGCCTTACCTCCATTCCCTAAACGAGTGAATCCTGGAATAACTCTGGATTTCATTCATTTTACTCCGGAAATTGTTGAAAGAGCTCTAGAACGGTTGCCGCCTAAATTATCACAAACTCCTGATGATATCCCTCTACTTATTCTTCGACGTCTTGCTAGTACTCTCGCATTCCCATTATGTTGCATTTTTGATCTATCCATGTCAACCGGCAAATTACCATCTATTTGGAAAAAAGCTCTAGTCTGCCCAGTCTTTAAGAACAAAGCATCCTCCTCTTCCCCCAATAGCTATCGCCCGATCTCACTTACCTCTGGCTGTTGGGAGGTCATGGAAAGGGTAATTTCTGATGAAATATATTCCTATACAATGAATAATAATAATAACAACAAAGAACTTTATTCGTCAATACAAAAGCGGTATGTGACATGGGTGGGGATGGTTCATCAGGCATCGAGATTAAGAAAAAGAGGAGAATTTTACAAATGAGTTTCTGTCCAGCGCACGGCTTCTTCTTTTCGGTAGAAGAGCTCGTTGGTGGCGAAAACTGGACACATTGTCACGAACAATTAAAAACTGGGAGAGGGGATGGGTGCATTTACATTGGGCGATTTTCAAAATCAAGCGTTTACAAATGTTCTCTAACATAGAAGGGAGAGGAAGTTTTTCAGAAGCACGTGCCCAACGCTGGGCGATGCGATCTAATCGTTCTAACTTGTGAAAATCGGAAGCTCTCATATCACATAAGATAGGCCAACAGTATGCAACATGAGAATAAACAAATGCCATGTAGGCCTGCCAAATAGTTGAAGAGTCATTGCAATTGTTTTTTTAGCCTTTTTACAAGCGAAAGTCCACGACAGCACTTTTTGAAAAGCTCCGAGAATTGCCTGTTCCATGAAAAATCACTTTCGAAAAAAACGCCTAAAATTTTCAATGATGTAGCCTTGAATAAAAACGGGGGTACAATCGGGAATTTTAGAGAAGCGGGAAGCAGTCAGGCATTTTGTTTTATTTACATTAATAGACAGTTTTTTTTTTCGGATCAGGAGACAAACGAATCAACAATCGACTGGAAGTTATTTACAGAGTCAGGGTCACAAAAATGAATAAGGGTAATGTCATCGGCGTAGGCAACTATTCGAGTATCGGGATGATTAGGAAGATCGTCAATCATCATGATAAAAAGCAAAGGGCCAAGAATGAAACCATGAGGGACTCCACTGGTAACATCTCTCCAAAGAGTCAGAATATTGCTGGTAGACACTCTTTGTTTGCGATGAGATAGGAAGTTACCAACAAAACGTAGGGCGAGGGGGTTGCAATGGAACTTACGGAGAAGCGTCTCTAGAAGAGTCTGATGGCTTATTTTGTCGAAGGCCTTGGAAAAATCGACAGCAAGAATGTTGACCATACTCGAAGGCTTCAGGGTTGTGTATTCTAAAATCGACAAACGAATAGACAGAAGGGCGTTAGTGCAACCACCAAATCCATTGGAAATGAAACCAAATTGACGAGAGTCAAGCTCATGACTAAGAGATGGCAGGATGACAAGTTGCTTTCTCAGTTTTTCTAAAATTTTACTTGGGAAGGACAAGATAGGAATCGGGCGATGGTCAAGGCTGTCCTTCTTAGGTATCGGAACAACGTGAGCTAATTTCCAGGGTTTGGGGGAAATAGCCCTGCTCAAGCATAAGTTTAAGATAAGGGTAAGGGGAACGGTAAGAATATCGGCAAACTTCCGGAAGAAAAATCCTGGAATCCGGTCGGGACCACAGGAATTGGATTTGGAGCTTCTAATTAACCCGAAAACATCATTTTCACTAACGGTAGGTAACTGGGAAAAAGGAGAATGCTGGCGATTATCATCAAAGAGATCCAAGTCAGGTTGCTGAAAAGCTTCCGAAAATTGATTGTTAAGACGAATAGCAGAGGGTTCATCTACGGAAACGCGTGGAGAAAACCGATTAAGTTAAAAACTGATGGACTTCCACTTGTCAGGAAGGCCTACAGAGGTGGAGGACATGTTGATGTAGTACTTGGACCTAGCTTTATTGGATTCACAGATGAACTTTTCTCGAAGTTGAATGAATTTGGGGATATTCCCACGGGATAAGGCCTTGTCTCGGCAGTCAGAGAGGGCTTTTATGGCTGGAGTCAGCCAAGGCGGATCAGTTGAACGCATGCGAACAGTCTTTTAGGGAAGGAAGGTTTCGTAGCAGGAGAGGAGAAATAATTAAAAGTCAGCAACAAGAAGGTCAAGGTCGTGAGTGGCTAAAATAGAACTGTGCCAATCAACAGAACTGATGATGGATTGACATTGAGAAAAGGAAGAAGGGGTGCAAGTACGGACCTTAACTTATGTCGTGCAAACAGTTTTCGGGGCAATACCTTGAGCAAAAACACCTTTGTGGTCTGAGCGACCAAGGGGGGGCATTACAAATGGGGGGACAAAACAGATGTTTTTGGTTGGTGATAACAACGTCAAGAGCATTATTCTTACGTGTAGGTTCAGCAACTAATTGGTAAGGATTGTTATATTCACAAAAGTCCCTATAATGTAGCCGCAGATCATTAACATCACCAACAAGAAGAAAGTGGTTGGACGGAAAATTATCAATAAAATTCTGAAGCAGTTCAATCAACATCATGGGCTGGGACCTTACAGCATTAGGGGTGGTAAATGACCACAACAGTAGAAATCGAATTCATCAAACCTGCAGCAAAGAACATTGGATTTAATGTTAATCGGCTTAACATTGCTGATATCAGCTGCAAGGAAGGCAGATTTGAAAAACAAAATCACTCCACCACCATTGGCATCGCGATCCTGCCTAAGCACTCTGCATCCGGGTAAAGAGATGGAGAGGTCGTCTGTGGTGGCACCAAGTCAAGACTCAGCAACGCAGATGATGTCAGGGTCAAACTTTGATACTCTCACCTTGAGATTGGCAATCTTGGGGAAAATTTATCTGGCATTGAAAAGGATAATTGATGGCGCACGTGGCTATGGGCGTTTGGCTTCACGCAGTTTGATGACCGCACTGTTGGATGGATTGATGTTCACATCGCGGGACTTGGGAGGGATTGCTTAGATACGGAAATGGACGCCAAAGGCAGTAGACGATGAATCATAGTTGCGCAATAATTTGTGGAATCACAAACGACGCCTTTGTGTGCGAGGAAGACGGTAGGGCTTTCGGAGATTGAGGATGCCAGACCGCGTGTACTGAAGCCTCGCTGACGATGACATAATAGTGGGTGAACGAATAGGGAAAATTGACGGTCGAGAAAGCAAACATGGAGGCGAGTTTCCAAAACACGAACATGTATAACAAAAAACCAGAAGAAGTCGACAGAAGATCATTAAATGATCAGGAAAGTTGTATTAGAAGATCGCGTGATTCCAGACGATTCGAAATTTTCAGGAGGTAAGAAAGACGTAGAACGATGGAAATAAAGAGATGCCGTGATGTACAACTGACTGAACGTGAGGTAGAGAATACGACCAGCTCGCTACGACGATGGAGAGAAAGGGCTTCGACACAGTATCAATACCTAAGCTTCTCCATAAACTCTCAAGCTATGGTTTCAATGGTTAATTGCTACAATGGATTAATAATTATCTATGTAATCGAACTCAGAGAGTCCTAATCAACACCATCACCGGACGAGGTGGCTGTTACAAGTGGCGTGCCCCAAGGCTCTGTTCTTGGACCAGTATTGTTCCTTCTTTATGTCAATGACGTGTTTGACTGCCTTGTTGGATCGACTTGAGCCCGCCTTTATGCTGATGATTTGAAATTTATGTCAACCAGAAGTTATAGCTCCTCTTCACAAGTATCTTCAGACCTAAAACATACTCTTCTCAAATTTGATAATTGGTGTAAAACACGGCAACTGAATATTTCTATGCAAAAAAGCTTACTGTTTACTGCTGGAGATCGATATACTCCTTCCGTCAACTATCTCTTGACAGCGTGTCCCTGAAAAATTCAGTCACTGTGAAAGACGTAGGCTTTTTGATCTCATCAGATCTCAGATTTAGTGATCACTGTGCGCACATCAGCTCAACCGCATATGCCAGAGCATACAGTATCCTAAAATCTTTCGTTTGTCACAACTCCCGTATCTTAATGAAAGCCTTTGTTGTCTTTGTTCGCCCTCTGTTGGAATATGGAAGTGTAATCTTTTCACCGTACCTCAAACGTGACATTTTCCGTATTGAGCGTGTCCAGAGATTCTTCACTCGCATCGTTTGTAAACGATCTGGTATCAAGTATGACAACTATTCTCATAGATTACAATTGTTAAAATTAAAATCTCTAGAATATAGGCGCATTTTGTTGAACTTGTACTTCTTGTATAAACTATACTATAATCATTTCGACTTGTCGCTCAACTCTTTCTTTACTACCTACCTTTCATCTCATATTACTCGAGGTCAATCACGTAACAGCTGTCAGATTGTGCCAGTCTTAAAAGTAAATTTGAACTATCTCAGTGGATTGTTTTTCTTTCGCGTCATTAAAATATGGAATTCATTGAACGACTCAATAGTGAAAGCTCCAACCTTCATGATGTTCAAGAAAAGACTCAAATTAGTTGATCTAAGTGGATTTTGCTCATACTGTGACTGCTAATATGTGATTTCGTATAAAATTATTTGACAAGTGCTTTTTATACCTGATGGTAAATTTTATTTAGATACATTCCTACATTCCATATTGAAGATGATTCTCATTATAATGAAGATCAATAAGAGTCTCAATCTCTTTGATCCGAGTGAATTTGCATATATTGTTACCATGATCATTAAACTGTCAATTTTGTATAGATGATTTTGTTACATTCATTTCTATATTAGATGTTAAGCATTTACGTTCTTTTGCTCCATTGTGAGGACTCCCATCCAGTGAACTCTTATCATGTCGAGATCATCAGTCTTCAAATTTGTAAATATAGGCCCTATAGATCTCACGTATTTTGTATTTGGTATATGATGTATATCATGATGACTCTTAAAATTTGTAAATATGTGGGTCTCATATAACTTGTTTATGATGGCATATGATGTGCATGTACATCATGATCACTCGGTAAATTTGTAAACATATATCTCATGTATTTTTTATTGATGCTCAACTTTGCGTATGCATATGTCACACGTGTTATCAACGCTTACTTGTAAGTGCCCTTGCGGCCATCGCTCTGCGTTTTCTGTATATTTCAGAATAAACATTTATGACTTATGACTTATAAGTATGTGACCACATCATGTCATAGCAAGTCATCTGCATGTAAGCTTGCATATATATACATGTAAATATGTAACCTACTTCAACCAGACAATTGGTCTTTCTACGATAAAACTGTGCTATCATCAACTTTGATTTAGACCTACCGTAAATGTCTATCTGATAGTTTGTTTAATTAGTTTATTAAACTATTCTCTGATTACCTATGGCTTCCTTGTGAATTTAATCCATGAGGCTACATGTATTAGAAATAGAAAGATATCGGTATCATTTAATGCAGTGACATTCTTTGATGATTGCTTCTTACGGTTAGTAAAAATATCGTTATATCTACATATGTGCTATTTTCATCTTATACGAGGCCTATGTTATGTGTGTTTCGTTTCTCGATCAGACATGTTGCAAGGAATGTAGCTTAGTCATGCATGTTGTTCTAATTAGGATATTATTAGGCTGTAGACGTAAATAGGATTGAAAAGTATGAGAAAAAACGTCTTCGGATACCATGCTATTAGTTTATTGTGAGACGTTTCGCTCACCGAGCTTCATCATGCACAACAAGACGTTTTTTCTAATACTTTTCAAAATCAACCGGATATGTGGAGGACTGGGCTCAATGCCACACTGCAAAGCAGGGATGGGAGTCCTATCATTTTGATAGGACTCCGACTCCGGGTGGCAAGTGTATAAAGCCTAGTTTTTTAATAAGCTGGTAACCTAAATCATAGATCATTATAGACTTACCTATCTTTAATGTTCATTGCTGTATCACTTATCAATCATTTTCGATGAAAGTTTATGAAATGTCGCTTTAAGTTGGATGCATGCGACTCGGCTCCTCCCATCTTGTTGATGTGTGCTTCACACGGTTTTTCTCCAGTCTCAACCAAGGATGTGGAGCGGTACAATTTTACCGCTCCGCTCCGATTACACTTCGCTTTCGCTCCGCTCCAGTCATTTTTTCATACCTAGCCACTCCGCTCCGCTCCGCTCCGCTTAAACTAAATCCTATTAATTTACCATACCATAGATAAAACGATTTCCTTGAACTTTTTAGGTTGTTTGACTACTGTAAATTATGACTGACTTCCACTCTGATAATATGCTTAACTGCAAAATATTAGCCTTATGCTTGTAGAATTTTAAATACGAATTATGGCCGATAATCATGAATGATTTTAAATATTTTTTATATTATTTAAATATGAAATGATTATAATTAAACAATACTTCGAAAGCGGATTGCACATTAGCATTAATAGTGATTCTACATTTATCATGTGATAATAACTTATTGACTCACCTGAAGAGTAACCGCAAATATGTGTGACAATCAGAAAATTCATTCTGTTGCAGCCTCCTACTAGGTAGCAATACGATGCTATCAGGTAACGATGCTCGCTCATACTGATATAAGCATGAATAATAATTAATAAATTGTAGTTTTCTGTAGGCAGAATTTTTCTTGTATTTTTGAAATGATAATTTTGTATCAGAAAAATTTTATAAATTTTATAAGAATAATTTTGTATAAGATGCAAGGAACGATACATCGGTACTCGGTAGTATGTACGATAAGAACTTTGCATAGAAGAATTAACGAACATCTGAAAAACAAGACTTAATCCATCTATAACATCTCATCACATGTCAAATAACCTAGCAAAATATATCTGTGTCAATCATTCATTAACCTATTATTCCGTGAGCCAATGCACACTAAAAATTTGAACCCATCCATAGGAACGAATATGAACTGTCGGACTTCCATTTTTTACTTTCAGATTTCTTTCAATTTTAAATCATATCTTTATTGGCTTTCTTATTAACGGTTTATACAACCTTCCACTTACTGTATAACTTGAGAATGGAGTCTTATCTCCGAATAATGTTGAAAAAATAAATAATGGACTAATATCTTACGAAAAATAGTGTAATAATAAGAATGTAAAAAATCATTAATTATGACAAAACTTTGTTGACTTTGTCAACATCAGGTTCTCTCCCACTCCACTCCACTCCGCTCCAGTCAAAATTTTCTTTACCGCTCCGCTCCAGTCAAAATTTTCTTTACTACCGCTCCGCTCCAAATTTACTCCCACTCCGCTCCACATCACTGGTCTCTACCAGGCAGGAAAATCCCCCATCCTTTTCCAAAAATATGAGTACACTATCGATTATAATATGCGCTTTAGGGAGCCATCACACACGATTAACGTGAGGGTAAGAGGTAATGTTCTCAAACAAGCTAGTATTTTATTTTTGTCTCTGATGTGACCTTTGGTGAGTAAGTGTGATCGAGGCTTGTCTTCTCTACTAAATCACCGAGTGAAAAGACAATCCTTTTTCACTATCACGGTTCATTCCCTCAACTATTACAAGCTTTGCATGCACTGGTGTCTCTGTACTTTTGTCTGACGGAGAAAGTTGACATCAAGACAGTGACAGCTATGCACGAGAATAAATATTTTACTTGTATTATATTTCGGGTCTAGCTATAGGCCGGAGTCCGAAGTCCGAAGTCCCATCATTTGATAAATTTTCTGGATTGCTTGTAAGAATAGGGCGTATTAATTGGCCCTTTGGAAAGGCCGACATGGCATTCAACTAATTTCAGATTAGTCGCCAACTTGATCAGCTAAGAAGACGTATACTCGCTCTGTTTGCTCCAGAGTTCGAACCGAGCATACTTTCAAAGCCCAAGTCCGGGCCGGCCCATTGATCTTAAACTCTCGGCCCGGCCAGGTCTGTGACAGTTTGCAATTCTCAAGCCCGATCCAAGCCCACTAATTCCCATTACATAAGGATCATCAAGTTCACGCAGTGCTTGATGTCAACGTTGTTAACGTCTAGCTTCTCTACTTTATTAGCCAAGCGTGTTATTCGTGCCTTGTTTATACCTCGAAATTTCCTTAATTGTTCCATAACAATTCGTTTGACCAAATACCAACCAACCTTCAAAAGAATATGTATCCGCCTCACCGGACCAAAAATGTTACCACCCAAGGTTAAAAACCACCAAGCACCCTCTTTTACCCCTACTGCAGTTTAGTGCACCCTAAAATGCATGTGAGAACAACATGATTTAATCAACAGAATGAATGCCGTTCGTTCTTCCCTATAGTTATAAATGAGTGTCTTTGTGTCTTCGTGTGTCTTCGTCTTCGCACATTAATACGTCTTCGTAATGTGCGTAGTCATCGTTTGCGGGAGAATGCGCCGTTGTTTTAGGGTGCACTAAACTGCAGTAGTGCCCCAGTACCCATGCACTAAACAAATACACAAAAATTAGTCAATACCAAAGACATCTACAAACACTAGAAATGAAACCTCACCATCATCACACATAGAGATATTAATCCCAAAATGAAATTGCTATGAATATCAATATCAAAACGAGACAGGACCGAACAATTGTAAGTCTTACTTTTGGAGAGATGTAATTCATAAATTTTAGTTTTATCTCTTCACATGTTTTCTTTTCTATGTTTTCGTTTGGAAAGAAGGTTATCAGCTTTTTGATGCATTTTGTTCCACATTTTTCAAACAGTCTATTTGCTTTTGGGGAAGTTCCATCGTCTCCCAAAGTATCTGCAATGACATGACTTCTGCAATGTGCCTCAAATGCAATCAGCCAGCATTGTGCATCCTCCGCATTGTCCAATGATAACGCGTTAATTGTTGCCTGAAGCGACGCCATTGTTGTATTTTTTGTCATTACTACTATTTGTCTTCTGCTAGAGACACAACCTCATCCTTGCTTCTATGCATACTTTTTTTATTTTAAGTCAGCTTACTGACCACGCACATTCAAAATCAAATACATATCTAGAACTAGATATTACATAGAAATTATGACTTGTAATAAGAGTCTATGATATCGTAGAACATAGAGTCGCATATACTCGTAGATATCAATCAGGCCGATGACACATCCACCCCATCAAGCTTAGGATCCACGTCAGGATAAAATCGCTTGGGGTTCCTTGTTCTACTAGACCTTCGTAACCCTGAAGGCACAATTTCATCACTTTCAGGTTCCGCTATCGTTCGTGTAGCTTGAGCATTTGGAAACAATTGGGAATCTTGTGCGAGTACCGACCTCCCATTCTCATTGCTAATGAAGTATTTTTCCCTTGCCGGTAGACGACTCACATTCGGCTTGTACATAAGTCGCTGCTGAGGTACGTAATGCGACAGTATTGGGCAGCGCAGTTTCCGTCCAAACAAAATCTCAGCAGGAGATCCATCCTTCCTTCTCACGGTATTCCGGTGAACAAAAAGTAACCTTGACAAAAAATCATGAATTGAGGTCTTTTGTGGATTGAATGCCTTCAAACCATCTTTGAGATACCTAACCATACGTTCTGCCAAGCCGTTTGAACAGGGATTATATTCCGGGGTATGATACAATACTACTCGTATATTGTATAACCAACTCTTGAAGTCCATATTTGTAAATTCAGGAGCATTGTCCGTTACTAATACATTTGGAACACCGAACCTTGCAAATAATTCTCTCAGTCGTCCGATAACAGTTGCAGTTCTTCTGTCTTTACAGAAAAAGCATTCTAGCCATCCTGATGTAGAATCTGCGAGAACTAAAACATTTCCAATTCTCTGACTGTAAGCCCGGTCAAGATGTAACCTTGTCCATGGAAGATCCTCTTTATTCCACGTATCAGTCGATTTGATTGTTCTTGGTCTGCTTGAATTACAGATGTCACATCCCCGAACCATATTTTCGACATACAGATTAATCTGAGGCCAGAAAAATTCCTTTCTTATAAGTTTGACAGTTGCGTTAATGCCACAATGAGATTGATGAGCTATATCAAATATTTTTCTGTATAGTGATTGCGGCGGTACTATTTTAGAGCCACATCGTATAATTTCGTCCTCAACTGTTAAAAGTAGAATAACTCGTTGAAAACCTTTCCAATTTCCATTTATTATTTTTTCTTCCAAGCGGTGCAAAAATGAATCATGATTATACTCCGATTGGATTAATTTTATATCAATGCATGGTTTCAAAAAGTGAACAGATGGTATCTTTAATTCATGATCTTGTTTGAAATCAATACGCGACATAGAATCAGCAGCTGCATTTAATTTGCCTTCCACATGGTATATATCGTAATCATATTTCATCATTTTTAAGCTAAATTTCAGTAATCTTGGGGATATGTTATCACGAATTGAACATGTAGGATTAAAAATAGTTGTTAAGGGTTTATGATCTGTCTCGATGGTAAATTTTTACCAAGAAGAAAATGTTCCAATCTTCTACATGCCCATAGAACTGCCAAGCTTTCTCTTTCGATGTTGCTGTATGTTGTTTCTGCATCAGATAACTTCCTTGATATATAAATAATCGGATGTCCCTCCTGAGATAAAATTCCACCTATAGATTTGTTAGAGGCATCTACCGTAAGCATGGACCTTTTATGCATCGAAAAAGTTTTCAGAACCGGTTCAGATATGAGAGATTTCTTCATTTCCATGAATGATTTATTACATCCTTCTGTCCATTCGAAACTTTTAGTAGCTTCATGTAATGGAGCACAGAGTTCGGCAAACTTCCTCACAAATCTGCCACAATAATTCACTAAACCAAGAAAACTTTTTAATTCATGAGCATTTTTGGGAGCAGGGATTTGCTCAATTCTAGAAATCAGAGATTTATCAGGTTTTATTCCATTAGCACTGAAAACATATCCTAAGAATGTCAAGGAATCACATGAAAGTTTGCATTTGCTTCGATTAACTGTCACGGAGTTTTCTTCTAATCTTTTTAATACTTGAGTGACACGCTTATGTAGCTGTGAGTCCGATGCAGCATGTATCATAACGTCATCTTGATATACGATGACCCCTGGCAAATTCTTCAGGATTTGTTCGATACACTTCTGAAAAATTGATGAAGTATTTTTTATGCCCATCTGCACTCTATTAAGTTGAAATAGGCCTTTACTGGTGTTTATGATAGACAGCTTTTTCGCATCATCATCTAATTCAATTTGATGATAAGCGCTGGTTAGATCCAGCTTTGCGAACTTCCTGCAGCAACCGATTGCAGCAAATATCTCCTCGATAGTAGGCATTGGGAAAGCATTGGATTGTATATTCCTGTTGATTGTCGCTTTGAAATCGACACACATGCGATATTTACCATTGGATTTCTTGACCCAAACTACAGGAGAAGCATGGACAGCGTGATCGACAGGCGTAATAATACCACGAGCTTGAAGTAAATCCAGCTCTTCATTTATTGACTTATTTAAATGTATCGGAACACTACACGCTTTCCAAAATCTCATTTTTTCAGTTAGATCTATCAAGGATATATGAGCTTGAAAGTTTTTGATAACAGCTAGATGGCTTTGTTCTGTCGATATGATAGGTAGATGGGTTTGATCTTTGTTTATCAAATCTCTGCCCAATAAGCCATATCTCTTTTCAGATCCGACAACGATAAGGTCAATGTCCTTGCTTTCATCTTCTGTTCGCATTACAGCTTTAAAACTGCCTTTAACGTCTAAAAATGATCCATCATAGTTGCATGGCTTCACATTAGTAGGATTCAAATTTGGTGAACTTAAACTTTGTCATTGCCAAGTTGATATCAAAGACAGAGATGTACCAGTATCTACGGTACTTGAAAAGCTAAATTGTGACCATTAATGCTTTCAGTTTTTTTATAATCATCAGAGAGAGCATCGAAAGTATTATGTAAGTAGATTGTGAATATGTCAACATAATGTGTACTGGTTTTCTTTGGATAGTTGTGCTTGTAGGAATTATTTGAATTGCTCTTCGAATTACAGCATTTCGAAAAATGATTTGGCTTACCGCATTTATTACAAATCTTGCCATAAGCAGGACAACTCTTTGGTTTATGTTTTGCATCACATCTGGAGCATTTATTAAATGATTTTGTATAATTGTTTCTAAATTTGGACACAAAGAGAGTGCTTTTGACATCTTCATTTGTGTTTGATGTCATAGACTTATTCGCGAAGTTGTGCAATTAGTGTGACATTTGGCAAAAATCTATAATGTCTTCAATAGTACTTTTCGGGTTCATTTGTAATTTATCCAATATGCGCATCTTCAGATTGCAATGAATCGCAGCTTGATCATTTCTTCTGTAGGGTTTCCTGTCTTCAGTTCTTCCCATTTGCAAATGTGAGGAGCACTCATTCAATCTTGATAGATAGTCTGACTCAGTTTCGTCAACATTTTGAGAAATCTGCAAAAAATTTGTTCTATCTGCAATTGTAAGTCTTATTTTTGGAGAGATGTAATTCATAAATTTTAGTTTTATCTCTTCACATGTTTTCTTTTCTATGTTTTCGTTTGGAAAGAAGGTTATCAGCTTTTTGATGCATTTTGTTCCACATTTTTCAAACAGTTTATTTGCTTTTGGGGAAGTTCCATCGTCTCCCAAAGTATCTGCAATGACATGACTTCTGCAATGCGCCTCAAATGCAATCAGCCAGCATTGTGCATCCTCCGCATTGTCCAATGATAACGCGTTAATTGTTGCCTGAAGCGACGCCATTGTTGTATTTTTTGTCATTACTACTATTTGTCTTCTGCTAGAGACACAACCTCATCCTTGCTTCTATGCATACTTTTTTTATTTTAAGTCAGCTTACTGACCACGCACATTCAAAATCAAATACATATCTAGAACTAGATATTACATAGAAATTATGACTTGTAATAAGAGTCTATGATATCGTAGAACATAGAGTCGCATATACTCGTAGATATCAATCAGGCCGATGACACATAAAGTAACATTAAATAACATAAAAAACGTAACGTAAAAAAATAAAGTAAACACTAGATAACAGTTTAGCCAGTCCCATCTTCTTATTTTTCAGTAAGCTTTGCATATAAACAAATTCGCAGTGTAGTAAAAACAGATCAGCTAAGAGAGGACTACAATTACCTCCCACTTGACCACCAAACGATATAAAAACATTTTCTAAAATAAACTTAATTGCTGATTTGAATTTGTCTTTCGTAATGGTTGCATAACCGTTATATTTAGACCGTGACATGAAACTTTTATCATAACCAACGCATAAATATTTTCTGTTATGATTATCAAAAATCAAGTCAAGTAATTTAAAAATATGTTCTCTAACTTCACGCTGATCCAGGTTAGTATAAAGCGCAGAGAAATCAAACACTTGTACATTTTTAACATCCAGACTTTGGACTTTGTTAAGAAATTCTGATATCGATAAGACACTCCAAAAACAGTTTATGCCGCTATTGTTATAAACTGAACTGCAATACCTTTTAAAATGATCTCTGATAACAGAGAGTCCTTTATTAACCAGGATGGATAACTGCTTTGTTAGCTATGTTTAGCTCCTGCTCCTGCTAATTGATCGTTTTCATTCGCTTGTGATCAAAATGAACACCATTTTTCAAACATAATTATGAGATCCTTGAAGACCGGAAAGCGTTCTATCACCTTCTTTTAGTACAGTTCACACATAAGTTCCTAAAAGAAAAACAACATTCAAAAACAGATTTCTATTCAAAGCAAAAGATCAAATGAATGCCTGACATACGTATCGAAGATAAATGTGCAAAAATGACATCTACAAGCAAGTACATGTAAGTCAAGGGAGAAAAGAATGATTGTGAGATTGATTGGTGTTACAAAGATAAGACAAAGAGACGAAGCCTTCACCAAAATCAGTCATGTTATTCAAACCAGTCAGATAATTCACTTGAGGTGATCAATGGAATGAACAGGATTGTAAGTTCATATTGAGATTCATCGCAATGTCCAAGTTCAGATCCAAGCTCAATGTAAATAGAAGGTCAAATGCGTCGAAAACACATCCATCATCAGTGAAGAGTTGTGATTGATGACAAATTAATCAAGATGATAGAGCAACTCAAAATACTTTACATGTTCACGAATGAGAGACAATACTACTCACATAGTAGAGCAGTGACGGAATTTTGCCCTTTTTTGGTTATATATAAATCCAAGGTTACAAAGTTAAACATCCTAAGTATCGTATACCAACCCAGTTATATTTGTATTTAAATTTCCATTCATTTCATTCATCCGTAGATTCTGGACAATTTCGATTTACAGCAGGTGCGCGGAGAACGAGTTGGTGCAGATCTTTTAGGCATTTCATTCACCGGAAGAGCTTCGCACGAATCCGAATCAAATTTCTCGTTATATCACACTTTTGGATTGCATAAATCTTCAATTTTCGATGAACCGAACCAACTGTCTTTCATCTAATACTTTCACTTCATGTAATCCGAAGGTCAAACAGAACGAGAAACTTGATTGATTCAGATTCGTGCGATTCAATCGGATTAGTTCAAGCGGACTCAAATAATAGACAACAAGAATAGATTACAGAGTACTGCAGCTGAAAAATCACTGATGAAGTGGCTAAATCCCTCCATGTTCTCAATGGTCTTCTTTATTAATGAGTTGACTACAGAGATTACGTCTTAACTGAACTGTCTACAGAAAACGCGAAATAACTTTAAGTAACAGGAAGGTTTTCGCTTCATCAAAAATTACCCAAAAATCAATTGCCCCTAGCACAGATACGAATCAGTCTGAAATATGCCTTCAAGCTGCCCCAAACACTTTCTGGTTAACATTTTGGCAGGATCAAACCTTTTACATGTGACAGAGAGCACGTCTGTTATCTAATTTCATTTCGAAGTTTTCCCTTGAACAGCTCTATCAAAGACATCTTTCACTTGACGCCTTCGCAATTATTATTCAAACTCGTGCGCATGTTTTTAAGACTCTGTCTTCCCCTAAGCTTTTAACAAATACGAAAAGTATTTTCGAGTTGCTCTTTTACTTTATCAAATTATCATCCATCAAAAGTCTCCACTTACCTCCATGGCTTCATCCTAATTCTCAGTATTTGAGTCATCTTTCCCTCCACCCCAACTATTTGCAAAGTCCCAATTTTCTTCCTCATCCGGAGAACTTTCACTGTCAGTAGCCATGCCATCATATTCAACATCAGAATCACCTCCATATCCAACATCATTGGCAGAGGAAACTGTACACTTCTCGCAAGTCTTTCTACATCCCATGTTCATGCTTTTGTGTTTACATGCATTCTTATTCCATTTCTTGTGATTTGCACATTGTTTTGCAGGATAGGCATCCTCGCATATCGTTTGGTTGGTAAGTATCTTCTTAAATCTTTTCTGTTTTTTGAGATCACAATCATCGCAAGTCTTAAGACAATTGTCCATAGCCAGTCCACCGTAACATCTTCTTTCTTTTGTGACTGATGTTATAGTTTTGCAAAATTTCATTTTGTCCTCGCACAAAGTTTTGTCTTCTCCCTCGATAGTACGCACCAAACAAAATATTCCAAGCGAAGCAACAATAAGTAAATGGCATTCCATGATTCTTCCTCTGTGTAGAGATTGAATCCGTTGAAACTGAATGCAATACTGTACACTTAAACATACAAAGTGGTCAAAAAGTTTGTATATACCTAATGTTAAACGAAATATCTACATTTCAAATATGAGCCGCGTCAGCCTGAACAGTTAGATATCTAGTCGAGTAATCTAGCAGTTCATGGATTATCTATGCTCAGTTAGACACTTCTGATTAGATGTCAATGTTAAGAATCATTGATTTTATCCAAAGCTTAGCTTATCAATGCTAAATATCTAAATATTTTTAGCATTTTTTCGTACTTTAGATAATGTTGTCCTAACCAACTGCATATTGTAGGCAAATTTGTAAATCGAGTGTATAAAGCTTAAATCAAAACTTGCACTGTCCAATGTATAGGCCATAGGCCCCACCTAACTTTTAATATTGAGAGTAGTTTTGCATGACTTACCTGCTTTCTTCGGTATTCCATTATTTGGAATTTATCGATGCTTAGTGGATTTATTGGAATTTCATTGCTAAGAGCAGTAAAAGTAGCATGGTAGCAGTGTAAATCGAAAGCTTCGTATGACTAGATCTATTTACGGTGGAGGGCCTTACGTATATTTCACTAAAAATGGTATATTTTCATTATAAAAAAATAAAATGATATCATTGCCGATCACAGGTTTGCTACCATCAGGAGCATTTGCTACTAGAGTGATGACATTTTCGACTCTTCACGATCTAAATTCCATCCACTACCGTCGATGGAAGACTGATCTTCTCCCCCCTTTGTGGCTAGTCCAGGCCGTGACCATCAGTGTTGAGGAATCGTATTCTTCGTCTAACTTCATCAATATTATCAAATTCATCATCATTTCCAACAAATACGCCCTTTTTTCATAGACACAAACGCACACGATATCGAAGAGAAGTGAGGATGAATAATGATACGATCATGTAGGTGAAAGTTGATAACATTGAGAGCAAGCGGCTGCTGTCAACTTTTAAGTCCCTTCTTTATAGACAGTGTCGTAGATGTGTGGGAGAACTCAACTGTAGGCGTGATGGCAGGATAGCTCAGTTGGTTAAGGGTCGAGGTTCGGTGCGGAAGTGTAGAGGGTTCAGGGTTCGAGTCTGTCCGCCGACGGAAGTAACATCGCATAGGTTGCTAGTAGTTGTAGTTCACGTTTAGTAAAGACATTGTAACTGAAACTCACTTGACTGTCAAGCAACAAAAATGTACTTGTAACTTGATAAAATGGATAAGTGCCAAGGGACACGGGTCTCATCAGCATGATGACTTCGCTATTCGGGTCCTTTGACATCTTGACCAATCAGCAGCGGGCAGACCAGCGCCCAAGGTGTGCTCCAGATAACAGGTGTGTCCTAATTCATGTCATTACGATAATTGTCACCTCAAATACTGAAAGACCTGCACAAATTTATAGAGCAATTCTCGGTTTGCCCTACACTGGTCTATGTTTCAATCCGTGTGTGTGACATGAAGGATACTTATCAGACCTTATCTGGAGTGTTGTGATCTTCTAGCCCAGATGCCCTCAATGCCGACTTCCAGTGACACTTTCGGGGATCGACCGCTGGACAAGAGGATCGCTAAGCCAAGCACTGAATCACTGTACCACGGAGACATAGAAGACAGCATGCAAGCTTACTATCATCTGTCAACGGAAAGAGAGAGTTACCAGTCTGCAGTTACGTGGTAGCGGTGCTTTGTTTAGCAATCCATGATTACTGTTATTACTATTTTAATGAGAATACACACCAATTAATATCAATGAATGCCACAAAAATGAAGTATCATACAATATTTTGATATGTGGAGGATCATCATTAATTCTTCATCCTTCATTTTAGATCAATTCCTTTTAATATTTTTGTCAAAATATGCATTTTGCGAGGACAGTATGTTTAGCAAGGGATGAGTATGATTGATGGTGTTATTCATTTTTGGATAGAATTTCTGAACTTCCGCTGAGACGGTTTCATGATGACCACGCCTGGTCTGATATTTGCACATTTCACAGAGCAGTTTACACCGTTAAATAATTTGAACCTTTTCATAGCGACTTGTTACAGAAAATCCATTATTTTCAATCCCAACGAGGAAATTGTAATTTCACATGGATTCATTGTGTCAATCAAAGCAAGTAGCAGTTGTGGATCATATCGAGTCGATATCAGTCCTCATTTTTGACCACAAAATATTTCTCCATGCATGAGAAAGTTCATGAAGAAGTGCATGAGAAAGTTTCATGAGAAAATTAATTATTCTGACAGCCCCTTAACTCTCTCTCTCTCTCTCACGCGCACGCACGCACACACAGAGACATTGCCCGTGATAATATTGATAATAAATGCATGGGAAGTGGACGAACATATTCATCCCTACCAGCCGGACTGACAAATTAATTATTGATGGAACTGCTTCACCGTTACAGGTTCTATTGGCTGAAATTATAGCACACGAATAGAATCAGAGTCTCACTGCGTGGTGATGCCTACGGATAGTAGGGGAAAATATTGCACTAATTAGCAATTATTGATAAATTCTGCCAATTCACTTGGCTATTTCCAATCTCTAAAAATGCGTTGATCTGTGTGGACCCGACGACCGCATGATGCGAGAAAACCAATGCGATTGGCAGGGATCTGATATTTCCTTCAATTGAAGGAATTCCATTTGCCATTGAATGTGGCATTTTTTCATTTTCATTTTTCCTAAAATATGTCTTCAAATGGCAAAACATCAGCCTATGGAGGGTGTCCCTGCTCATCGTCAAAATCGCCCAAATGAAGATGCAGCTAAAGTTGCCTGCCTATTTATGACCACATATTGATATCTATAGACATCCAGACGATCGCAACGGCTATGAGCTGGATGTGTGATCGTAGTTGCAACTATAATTCCATTCGAGACCGAGTCGTGGCTCTTGTTCCGCTGGACCGCAGAGTAATTTTAGGTAGAATAGCAACTCAGCATCAATTAAATTTAGCGGACATTCCCAACAATTCAAAGGAATATGTTTCTCAAGCGAGCAATCATTCGTGTGAAGTCATTAAAGATAATCAAAACATTAACGCAACTTAGCAAGTTAATTTGAATTAACTGGATTGTTTGATGTTCAAATCCGAAAACTAGATGAATGGTAGACCGATGAAGAGTGGAAAGGAAGTGGCTGTAAACAAATGAAAACTAAATGGAGCAAGGAAATGCATTCTATCGTGATATCAACGCTACGAAGTAATGTGTCATACTCGAAGTAACATTGACTGTTCTTGTATGGTATATACATCACCTTTTTCTAGTGAATGAATCGAACCAACATCGATAGTGCTGTAGAGTCTGCTCTAGCACCAATTGTGAAAATAAGTGAACTACTCTTGCAGATGAGTATTTCACTTATTTTCACTGTTTTCAATTATTTTGACATTTTTATAGTAAAACTATGAAATTAAAGAAATTCATCCCCTTATGTCCTATGAAAAATAACTATGGTAAAGTTGTAAATGAACTCGACTTGAGACCCAGCATCACATGTGAGATATGCGAATTTTGCAGTTTTGGAGAAATGAACACGAATTTGACTGATCATGATAGCAATACAGAGCTTAATGAATCATAGAATCATATGCCTATGAAAATTGAATTAATCCACATAGATATATTTGATTCTAGCTGTATAGAGTATATCATTCTAACCATTTATAGCCGAATTTTGCACAGGGATTTTCATTGACCGTAGAATGCAGTCTGCTAGTGAACAATGTGGACAAGAGTCTTCACTTCACTGATCCATTAGCCTGGTGGATAAAGGCGATTAACTAGATTTGCTATTGTTTCAAACTTGAAATCTGAGCCAAGAAGTAGAAAAAGATTGCAAATTTTGAATGTGGACACAGAATTAAATATTTTGTTTATCTGCTTCAGTTTGCTAGAAGTGTGATTAATTAAAATTTAAAAATGACGGCACATTGAGGAACCTATTGAGTGGGCAAAAAGGAATTCCTTATACCTCACAGAGATAGTCGTGCGTCGCTTGCGGATTAATGTGAGTTCCAGCAAAGTGCTTCGATTGCCACAATTCCTTCAGATTCGAAGAATTAAGATCATTGCCCATACGTTTTCTCCATAATGTTGGCCCTTCCGATCATTGTTAAAGAAAGTAGCAGGCCTACGAAAATTAGTTCACTTGATGATTTCACATCCTCTCCTCCGCATTGCTCACTGTATAGTGCATACATTGAATCGAAGCCAGGCATTGATGTGTGTTTCGGTGTGTTCGAAGTGATATCACAGCACGCACGCATCACTGACTGGCTCTGATGTCCTCTGCTGACAGCTTATTGTTTGCCATTTCTAATAGCAAGCGATACACGAATTATCCATTCGAGAAGGAGCAAGTTGTCTAATTCTGTGATGTGCCATTTTGATATTAAGGTTACATACAATTCTTCCTTTCTAGGAAACCGAAGCGCGCGCAGATGAATCTAATTCTGTGAATGTAGACTTTGAATGCAGCTCATGCATTTCCTTGATAGGGTACGAGGGGGTAATTTCACCCAGGGGATATTTCGCCAAGTTATTTACTGTTGCGATGAGCCGTTTCGCTCTTTTAATATGCAAGTGTTTGCCCCGAATGCCAGTCTAGTCATCAAACATTGTATTCGATCAGCTTGTGATGAGAATCAAGCAGCCATACACTGCGTCTACTGTTGCTACGTGACGTCTCATTGGAGGAGACGGGAATCACATCGAATAGCGTGTTTGCCTCGATCGTCATTTGTCCAAGAGTTGTGTCAACGTACCAGACGACGGTAAGTAGATCTTATCTTCATCCAACATTTGTTCATAATTTCCGAATTTAGGCGATGAATATACACTGTTTTATTGATAAGTATAGGTTGAAGTCGATGACAAAAATAAGGGGTTATTTCGCCAAAAAAGAGAGAATTTCTGAAATAATGATATCATGAACAAAAGCGCTTCATTTAGGTAGAAGAATACGAGAGTAACAAGCACAACTTTAATTCAATAAGAACTAACATGTTTTAAGTCTTTTCAGTACACATAAGAAAATCGGCGAAATAACCCCTTGTATCTATAAAGCCTGCCATATTCGATACACTGCCTTATACTTCTATATTTTTTGTCTTCTTTATCCTTGAACTTATGTCTTCCTATTACTAGATATCGGCTAAATCACAGAACTCATTGAAAGTACTTTTCTTGCAGTTATGCCGCGCACTTACGTCTCAAAGAAAGCTTACCAGCAGTACGACAAAGAAAACTTGCTTGCTGCAGTTAACTCGGTGAGGGCAGGAGATCATACACCAAGCGTTGCGTCACGGGTGTTCAAAGTGCCGAGGAGGACGATAGCCGATCAACTCCAGCGTCAGCGGAAGCAGGAAAATATTTGGTAGGCCTACTATATTCACGCAAGAGCAGGAGAATGAGATTTGCGCTCGTCTAATCTACTTGGAACGAAGAGGCTTCCCTCTCAGCATATCTGGTCTCCTCGAATCTGCATACACGTATGCTACTATTCTACAAAGAAGAAAGCAGCTAAATGGTCCTATTCCGAGCAATTGGCGTCATTCGGGGCACTGTTCACGAGACTGGTGGTTCTCATTTAAGAATCGCCATCCAGCGCTGTCATTGAGAAAGCCAGAAGGTCTTAGTGCTGCCAGAGCACAAGCATTCAATCACAAGCGAGTGTCAGATTTTTATGAGGACCTCGAAAAAATCTATGACGAACTTGATCTTCGTGACTACCCACAGCTGGTTTACAACATCGATGAGACGGGGCTTTCCACCGTTCCGAATAATCCGACTCAAGTAATTGCAGCAAGAGGAACTCGGACCGTCCAGTCGATCAAAGTTGGTGAGAGAGGAACGCTCACAACGATAGTCCCAAGCATTAATGCAAGTGGCGATTGCCTTCCACCTTTCGTCATTATGAAAGGTGGTGTCGTAGCACAGGAAGTTCATCAGGAATATTCTTCGGCAGAAATTACAAATGCTAACACTGGCTACATCGACAGCGAAGTGTTTCTTAAATTTCTTCACTTCTTTCAAGAACACCGGATCAAGATTCTAGGGAAGAAGTGTTTACTTATTCTTGATGGACATTCATCACACATGACAACGGAGACTATTAAATATTGTGTCGAGAATAACATCGAACTGTTGTGCTTACCACCTCATTGTTCTCATCGACTGCAACCGCTCGATACTCACTTTAACAAGTCACTCAAATCTCTTTGGACGAAAAATATTGAACAATATTTGCGTGATAGTTTCTGAGCAAGCTCTTACGCGACTTTCCTTTGTGAAGGTGTTCAAAAGTTGTTTTGAACAAATGCAACTGAAGCGAGGCCTTGTTGTAGATTCGTTTGCTTATTGTGGATTGTTTCCTGTCAACAAGGAAGCCGTTAAGATTGCGGAATTCACAAAAAGTCTGTCGTTCAGCAATGACGATCTTGGTATGGAAGGAACCAGAGCAAGGACAACTGTGGACCAAGTTCCAGCCCAAGAAAGTTTGAATCATCTGCCATCAGAAATTTCGTCGCCTAATTCATCTATTCGATCGGCATTCAGTACCCCAAAGAAAGCAACAAGAGCCACACACCAAAAGAAACATATTGCCATCGTAAGAGATTTGATGAAGAACAGAGATGAAAGCAAAAAGAAGAAACAAATGAAAGTAAAACTCAGATTTAAAGCTACAAAAACGGTTAGCAAAGATAACAAAGAAAAGTCCATGAGTTCCTCCACATGTCTCTGCTCCGTTTGTGAGACTGAGTACTATGATCGTGACAATGTTGAGGACTGGTTTAGATGCGTTGTTTGCTCACTCTGGTGCTGTGAAAGTTGTTTTGGCGTGGACAAGTGTTTTAATTGTGAAAATTAAGGACAAGCCAAGTATCGAGCATGTTGTTAGTGTTCTACTTAGTACATGTGGTGCTATTCTACATGACAAAAGAAAGGATGTTCATTGATTCAGCAATAAAATATCTGCTTATGAGGATTCACAAATATCTCGTTTTTGCGTGATGCTAGCATACACGGCGAAATATCCCCTAATCGCTTTAAATCAAAATTATTGAGTGGTTGCATTGCAAGGCATCCCATAAAGCATATAATGGTATATTTAGTATATATCTATATAATATATTCTAGAGCACGCATAGAAGGGCTAGAAAAGTGATCACAATGCCATAGATAAATTAATAAATATTCGAAAACATCAATTAAATGAAAACATGGCGAAATTACCCCCTCGTACCCTAATCAACTAAATATCCGTTTTAGGATACTTGTTGGTAAATTTTCATTTCTTTTTTATGTCTAATCAGTATCATACCACTTATATAATCAAGTCTGAAGTAACAAATCGCTAGTGCATAAACACAGGAATAATTTGCAAAAATTTACCTTTTTGACAATTGATCAAATGTTTTTTGGGTCGCAGGAACGTTATCTCCGCAAAAAACTGAATTTTTTGATATAAAAATTTTCTTTGTATGTTGACATTCTCTTCAGTCGACACTGTACCTACTACAGTACATACTTTCTATGCGCTAGACTTTCAGTGCGTCTCTCTGTCTTCTACAAAGTACAATGATGATTTTGGACTCCTGATTGGTCATTGATTGGATTACACAGATTCTTAAATTGCGAATCAATGTATGACTGTCGCTCGTCGATAGCTCAGTTGGTAGAGCGTTGGCCTATAATACCAAGGGTCAGTGGTTCAAATCCACCAAGACGCGTAGTTATTTTCCGTCTCAGAGATATTCTCATGTTCATCCCTCAACCACGCTCTTCTTCTATCATTACAAACGACGTCGATTAGGCAGACTATATACTTAATGCTGCTGACATTGGTAGTTTCGCATGAGGTTTAGCAGCAAACTGTGTGAGGTTTAAACAGAAATGATTTGAGGTGTCATAGTTTAGCTGAAAACTTCGATGTTCAGCTCAAAGAATTTGACAAGCAGGTCCAAAAACTACGGCCAATCTAAATATCTGAAAAATAGTGATGGGACCTATCCTTTATTAATTTGTTTTTATATTTGTGGAAATAGCGCCGTTCTCATGATTGAGAAAGCAATCAACATGTTCGCAACGACATTTTGGAGAGAAAAAAGATTATTTTTTCATTCCCACGAAGAAGTCAATTTCAAATGTAATAAATGTGTTAATGACAGCGAGTAACAGTTTTTGCATGATATTGAACGAAAAAGTTGTTATTTTCCAAGTGAGTAGAGAATAGCTACATGTGGGTGTTTGATTTCCTACAATATTTCCTTGTGAAATTGAAAATTAATCTCGAAAATGATTCAGTACATGTATGTGAAGTTCGTCTTTAATTATTTTTGTGCATAAATATGTTTGAGTACTGCATTCAGTTTCAACGGATTTAATCTCCACGCAGAGGAAGAATCATGGTGTGCCGTTTACTTGTTGTTGCTTCGCTGTGAATATTTTGTTTGGTGCGTGCTATCGAGGGAGAAAACAAAACTTTGTGCGAGGACAAAATGGAATTTTGCAAAAATATAACATCAGCCACAAGAGAAGAAAAATGCTACGACGGACTGACTATGGACAATTGTCTTAAGACTTGCGATGATTGTGATCTCAAAAAACAGAAAAGATTTAAGAAGATACTTTTCAACCCAGCGATATGCGAGGATGCCTATCCTGCAAAACGATGTGCAAATCACAAGAAATGGAATAAGAATGCATGTAAACACAAAAGCATGAACATGGGATGTAGAAAGACTTGCGAGAAGTGTACAGTTTCCTCTGCCAATGATGTTGGATATGGAGGTGATTCTGATGTTGAAAATGATGGCATGGCTACTGACAGTGAAAGTTCTCCGGATGAGGAAGATAAGTGGGACTTTCCAAATAGTTGGGGTGGAGGTGAAGATGACTCAAATACAGAGAATTAGGATGAAGCCATGGAGGTAAGTGGAGACTTTTGATGGATGATAATTTGATAAAGTAAAAGAGCAACTCGAAAATACTTTTCGTATTTGTTAAAAGCTTAGGGGAAGACAGAGTCTTAAAAACAAGCGCACGAGTTTGAATAATAATTGCGAAGGCGTCAAGTGAAAGATGTCTTTGATAAAGCTGTTCTAGGGAAAACTTCGAAATGAAATTAGATAACAGACGTACTCTCTGTCACATGTAAAAGGTTTGATCCTGCCAAAATGTTAACCAGAAAGTGTTTGGAGCAGTTTGAAGGCATATTTCAGACTGATTCCTATCTGTGCTAGGGGCAATTGATTTTTGGGTAATTTTTGATGAAGCGAAAACCTTCCTGTTACTTAAACGTTATTTCGCGTTTTCTGTAGACAGTTCAGTTAAGACGGAATCTCTGTAGTAAACTCATTAAGAAAGAATGTAATCTATTCTTTTTGTCTATTATCTGAGTCCGCTTGAACTAATCCGATTGAATCGCACGAATCTGAATCAATCAAGTTTCTCGTTCTGTTTGACCTTCGGATTACATGAAGTGAAAGCATTAGATGAATGGACAGTTGGTTCGGTTCATCGAAAATTGAGGATTTATGCAATCCAAAAGTGTGATATAACGAGAAATTTGATTCGGATTCGTGCGAAGCTCTTCTGGTGAATGAAATGCCTAAAAGATCTGCACCAACTCGTTCTCCGCGCACCTGCTGTAAATCGAAATTGTCCAGAATCTACGGATGAATGAAATGAATGGAAATTTGAATACAAATATAACTGGGTTGGTATGCGATACTTAGGATGTTTAACTTTGTAACCTTGGATTTATATATAACCAAAAAAGGGCAAAATTCCGTCACTGCTCTACTATGTGAGTAGTATTGTCTCTCATTCGCGAACATGTAAAGTATTTTGAGTTGCTCTATCATCTTGATTAATTTGTCATCAATCACAACTCTTCACTGATGATGGATGTGTTTTCGACGCATTTGACCTTCTATTTACATTGAGCTTGGATCTGAACTTGGACATTGCGATGAATCTCAATATGAACTTACAATCCTGTTCATTCCATTGATCACCTCAAGTGAATTATCTGACTGGTTTGAATAACATGACTGATTTTGGTGAAGGCTTCGTCTCTTTGTCTTATCTTTATAACTTTAATTTAAATATAATAATAATAGAATATATAGAATAATTAAATAAATTGTATCTTTATTCAATCTCACAATCATTCTTTTCTCCCTTGACTTACATGTGCTTGCTTGTAGATGTCATTTTTGCACATTTATCTTCGATACGTATGTCAGGCATTCATTTGATCTTTTGCTTTGAATAGAAATCTGTTTTTGAATGTTGTTTTTCTTTTAGGAACTTATGTGTGAACTGTACTAAAAGAAGGTGATAGAACGCTTTCCGGTCTTCAAGGATCTCATAATTATGTTTGAAAAATGGTGTTCATTTTGATCACAAGCGAATGAAAACGATCAATTAGCAGGAGCAGGAGCTAAACATAGCTATGTTTAGCAGGAGCAAAACATAGCTCTACAAAGCAGTTATCCATCCTGGTTAATAAAGGACTCTCTGTTATCAGAGATCATTTTAAAAGGTATTGCAGTTCAGTTTATATCAATAGCAGCATAAACTGTTTTTGGAGTGTCTTATCGATATCAGAATTTCTTAACAAAGTCCAAAGTCTGGATGTTAAAAGTGTACAAGTGTTTGATTTCTCTACGTTTTATACTAACCTGGATCAGCGTGAAGTTAAAGAACATATTTTTAAATTACTTGACTTGATTTTTGATAATCATAACAGAAAATATTTATGCGTTGGTTATGATAAAAGTTTCATGTCACGGTCTAAATATAACGTTTATACAACCTTTACGAAAGACAAATTCAAATCAGCAATAAAGTTTATTTTAGAAAATGTTTTTATAACGTTTGGTGGTCAAGTTTTCCAACAGACTCGTGGCATTCCTATGGGAGGGAATTGTAGTCCTCTCTTAGCTAATCTGTTTTTACTACACTGCGAATTTGTTTATATGCAAAGTTACTGAAAAATAAGAAGATGGGACTGGCTAAACTGTTATCTAATACTTCTAGATACATCGACGACATTTGTATAATTAATTATAAACATTTTAACCAGATTATAAGGCATATTTACCCCAGTAGCTTGGAAGCGAGCAGAAGCTGTAGTAATAACAAAGAGGTTGAATACCTAGATGTTAAGTTGAGCATTACTAATGATGGTTTACGAACTTCTGTGTATCATACAGTAGACGATTTTAACTTTGCTGTTACACTCCTAACATTCCCAGAAAATACAATCCCGTACAAAATGGGTAGCAAAGTATTTAACGGACAACTTATAAGATATGGTCGAATTTGTTCATCCTTTGATGATTTCGTGAAAAAAGCTTCTTCGAATTTCAGATTATTAGTGGCTAGAGGTTATAATCAAGATTCTTTAATCAATAATGCAGAAAGATGTTTACACAGGCATAAAGAGCTTTTGAAATTTGGGCTGTATTCGGCTAGACAATTTTCTAAGTTCAGTTTTCTGCTAACCGAATAATCAAATTTTCTTTTTTTGCCGATTTTGACTTACACCGATTGTGACTAACCCGACTTTTGACTTTGTGGAAGCTGTACAGCTTTACTGCGCAGGGCCCGCTCAGGTGGGTTTGAGTGTTCAGGAATTGGGGCCGAAACACGAATCCTACCTGAGTTCCTGCTGATGACTTCCTAGCTGGTACAGGGAACGCAAAACAAGTCCTTTTAAGGACTAAATTCAATTTAATTTCATTTTATTTTCAGTATGTATTACATTATTTGTTTGCACTAGTTTTTTTTGTTGCAGTCTACTCATTTTTTTTACACTAGTTTCTTGTGACTATCAATTTTATTTATTTATTCAGATTTTGATTTTTTACATAATAATTTTCATTTGTGCTGCTTATTTCCTTCCTTTTTTAATTTATTTATTCATTCATTCAATTTTTTCCTTATTATTGTTATTTTTTCTTTTGTTACAATTTAAATATTCCATTACAGTCGTACTTCACTAGTCAATTTCAGCAGTTAATCTTTCAGAATTTATCACTCATCACTTTCCTTTTTTTCTGTATTTTAATTGTTAGCACGATCTACACTTTGATAATTTCTTGGTTAGCTTATTTTCTATAGGAAGTTAGGTAACAACGTGAATAATTATCTCCTTTCCCATCTGCAGTGAAATAGGTGATTGATAGCATTTTCCGTCGTGTACAGATTACGCTTGTCATAATTGTTTGCGAATTAAGGCTAGATATGAAGGGACACAGACCGGTCCTCTTGAGAAATAGATTAAATTTCATGAATAGTTAGACACCAATTGGTCCATTTATAACAAGTCTAGTTCCTTATTTCATTTTCTTTATTGAGTAGTTCCAGGTGAGACGTTGTAGGTCGATTCTAGCAAGTTCAGTACCCATACTGTAGTTTCACATGTATTTTATTTTCTTTTTTCTTTTCTTCAAAGTTCATTACAAATTTATTCATTACAATCATATTTTGTACAGTAGGCCTAATCTTAGTTTATTTCATGTAGTTGGAACTGAGATTCCTAGAGGATGATGATTTTCATTTAATTAATTAAACTCTCAGAATTAAGTTTGAAGAAATGAGCAGCGTCAAATAACGGAATCAGTCAACATCAAAAAAAGTTTACAACAGAAAAAGATCATCATCAACAACAATGCAGAGTGGAACCAAACAAACATGCCAACGGTAACAATACAGAAAAGCTAAGGAGATATAGGATGATAATAACATGTGAGGTATGTACTCGTACTATGGAACTGCGACTATCAATGAACTGTGGTATACGTACATATTTGTTAGATATCAATAATGACAGTGATAATTTGTAATTCTATGCAAAGATTTCAAATGATGTAGCATTTGATTTCCAAAACATTTTTGACTTAGGATGTCTTTATATTACAATTGACAAGGCCAGATCGGCGAAATATCTATTGATAAATAACATTAATTTTTGTGCCTAGAAAAACTAAAAAATAACATTACTTCAATGATTTCAACTTAAAAACAACAACAAATGATATCAAAGTTTTTCTTTATCAAATCAATAGAAATAACAAAACATTATCTATATGTTGTTATAAGTATAGTAATCTTCGTTAATTTTGGAACTATAAATTGCAATTTGAAAATTGAACGTAAACAATGTCTTCATGTATCATTGCATTTTTCTATCTTTAGAAATGTCTCGTTCTAATAACTTATTCCCTATAAAGTCAAGGTTGTGATACATTCCGAATACAATCTTTCGAATGGTGATGCGTATTTTGCATTATTCTGTGGGCGTCATATCACATCAAAACTTCATATGTACATGTACTCATTTTGGGAGATAAGATTAATGTGTATCTTGAATTGCACATGTATAAATATCATGTAAATATGATACAGAAACATTATATCAATAATCAATGCTACTCAGTGGCGTCGCGTGCTCCCACACCATAGGCCTTCGCTTTGCATTGGAATACTATTTCTATACCAGACATTTTTTATGTTATAACATTAACTTTCATAAAAGATGAATTTTTAAGAACAATTTTCCGAACATTTTTTAATGACAAGTGAATGTGCACATGAGAAGTTGACTGCTCATGTCGCCTAACCACCTTACTCAAGGAGCTGAGATTACTATATCCCCTCTCTGTCCAGACCACATTTTCTCGAAAAAAAGGAGGAAGGGAAACAATTTCTTGCGTTTCTCACGGCTGGTCAGCCACTCATGTGTTTGAACTTTGATGCATTAAAATGTCTTGGGTATTTCTTTCTCTGTGAGTACTTTCAATTTTCAAATCAGGTGTTGGCCTACTTTGTTTGACGACTGTCATCTTTTCAGTATATTCCCTTCGGACGAAAGGCGTGGTTGTGATCTCATCTACAGTACTAAACATAGCGTCACATCAATCACGCAAAAACGAATCATGGAATTTTACGGAATCTGAGTGTTCGAGTCAGATGCATTACTCTGCACTCATTGGCGAACGCTCATCATCTGATCGCAGTCTTGTCTGAACGTCAGTCAGCTGCTATTGTTGACCGAGTACCTCTCCGACGAGAAACGAAGGACTGGAACAATTGGATTGCGTTTCCCTTTCTATCCTTTGGTACCGAGCCTCGATGAAGAATAACGGAGAATTTCATTGTAAAAATTGGAGAAGACAAATCATTATGTCTATCGGGAAAGCCAATATTGATGCGGGCGCGTACGCTTACTGCCTCACACGCACACAACTCTAGTTCTCTCCGTCTGAATACACGAATAGCAAGTGCGTCTAATCGTAAGAAGAAAACAGCTGTACACGCGCAGCAAAACTGTTCACTCTGAGGTTGAGCGCCTGATTTTGAGAAGGACAGCTACCACGAGGATCTATCGAATTTAAATGAAATGTAATGAATGATGACACTTTTCATTTTTATAAATGTTGGTAAATTATTATTTAAGATGCGCCGAAGGCCTCGCAGGTACGGAGAAGACGCCACTGATGCCACTCTAAATGATCTAGTAGGTCAATTTTGCCCAAATTTATACTGAAAGTTCAACATACGTACATACCTCGTACATACTTTTGACATAAATGTCATAAAAAATTGAACTTTTATCTAACTTATTTTCGCAGATATGAAAAGAATTTGATAGGGAGCCCTGTCCTGATAGAGTTAGACTTTTGCTTTTTCAATTTTTGTGGTATTGGATTTTGAATTTTCGTGCCTATATGAATTCGAAGACAATTTGCTACATCCATATTATAAAGGTCAATGGCAGCTTATAATTTAAGCTGTTGCTATCATGAACTTTAAATAAAACCCTCTATTCGGACGAAATTTTCTTTCTATACTATACCTATTTTCATTCTAAAAAATGATGGTTTGACGTGACTACTCCCCATACTGGACCTTGGATGGTGTTGACAGTATCTGGAGCATTGTGATATCTTCGTTCGGATACCCTTCCTGACGACTTCCAGTGACACGTTCGGGAATCGACCTCCAGACCGAAAGATCGCCAGGCCAAGCACTTGACCAGTGTGCCACAGAGACCACCATTCACTAGTTACTTCACCCCCTACCTTTCTAACTTCTACTGATTTTTCTGACTAAGGATGCAACCCGTTGAAAAGCAAAACTCTGATTGTGAATGGTGATTAGAATGTTATGAAACTTCTCATGTACATTGAGAGTGACTTGGCATGCATGCAAATGTGCTCATGCACAACGAAATGAAATAACGACACATCTTACGAATAACATTATAAAAATATGTCAGACTTTATAACTTGGGAGTATTGTATCCACTCATGGTGATGAGGAGATCGCACAAGAGACTTCATGAGAAATATTAAAGACCTGGAAAGCTGAGATCTATGAAAACAAGAAAATGATAATGAAAGCGGAGTTTGAACGATTTCTCGCAAAGCTGATTTATCACAGAAAATATGTAAGCGATTTACGGGCTAGAAAGTCTCAATGATTACTCTTCGATCTTTTACATTCTTGAGGAAATGAACTTTATATCATTTACATGTCATTCGACTGAGAATTAGGAAGAAACAATGCTGATAGTCCTGCGAAACTGAGAAACATTCAGACATGTGTACTCTGCAAAGATTGTGACGTTTTCTTCTGTTTTCTGACGTTTGAAGATAATACAGGAATATTTGTGATGTCATCAAGTTCGTCGCCATGTGTTGTTTCAGCTGCTGGCTCAGTTATCATCGCTTTCAAAGACTGCAGACTGGCCGCTAATCTTTCATCGGCCTCGTTTGAGTGTCTTCGCTGCGTTGATTGTCTGAAACCAAATAACAGGCAATAAGTGATGCATTTCAACACACATTTATTCATTTACTATTCATCATCAGATATGGTCGGTACCTCAATGTGAAAGCGACGCCTTTCTTAGAGAAAAACTCCCTCCCTCGCATGGAAAAGTTCAGTTACGGTAGAAATCCAACACTATAATAATAAAAGACAAAGAGACCTTAATTTATATCCCCGCTTCAAAGTATAATACTGGCTTTGAACTACTGATATCTTGATGTTAGTAGTTTGGCTTGATGACTAATGCTACGTTGGGATGAAGTCATCTATCTGATTAGATTACGCAGTTCTTCAACTGATGACTTATGTCGCCCGTCGTAAACTCAGTTGATAGAGCGTTGGCTTGGAATGCCAGAGGTCGGTGGTTCAAATCCACCAAGACGCGCAGTTATTCTCCGTCTGTTAAATTTTTTTTGATAAAATGCAATGTTGCAATGAACCGCTTCATTGATATACAACTAAGGCAGATTTCAACATTTTGGCTCTTCTTAAGGTCTAGCAACATTAACTTAAATCAATGGCTGACCGAAAAGATGAAATTATCAACAAAAAATAGTGCGGCAGCCAGAACGAGATTCTGCAGGTAACGAGGCCGAAACTGACACTTTCACACCTTGATCTGCATTCTATGACATTCATGAATCTGTACGTCTTCTGAGTTCAGTCTGTTTCACCTTCTAGTCAGACAAGATCAAAGGAAAACATATGGGACGCAGGTTTCACAGGTAAGTTAGGAGATCTTCTGACTCAATATAATTCATTAGTTATGAATCAACACTTCGCACAGCGTGACGGGCCTTCGGCGTCCAGCGCCTTCTTACGGTAGATGATCAAATGACTTGACGCAGATTGACGCTTTCGGTACGTTCACGTTTTACGGACAGATTCGTAGTAGGCATAGGGGGGATAATTGGACATCAGTGTGTAAAAGTCTCATTTTCGGCGTAGTTCCCTGCAGAATCTCATTCTGGCTGTCGGATTGAAGTACCATGAAATTCCGCTTTTTGCAGCATAGTTGTTTGTAATGATGAAATGAGAACGAAAGCTGCAATACATGTCATTAACCATTTTATTTTTTACCTTTATTCACTCCATATTTCGGCTGTCACAACCATATTCAGGGGCTGTGCGATCAATCACTTCATCACCTGGGACTGTATGTCTAGCTTACCATCTCCATCTCAACTTCCATGGCAATACAACTTACATCAATTGTCGACCAGATAAGCGTGTCAACCAAGAAGACCACATCTGCACATCTCAATCAAAATTAATAAAAGCTGCAAAAGTCTTGCAATTTTATATGCATTGATCATCACTCATGCATCACTTTCTGATAATACAGCATATTGGATTTTTGAAATCCAAACTAGAACATTGAGCAAACATGTGATTGATTTATTTGATTCGGAGGACATCCGAGGGTCGATGTTGATCAACGAAACAAGAAAAACACTCAAGGTTCTCGCGAGCGCTTTCGACAGACGCCGTCTACCATCCTCAAGCAACTGAATTTTAATTCATGATACAGAAGCCATGCTGACAACAGATGAGCATATCTCACTGTTTGTAGAAAGAATTCTTTACCAGAACTGAATAAGAAACAATTAGATGCTACTCATTCTGTAAAATATAAGTAAGATGATAAATATGTTAAAATCTACATAAAGAGAAGAAACTTATCAATGAGCAAGCTACATGACATTATCATAAAATTCACCTAAATCAATCTTAGTTGCAAGACCGATTGAGAAAAGGAAGGCTGAACATGTTCGCAACATTCGTGAGTTGGACACGGGCAGATCAGAGTTGGCCAAACATTTGGTGGACACTGGGCATCGAACTGATGTTGATTCGTTGACCTCAGTGGACAGGGAGTCTGTCTGGAAGAAAAGAATCGTAAAGGAATCACTGTGGACACGGACACTTCAGTCTTCGAAAAACTAAGATTGATTTAGGTGAATTCAGTTGCTTGAGGATGGTAGACGGCGTCTGTCGAAAGCGCTCGCGAGAACCTTGAGTGTTTTTCTTGTTTCGTTGATCAACATCGACCCTGGGATGTCCTCCGAATGAAATAAACTAGAACATGTATTTTATGTGATTCGTAACTCATCGTAAAGTCCGATGTTGCCATTAGAAAGTTTTATTTGGCTGATTGAGTCCACTTCGTAGGCACGGAAAATATCCCGTTTTCTATTTACACGGAAGACATGTTATAGACGATCCTCGCCATGAAATGGAAGGTAGAGGAAAGCCTGTAAATTCAATCAATTAGTGCTGCGTTATAAGGGAGATGCCACACATAATGGCGGAATACAAAAGCGAAGAGATTTCAAAATTTCAGTTCCTAATCAAGAACGAATTCAAGCAACCGATTGCAGTTCTATTTTCTGTTTAAAATGCTTGAAATGTGTTTAGTGTTTAAGCCACTACCTGATTATGCATCTCACGAAAAATAACAGTTGTACATGAATTTCCAAATGTCATCAGGTTACTTCATTGCACACAAAAATGCCTACAATAAAGCCGTTGAACTACAAAGCTGAATTGTGCTTTCAAAACACATTTTGACCACATTAACGGCCCTCCGAACAAGTACATCATGAATTAAATTCTGACAACCAAGATACTATATTGTCCTAATAATAATGCATACATATATTTACATAAAGGATTTTATGGCATACTAGCAGGACATCATGCTGCTATGAGACTTTGTAAATCCTCAGATGTGTCAAACGTCGAGATCTCTCCAGAGTTTTAAAACTACTTCATTATTAATTAATAGAAGTCCAAGTGGAAACAGTTGCTATTGTTGCAACATGAAAGCCATGTAATGTGCGTGCGTTATACTTTCTTCTGCACCGCTAACATTGGTGGCAATCGAGCTGGGTAATCCATTCGATGAATGGGTTCGACTTGCACCTGAAAAACTGTTTTTCGTGGTTGCTTCAGAATTCAAAATTCGGTTTGCTTCAAAAGTCTTCGATAGACTGCATCAATCAGTACATACTTGGGATCAGTGAAACAAGCTATTAGAAACAGGTTGCTACAATAGTTAACGAATTAAAAACTTAGAGAACTCGAAAGTCATATTTCGAATTTTTACAAGATTTTTATCTTAGACCTTCAGGTTGTCAACAGAAGCCCTAAGGTTGCCCATGACACATTTCAATCAGAACATTAATTCGGGCACACTGTGGGTTTCATCGGTAATTATGTTCTGGCACCAGAGAGTTATTAATATACCAAAACTTAATTATTCAACAATCACGCACCTATTCTGCAACTACGACTAATATCCGCAATTCATATGTCTGTTACGTGTCTGTGACTGTTAACTATGTACAATTAACGTTGCAGTGAAGTTATGAAGTAAATGGACAGTGAACGTGTAGATGACTTACACGTGTTGCATGCATTTGTACTCATACAAAGTGATAGGTGATGTTAGTCACTAGATTACTTTTTGACCAGACGCCCGGGATGCTTAAAGTAGCTAGAAAGACTGTCGATTTTGATACCAATATTCGGGTGGAGTCAGAGAATTACGCACTGAGCTGGTTCGTCTAACAATCTAATTCTATAGAGAGAGCATGTGAACCCTGAGAAAGGAACCGAACGTCTGCCGAAGATTTTTTGGCGGTCGTTTTCGCTGTAACTGGTGAGATCTTCATCGAAAAATAACTTCATTGGGAATGTGCGAGTCAACATGCAGCGACATGTACTTGGCAGTGGTCACCGCCGACACAGAACACCAGGGGTATTCAGGGTGAAACTTATTCATTGATGAATATGGCTCCAATTTATTCCGGCATGGGCGTCCGTTAAGTTGTCTGCTTGAGCCAACTCACCAACAAATCCCCTCTCCCTCTCTCTCGCACTCGTGAAATCGGCAGTCTTTCCAGTTAAATTGAACCCCTGTACATCTGATCTACTTGTATAAGATAAAATACGTAGTAGACCTTGAACAATAATCATCATAACTGTGCTCATATACGTGCATCTGAATAGGCTACAGTATTAGATACCACAAATGTCTATTTTGCAATTACTGATACCCGAGTGAGACCATCAACCAATTCAATTACCAATGCCTCCCTCTGTGCCGATAAATAAAAATTGCCTTATACTTCAATTGACGTGCGGAAAAGCAGAGATGAAAAGTTCCAATTCAAAGCTTGGAAAATCATGTTTGATTGTATCAGTGATAGTTTTACATACTTTAAATCGAGATTTTTGTGCAAAAGAGGATAATCATAGCTACGATCTACAGAAATTAATAAAAATACATAGGTAAATGGCAGGGCGTCTGTACAGTCACGGCCTTTGTCAAGGCTGCAGCACACCCTTGACACAGGCCATAGCGACAGAAACGTCGGGTTGTTTACCAAGGTTACTTTTTGCGATCTGTAAATAAGATGCTTTATCATCCGCAAAGATGCAAAACATGATTTCAGCATTCGTCGTTGCGACGAACTCTCTTTCCATTTCACATCTTTAGCTTCTTTAAATTTAGCTTATCCTTTTCATCCAATTACGCTGAAAATAATCAAATTATAAATCACAAGACAAAAATAATTAATTCAATTCATTTTTGTAATTCATTTTGTAAATTTGTATTATCATTTTATGATTTTGATAATGATGAACGAAAAGAACACCAAAAGCGCAAGCATTGATTGAAAATTGAAGTTTTTCATCTCCGAAGGGTACCATTACCAAAAATTTCACATATACATGTACGCAAGCAAATGGTTTGAGGATTTGCACACAGGATAGATGTGAGGGGTGACATTGATTGGAAAGCTAACATTCGGTGAACCATACCTGCTGTAGGACATTAATGCTTCATAAAAACTCTGCGTGAAAAATCAATACTTTGATTAAAATTCAGTGTAGATTACTCAAATACATTCAAAAACTACAAAGTTGAAAATATATTCGAATTCCTGGTATAGAGAGTCATTCAGCAACAACAATTGTCGTCGACGAACATCTGTCAATTCATATTAAACATTAGCATCTTGAAATCATTAGATATTCCACGTATCCGGGTGACATCAGTCAAAAGAGAAAGTTTTGTTATCTTCTGTGGATACTATTATGCAACAGTCGGTTAATTCATCTCCACCAAAATACAAATTCAAATCTGCCAAACAAAGATGTCTGTCATTTTATTCAGAGAAAATAACTAATTTTCCAGTTTAAGTGTGGGAAATCTGCCGAAAATGTCGTACACAGTACTTCGCGTCTGAAAGTTTGATCACGTGTGAGATTGTCACAGAGACTCATGTACAAAGTTTCAGCTGTATATGCGCTCTCATATACTAGCCAAGATTTCGATTTTTTTCATGCTGACATTTATGATGAAAATCTTTCATTCTAAGAAGATAATTTAAACAGTTGAAAAATATATTGTTTCCAGACTTGGAGGTTTTGAACACTGACTTCCTTAGCTGTCGCAGACGCTGCTTTCGACCCATAACTATGCATACTATCCATATCATTGAAAAAGTGGCTATAGCACATGTGCCCAAATGTCACAATGTTCATTATGTCACAAAAGGTTCTTGATTTACAAGAATGACATGTGAGTGATTAGAGCAAATGTACGTAGGTGAAACAGTCTGGTAGTTCCGTAAGCATCTCGTCAAAGATTTTTTTCAACCGCAAAATTTCATTTTTGGGACGCGCATACTCTTAATACAAAAAAGCATTGACTAATGCAAATTTCATTATCTGGGATATTCTGGATGATGATCTTAAGAAGATCAGTGTTTCTTAAGCTATCTAAAGAAATGACTATGTATATTTGTAATGATATTCATTCCTTGAACATCGGCGTACAAATTATCTCATGCACTATCCTACTCATTAAACTTTATGATTATCATGTCGCCGTAATTCGTGAATGATCTTCAACAGTTTTGGTAGCTGATAATCAGATGGCAGTAAACGCACATATTTGCCGAATCAATAATTTCATGTCCTGATGTCCATCTCAAACGTGATCAAACTTACCGAAACGAAGCGCATCCACAACAGAAAAACACTTTTCTCTTTTAGTTGATATTTCGATTCAGCAAGATTTCATGATCGATTTGGTGATAAAGTGATAGGTTACAAGATTGGTCGAAAATAAATAAGATAAACTAAATTGTCTGCTGTTTAGCCTAGATGTCGATTATTGTAAAATTTCCACAATCAATATTGCAGTGACGATGGTACAGCAAAGTTGCAGTGCGCTAAAAATCAGAAATTGTACATACTGAAAGTATATACTGAATTGAAGCAGTCAATCATATTCATAAATTGCGTTCTATTCATCTAACTTTATAAAAATCTTACTTTATCACAAAACAAACAAAAACTGCAAACTCCTGGTGGCGGAGTGATAAGTGATATAAAACAATAACGATATAAAGATAAATGCAGAACAAAATATATTGAGCATCATGCAATGCAATAATCGACGCGCTCTTGAAGACCTTTTACTTCTTCTGCTGCAAAGCAACTTTTAGCAGCTACTACTTACAAACCAAAAGAATAGTAAAGTGCTTTGCAACTGTTTTATTCATTCAAGAAGTGAAAATATTTTATTTCTGCTGCCGTTTCACTGCTTACTTCAGTTCCAGGATCTTCGCCATTACTGCCGACGACTCATCCAGAGATCTTTTCTTCTTCACTGTGGAGTTCTTTACAGTTTGCGGCGCTTCCAAAATGGACTCCGATTCACTATTTGTACAGAATACATCTTCAGCACCTGTTTCTACTTCACTTTCCTCGTTTCCTGAAACAAATTCACTTTGAGGAGCCTCATGTGTTCCTAATTTCACGTCCCCGGATTCTGGTGCAGATTTCCGAATAAGCTCAGGAATATGTAGGCCAAGAAGCGCTGGCATCGTGGGCGGGGTCATCGGCAGTGATCGTGAAGGTTTCTTCGGTTCTGGAGGTTGAGTATTGGATGGAAGACGATTCGAAGAAAGTTTTGCTTCTGACGATTCCGTTGAGGCTCTTCGAGAGCGTTTCCAAGGAGGGTTGAGGGCGCTTGCACCTTGAAGGCATCCAAGAAGTTTCTCGCGTTCTACAAAGATATCGTGATAATGAAAAGGATATTCAAATTCTGTCGATGGTCGAAATTTCCATTTCAATTCCTTTCCAATTACAAATGTCGTTGGTATGATTACACCCACCGTGGGGCACCCACCGTGGTATCGGAATGGCCATATCATAGAGTAAGTATATTAGGTAGAGTGATACCTCCGTATTTATTAAATCCCCAATGTGTATACACTTTCGATTTTATTAAATGAACTCATCGGAGATACAGTCGGAATTGTTTCAAACTGTGAGATATGCAAATTTTTGCAGTTTTGATGAAATTCCCAAGGCATTGAATGATCATGATAGTAATTCAGATGGAATGATGGTATTTTGCAGATTTTCAGTATCATGACAGCCTTGGAGATTTCATGTTTGTTAAATTAGCAATTCGATAGGTTCCTATTACTTTCATGCTCAACCTCAAGAGCATTTTCTTAAGCGTGATCATATCACAGGCAGCCTGCGACTGGCAGAGCAAAATCACATAATGAAAGACAATGATTTCATTTAACTTTGAAAGATGTAGATGGTTCCACATCACTACTCAGATTCAAGAAATGAAACATGAATTTAGTGAATCATAAAATCATGTCGGTGAAATTTGAATCAAAAACTTCAAATTTCAGTCAAGAAAGCACGACTAATATCTCGACGTTTTCATGAAGACTTCGATTATAATGCGGCTCATGAAATTCCGTTGCAAATTCCCTTTATTTCCGCTTAGTTAGGAGGCTTATTGGCATATATTCATTCCTTTTGATATTCAACTCGTTTCATACTACTTATATGAGGGCGTCATCTCGGTAGTATATGAATTGGCAAAGTTTTGACTTTTTAAAACTGCTCAAATAATGTATTCGACCACGGGAACGTAATCTCCGTAAAAAACTGAATCTTTTCACATAAAATTTTTCACTGTATACAGATACTTTTTTGAGTCGACATTCAACCTATATATCCCTACTCTATGGGCCATCCCTTCGCCGGGGCACTCTTCGCCAGCAGTATGCATGTATTTGCCTACTGGGTGTGTCGCTTCATGATGTCTTGATACGAAGCCTCCAATCCGCTGGACGGAGCCGGGTAAAACAGAGCAACAACAACAACATTAACATTCTCGTTCAAGTGGCATCATACAGTAGCCTATTCAAGTTTATATTTGAAACAAAATCGCCTGATATCAACGCAATTTCATGGAAATCATTTCGCGTCTCATTATCATTTTTGAAATCATCTGCATTGGGAATTGCAACAAGAGAACATTGTGCGAATTAAGAAGTAGACGTGCGAGAAGTAAGAAATAAACATTCGCCACTCTGGCAGACTGCCGTGCTGTTGAAGCGCCGTTGTGGGTCCTGCCTGCATGTTTTGCTTTGACTTTATCCGCTTTCTGTTTTGGACAGCTTCCTTTGCACCTTACCATTACCTTAACTACATCAGATTGCATACAGTGACGCCTTTTCCATCACAATTCCTTCTTTCAACGTCTAGTTATTGCATTGAGTTATTTTACTGCATTCTTACTCTCCGACATCTATCCGTGAATATTCAACGTGTTTAACGCATTGCTCCTTCATCAACGTGCTCTCAATCCTGCTCCTTTGTGCACACATTTTTGCCATGCTGCTATCGAACATTATCGCCACGTTCGTCTCTCATCCTCTGCATCACCGGCCCGCGGACCGCTTTTTGAAGCTGTGTGACGTGTTTTCCCTGCCAACTCCTGAATCCTGATGACTATTGTGACCAACACGCTACATCGCATTTTATTTCTCTGTGTATATGTACTCATCGAATTGTAATTGAGTCCGAATTGAGTCATTAATAAAGAAATTATTATTATTTATCAGAAACTATTATATATTACTCCTTATGTTTCAGATTTCCAGAAGAGACGACGTATATTCAAGAATTTGTCATTTTTATTCAGGTTTGCAATTTAAATTTAGAAATCGAAAAATTCAAAATTCAAATTAGGATGTCATCATTTGCATTTCATACGCTTGGAGTAATCAAAGATCATTGTTTCAATTTCAGAAATGCGATTAGAGAAATAAATCTTTGTGATTCTTGAATAAAGTAGTGGAGCTATGGAATTAAAATTGAAATAGTGTAAAATATCTCGCTTGTCAAGCGTTTGGAATTGCCTTCTTCCAGCAATCGGTTTGATAATGTTTGGATTCTTTGCGCTTAAGTTATTGGACTTAATTCACAATTTTATTCATGTGTGATGTTCAATTTAAAACATCGCTAATAAAGTTAGTGATCTCCCTGTCACTATAAATTACAGATTTATGGAAGCTTGCTATGGATACATACATCAACATTCACAGCAGCCCATAGTAGTATATAGTGTGACATCCGGCGCGACGCTTCGCTTGCGCCGGATGTCACACTTTTGCGGGTTTTTTTCAAAAAAACAAAATTTCAAAAATTTCAAAAATTTAGGTAGACTTCAAATTTCACGTGGCCGAAGACCGAAGGGCGAAAATTTAAGCGTTTTTAAAAATACCCAATTTTTCAAATTTTTCAAAATCTCAAAATTTGAGAATTACAATTTTCACCCTTAAAATCATGACCGTTCCAGGACACCAAAAATCATAAAAGTTAAGAATCTCAAATTTGTGATTATGATCATTTTCTTGCTCAAATCATGACCGTTCCAGGACACCGAAAAAATCAGAAAAGTTAAGAATCTCAAATTTGAGAATTACAATTTTTACCTTGAAAATCATGACCGTTCCAGGTCATGTAAAACCGGACACCGAAAATCATAAAAGTTGAGAATTTCAAATTCATGAATTTTATCCATCTTTTAGGTTTTTAAAATATAACATGTGACTAATAATATTTCTTTAAAAAATGGAAGAAACAAAAATGGAAGAAACCGCAAGAATATATCCTTCGTTATCATATGAACGTAGTTCTACTTTAATGGACATTGAAAAGATTAATATTGAAAAAATGAACAAAGAAAAACACAAAGATAGAGTTAGGTATATGAAAGATAAGGAATCTCAATTATTATTAAGATTAGAGCATTATAAAAAATTAAGAAAGAGATGGAGTAAAATTAAGAATGTAACACAAGGAATTGGCATATTCTTAACAATAAGTTTAGGTGCTTTAACAATTGTTATATCTTCAGGTGTTTTAGTAATTCCAGTAGTTGCTACAGCTTTAACAGGTACGGGTGTTTTTGCAACTTCACTTGTTACAATGTTAGATAAATCTTTAATAACTAAGAAACGAAAATCATTAAAAACTAAGCATTTACATATTAAAGAAGTCTATGATAAACTACATTACTACTTTCAAAGAGTATGTGATGATAATGTTATTACGTTAGATGAGATTGAAAAATTTGATCAAATAGCTAATGAAGTAAATCAAATATCATTTCATTTAAAGACCGAAAAAGTTGATGATAAGAATAAACAGGGTGGCAAAATTTCTAGTGATGGCAAAATTTCTAGTGATGGTAAAATTTCTAATGAAGAAAATGATAAAATTTTTTTAGAAGAGCTAAAAACTTTAAGCGAAAATTTAAGCAAAACTTTATTAAACAAAACTTTATTAAACAAAACTTAAAACGAGAAAACTTTAAACGAAAAGATGTCAGACAACAAAGCAATAAAAAAATAATTTGTACAGTAAAATGTTTTTGCTGTATTCCAATGTTACCACAAAATTCAAATATTACATTTTAAAAATGGATAAAATTAGAGCTGATAATTTTAAAAGAATTAAACAATTAGAAGAGTTAATAAAACAAAGAAATATTATGAAAGAAAATCATCTTCAACATAGAATGATAAAAGCTGGTATTCAATCTGATATGTTTGAAAAAATGCAGCAAACCGAGCAAGTAAAAACTGATTTTGAGAAAACTATGAAACCATTTAAAACTCTTGAAAAAGAAAGTACAAATAATGATAAACAAATTGATATAACAGATCCAGAGCACAAAACTATATTAGATGACTATGGATTACTAGAATCAAACATTAATAAGAAATTACCAAAATCTATGCAATTTGAACATTCTATTTCATTTATAGATGGAAAAACAATACCTAGATTTTATCTCGGACAAAAAGAAATATTTCCACAACCTTTTCGAGGTTTAATTGTTTCACCAGATAAATCTCCTTTTAGTTTAGATAGAAATTTTGTTGATCTTTTAAGAGGAGCAGATTTAAATAATTATGCTGTAGAAGATCTCACAAAATATAAAGCTATGTTAGATAGAGTTGGTGCAGTAAAATCTCTTAGACGTTATAAACAATTAGAAAATTTATTATCAACGGGAGTTAAAGTAGGAAAAGGTTTTAAAACAGAAACAACTGTATTTTTACCAGATGATCCACAAGAATTACTAAATAGATTAATTATTTTAATATCTGCAATAAAAGAAGGACATAATTCTAGTTTCAATGAAATTCATGCTATATTGAAAAGACTGTTAGAAAAGAAGATTCTAAATGAAGAGGATTATAAAAGTATAACGAACCGAATGTTCTAGGGCTTCGCCCGTAGCTGAAATATGTTGTTGTTTTTAATTTTTTTATAAAAAATGTTTATTCAAAATTTTAACTAAAAAATGTGTTCAGCAGATTTAGACAAAATTAATAATCATTTAGAAAATCTAACAGAGATTTTGGGTTCATCAAAATTTAGTACGACGTTAAAAATTATAACAACTACTTCATCACACACTTGTAATTTAGAACCCATTCTACATTTGGAACAAAATAAAAATTATCAAATTGCATTGACTAGTTTCTCCACATTTAACACTATTCAAAACGTTATCAAAGATGTGAATGATCAATTTAGATATTCTACTGATAAAGGTAAAACATGGAAAATACTAACTTTTCTTCCTGGTTCTTACGAAGTTGAATCAATATCAAATGAAATTAAGAGACATTTAGGTATACCATTTAAAGATAAGAAACAATTACATTTTGCAGTCGAACCGGCAGTTAATAAATTTTCTCTTACTTTAGACGAAAATCATCAAGTTGATTTTAATCATGATAGATCATTGTCAAAGCTATTAGGATTTAATAAACAAACTTATAGTCAAGGTTATCATTTAGGTGAGAAGATTCCAAAAATAACTGAAATAAATTCAATTGTTGTACATTGTGACATTATTGAAGGAGGATATATAAATGGTAAATTGTCAAATTTAATATTCAGTTTTCCAGCTTTTACTGTACCCATTGGTTATAGACTAAATGTAATTCCACAAACATTAATATATTTCCCTATTACAAGAAAAACTATTAACAACATTAACATTAGAATCACTGATGAAAAAGGACAAGAAATAAATTTTGGAGGTGAAGAAATTATGATAGATCTTTTGGTTCGGGAGGTATAAACTCCCATGCGAAGCTAGAGAAGTTTAATTTTCTTCTTCTTCTTTAAAAATAAAAATAAAATAAAAATAAATTTTTTTATTAAAAAATGAGTGAAGTACCCCCATTAAATAAAAAGAAACTTAAAATTAATCATCATCCAGATTTATCTAATAAAGTTTTGTCAGTTATTTGCGGAAGATCAGGTTGTGGAAAAACATATCTATTATTTAAAATTTTAACGACTGCAAATTTTTTGGATTATAACAATCTTATAATTTATACAACAACGGCAGAACAACCCGTCTATCAATTTTTAAAATATGGATTTGAAAATAATCTTAAAAAAACAGCAATTGCTTCATTATTCAAAGAATATGAAAAATCTGAAGATGAAGAAGAAATAAGTTCGTGGTGTGAAGAAGCAACAAAAAATAATCAGTTAGTTGAAACCAATAAAAATAAGCATATAAAGATACAATTAATAGATGATAGTGGTAATATGCAAGATCCTAGTAAACTAGATAAAACAATGAAACATTGTGTAACTTTTGATGATTGTGTTAATGATAGAAATCAGTCAGTTCAGAGAAATTATTTCACAAGAGGTAGACATAATAACTGTAGTGTATTTTATTTAACACAAAGTATGTATTCATTAGGCGGAAGTGTTATTAGAAATAATGCAAATATATTTATACTATTTGAAATAAATGCAAGAAACTTAAGTGATTTGTTAAGAGATTTATGTGTAAGAAATAAAGATGAATTTAAACAATCGTGTAACAATGCTTGGTCAAAAGATTATGGATTTATCACAATTAATATTGATAAAAAAATTCATGAAAGAGTTATAGAAAATATTTTCGCGGAGTGATCGAACGGAGTGACCGAATAATTTTTTCTTATAAATTTTTTGTTAATAAAAATAAAAAAAAATATGTTGAATGATTATAAGATAGAGCATGTACCAGTTTTAAAAGATTATCGTCATCCTACAAATCCTGTAAATTCGAAGAAAGAAGTAAGATTTTATTATCATCATAAATACGTAGCGCTCGTTACAGATTATAAAACAAAACATGGTATTAAACCGTGTGTTAAAACAAAAGACTTTCCACTTTGTTTAAGAAGTTTCCGAGTATTTTTGGCGTATAATAATTTATGGTGGTTGGTTAAGAAAGAACATTTAACAGCACATGAATTAGAAACATTACATCAATTACATATTCCTGTGTATATGCAAAAACGGAACCGAGGTTCTATGTAAAAATTCATTTTTTTCTTTTAAAAAATATGAATCGTGAAATGTCTCTCGGACAAACGTCTAGGATTGATGAATTAATCAAGAAACAAACTGCTGAGTTTGATGCGCAAATTAAACATAGTAAACGTAGTAAACGTATTAAAAAACAGAAACGTACTAGGCGTAGTATTAGACGTAATACTAAAAAACAGAAAAGTGGAACAAAAGAAATATTAGAAACTCCTATTAGTGATATCTTTTTTGATGATAGAATTAAAGATGAACTGGGTGATGATTTATGTAATTTATTTAATCCAAATGAAATTAAATATGAAAATGTATCTTTTATTAATGTAGTAAATGATATGCGGAAACTTTTTGCAAATGGTAAAATTATTAATTTACTTGGAAAAGTTATTAAAGATCAGGAAAATATAATTCAAAATTTTTACGTAACCTTCTATAATAAAAATTCATTTGAAATATGGTTTTCGAATCTGGATGAGAAATCCGATGCTAACGAATGGATTTTTACAGGTAATATTAAATATGAAGATTTTGGAATGAAGTTAGTACAAAGATCGCATAGAGGGGCAGGGATTAATATGAAATATAGAATCAAAGAATATTTCGGTGAATATTGTTATATTCCTTCTGAAGATTTTTGTTTTATTAAATGTTATAATGTTTTACGAGGTTTTAATGAAGAACAAGGAGAAATGATGAAAGAAATGTTTAATAATTTTTTATATAAAGAGAAAGCCACATCTAGAACAGGAGTAATGTCAAACTGCAAATTTTCTCAATTCAATAAATATTTTGGAGAATGTGTTCAATATTATAGTCCTGCCAATCGTCATTTAAATCGTAGAGGAATTGAAACGTTTCATAATTATGTTTATTACAATTATTTTCACGCAGGTTCAACAATTGGTCACTATTGTCTAATTAATAAATCTCATAAATTAAAAGCTATTAGAGAAATTGAAAATAATTTCAAACCCATATATAAAACAGTTACTGATGAAAATCTAACAACGCGTCCATATAAAATCATAACAAAGAAAAAAATTGACTATGGTTCAACATATATTTGGGATCTCGAAACTTTTCCTGATCCTAACTGTTCAACAGCTCATCCTATTCCTTATGCTGTAGGAGCTATTAATTTTAATAAATTTATATGTTGTTTACCGAAACAAAGATTGAAAGAATTAGAAACACGTTTGTTAAGTGATATGATTAAAATTAAACGATCAAAAGATAAAGATGAAATTAAAAAACTTAAAAAACAGATTAATGAGTATAATAATTTAACAGAATTAGAATTTAATAAACTTCAAAATTGTGTGAAAATATTTACGAGAACTGAGGATGATGAATGTCCGATCGGGGGAAACCCAGAGGACGTATGTCCGATCCATCAATTTTTTAAAACTCTTGGAAAATTTAATTATTCGAGAGTAACTTTAATAGCTCACAATTCATCAGGTTTTGATTCCTATTTTCCGATAAAAGCTAATTTTAAATTATCTAAACCGCCTCTTAAAACTTCAAGAGGAATACTGACTGCTTCATTACAAAATCCTTATACAACTGAATGTTTCACAAATGAAAAGTCGATGTGTCACGACCGGTTTCAGTCTATTTCAGACCATCTTCAGGTGTATGTACAGACATGGAAAAATCGACTTATATACTAAAATGATTAAAACTAAAGGAGAAGTGATCAGTAAAATTTCGTCGGTCACAGAAATTGCGAAGGTCACAGAAAGACCCTCAGCTTGTATGACGAATCGTGTTCATTCAATGTTCTGTCAGTGCTATGGCAAAGTGCAATACTTTCAGCTATTTTCGTGTACTTGGTTTTGTAGATTATCGTAAAATCGTCAAATGAATTTGGGCAGCCTCGCGTACAACTGAATGTGTTAGTAGATACATTCAAAAATCTTTTAGATTTAAAAACAATATGGAAAAAGATTCACCGTCAGGTAAATTAGCACTTCAAACTATTATAATGAAATGTAGTTATCAACATGTAAAAACAAGTCTTTCTAAATGGTGTGAGAATTTTAAAATTCCTACGAATGTGTGTAAATTAAATTATGAAATTGGAGACATAACACATGAAAATTATAAAGAAAAAGAAATTGAATGGAGACCATATTTAGTTAACGATATTCTTTCTTTAGCTTTTTGTATCTACAAATATAATAATGTTATGCAAGATTTAGTTGGTGAAGATATAACTACTAATTTGACATCCTCTGCTTTAACATTTAACGGTTGGATGAAAAGCGTACAAAATGACAATACAAATATTCATTCTCATATAGATTTATGGGCTAGAAATTATATTAGAAAATCTGTTAAAGGTGGAAGAGTTTCAGCAAATATAAGAAAATACATATCGCCATTTTGTAGCATCTTGTTACCAATATTAAAACAGTATTTACCTGGTCGCTGCGCTGGGGGGACTTTGTCCCTTGGTCGCTACGCTGGTGGGGCTTTGTCCCCTGGAAGTAATTTAATAGATTTAATGAAACAGTATCGAGATTTAGGAGATAAAACTGAAATTTGTAAGAAAATTTCAAATCAACTACTTGAATAAAAAAATGAATTTCTAATGGCTTTTGATGCAACATCTTTATATCCATCAGCTATGTATGATGAAAATTCAGAATACCCTAAAGCTGAATCAGCTAGAAAATTTCGTCAAGAAGAAGAGCGGGAAATAGTATATAAATTTAATACTCAAACATTTAGACCTAAAACTGGAATATTCTCTGTTGTGTTTCAATATCCGAATGATATGTTTTTCCAACCAGTTCCTATAAAAGATAAAGTTAAAAGTCAAAATAATAATTCTCATGTAAAACTAATCAGGTTTAGAAATGGTATATGTTATGATGTATTAACTTCTGTTGACATACAAGAAATTGTTAGATGTGGGGGAAAATCTTACATATTACTGATGGTATAATTTATGAAAAAAATTATCAAGTTTCACCATTTCGAAATTATATTGAAAAACTTTTTAATTTGAGAAAAAGATATAAAACAGAAGGAAATACTGTAGGTGATGAGTTAATTAAATTATTGATGAATTCGCTATATGGCAAAACTGTGCAAAAAGATATAACCACTAAATATCATTTATGGAATGAGAATACATTGAGAAAAAATTTCACTCAAGAAGTAAAAGATTATGAAAAATTAAATGATGAACAATATTTAGCGAAAGTAGAAATGGAAGATGATGAATTTCTCAAAACTAATATTGTAAAAGATGGGAAGACGTCATTCATGCCATCACACTTAGGTTCTTTCATTCTTTCTCACTCTAGAAGAATCATGAATAACTTTATTTTAGAAATTAATGGTTTCAAAGAAAAATACATTCATTATACAGATACTGATTCAATATATATTTCCAATGAGCTCTTTAATAAATTAGACGCTGCTGGATATGTTGGAGGAGAATTGTGTCAAGGGAAAAATGATTATGGAAATGGTGGAATTATTTTTGCAATGTTTATTGCACCTAAAGTAAAATACTGTATTACTGTAGATGAACAAGGGAGACTTAGTGAAAAGAAAACATTCAAAGGTTATTCACAAAACAAAGTAAAAGTAGAAGATTTTCTAAAATTATATTCGGGGAAAACATTATCGACTACAGTTAATAAACCATGGAAACGATCTTTAGAAACTGGAATTAGTATTCCTGATAAAAATAATAATACTGAAGAAAAAAAATTTTCTGGTCAAATAAATATTCTTAAACGTCAAGCACCTGATGAAAATGAAATTATGTTACCTTATAACGGAGAAGATATTCAAGCTGAAATATTTCAAACAATCATCTGTGAGAGTAATTTAAGTGATGATGATGACACGTGGGAATAATAATTTTTTTATTACATCTAAAAATTTTATAACATCTAAAAATTTTATAACATCTAAAAAATTTATAACATCTAAAAAATTTATAACATCTAAAAAAATTTATAACATCTAAAAAATTTATTACATCTAAAAAATTTATAACATCTAAAAAATTTATTACATCTAAAAAATTTATTACATCTAAAAATTTTATTACATATGAAAATATATTTATCGAATATTTTGGTATTTTCTATTAAGTTTTATCATACTAAGTTTCATCATATAATGTTTTATCAAAAGATAATTTAAATTTATTTTCACTAACTATTGATTCTTCATCATCATTATCAATTGATTCTTCATCATCATCATAAATTACACTTTTTGGTATAGGATGCCATTCCCTGATAGGATACCATTCTCTTATTGGAATATCTAACTCTAAATTACATCTTTTATCTGATAATAATATAATAGAGAAAAATATTGGTCTTTGATCTCTTTTGGAAAATTTAATAACACCACCATAATCTGAATCACTTTTAGTTTTTATTAAAGATGATAAAATTTTAAATTGATTAGATGTAAATCCTAATTTAAATTTTGTAGACCCGACACATAGTTGTCTAACAGTATCTTCAACTATACCATCATTATTATTTTCAATTGTAAGAAAATGAAATTTAGATAAATTTTGATTATATGTAGTATTAATATCATGTACATCAGTATGAGATATAAATTTTTCTTCACTTAAATTTTTGTAATTACTAATATTTTTATAATCTTTCTTACCATTTACACCATTTTCAGATGTTTCAGAATCATCTTTTATATTATCATCATCTATATTATTATCATTATTATTATAAGATTCTTTAAGATCGGGAAAAGCCCTAGAACCTTCGGTTCGTTTATTATGATTATGATTATGGACATTGTTAATAGTATAAGGTGTAGTCCACATATAAATTTTCTCTTGTTGAGCTAAACCATTTATATAAGATTTTAATAAATTAATATTTAAATTTGAATATAATCCTATATATGTATCATCATCATATCTTTGGGGCATTTCTAATGTTTCTTGTTTATAAATTGTATCTCTATAATAAACTTGGCATAATAATTCTTCATTATGTTTTTTACTCTCTATATGAATGTTATATTGGTTTTCATCGTCAACAAATAATCTTATTTTTTCTTTGGAAAAAGATTTTAATTTTTTAACTAATTCTTTAATATTAATATAATTAATAATTTTAGTTTCTATCCAATCAGTATTACTAATCGGCAAAACTGCTCTAATGAATCCATAAACATTATTACGTCCTATTATAACCATATTTTCTTTATTTAATTCTAAATAAGCTACATCATTATATTTGCTTACAATATCCATAAATTTAATAAATGGATCACCTGGAAATAAACAATAATTAGTTTCTATAGAAGGTAAACCTTTAGTCTGTTCTCTAAATATTTCGGCTTGTAATTGAAACAAAAGATTAACATCTATACATGGATTATTATTATTATTATCAAAACATTTATTATCAAATCCCGTTGATCTCGTCGAATAAGAAGAACAGGATGATGCGGACGAATATGATTTTTTTAAATTTGCTTTATCCATTTTTTTATTTTTATTAGAAAAAATTTTATTTTTTATTTTTATTAGAAAAAATTTTATTTTTATTAGAAAAAATTTTATTTTTTTATTGTTAAAAAAATGATGTTACCAAATGTTGGTGGAGGTGCATATATCCCGAATAATCGTGAATTAGAAATAGAGATAGAAAATTATATCATGAAAACTGGAGACGTTTTATCTGGTCCATTGCATCTTTCTATTCTTCCGCAACAAAATACAGAGTTGACAAATAAACAATATGTTGATACACAAATCAATGACTTAAAGGCAAAAATATATAAACGATGTTTTGGTTCCACTGATGAACGAATTAAAGTTGCTTAAACTTAATGACAAATCATTAAACGAAAAATTATTAAAACGTGATAAAAAGGATAGAGAGCTAGAAGCAGATATAGCAAAACTTTTTAAAAAGATTTCAGAACAATCAAAAATTTTAATATTACTTTCTATAAATTTAAAATCTGCAGTCATTAAAAATAAACATCAGATAAAAATGTTAAAAGAACAATTAGAAGATGAAATAGAAAAACTTCCTGAAAGAATTAAAAAAAATTTAAAGCAGTTACAAACTACATTCCAAAAAAGTGTTGATGAATTAAGTTCTAAAATTACTCAACAAATGAAAAAGATGAATAGAATAATAAATGAAGTAAACTCACTTAATGAAAAAGTTGATAAAATGAAAACTCTTAAAATCAATTTAGAAAATGAATTAAAGAAAAATTTACAAGAAAACTCTAAAGAAAATAAAGAACAGTTAGATTCTGTTAAAAGACACTAGATGTTCTTAAAATTAAGTTAAATGCTCTTAAAACGGCGTTGAAGATTAATCAGCAGAAAATGCAAGTTAATAGAAGAGAAATTAAAGTACATCACACGCTGCTTCACGCAATAGATAAAGTGCAACAGGCAATTAATAAAGTTATCTCGAAGTTGTTGTCCATTCACAAACGTAAATCTTAGCGTAAATATTAACGTAAATATTTTTTCCCAAAAGTCAAATTTAATCCTAAAAAATGCCTATAATTTATAAACACAATCTTAAACAATTTGCTTCAAATCAAAGAATTGCTCATGAACCACGTATGAATCCTGTTTATCATTATGATAATAGAGAAGCAGTCGGAACACAAAAGTTCCTAGGCACCGCAGGTGCCGTTCACACGGAAGGAGCTGGGATCTTCTCTGGTATTGGAAGTATCGTTAACTTAATTAAAAATAATAAAGATTTGATTACATCTGCTGCAAAAGGAGCAGCTGCTATAGGTAGTACAGCTAGTGCAATATCAAATGCTGTTAAATCTCAAAACGAATTAAAACAACTAGAAGCTATTCGTAAACTTAAGAATGATTCTGAAGAAGTAAAAAAATTAAAAAAACTTTCAGATGAAACAAAAAACAAAATTGCTAACATAGCTGTTGAGGGTGAAACCTTGAGGAGCGGAGCTCCGTCAAATAGTAAACATAATGAAAAAACAATTGAAGAAATGAGAGGTAATGGCGTCAGCAGCAACCTTCGGTCTAACCAGCAAAGCTGTAGCGGAGCTGGTCTAGCAATTAGTAAAATTTTTTTAGCAAAATTATATTTAGTAAAATTTTTTAGTAAAATTTTTAGCTATTTTTTTTAGTAAAATTTTTCTATGTGTGAGAAAAACAAAAAGTCAAATTATTTTTTATAAAAATGTCTTCGCTTATCGAAAATAAATTTAGATTAGACGATCCTCCGTTCGTCAGTTGCAATCAAAAAAAGAATGACTATATAAGAATTGCTATGAATCCCGGATCTTCCAGTAGAGTAAATACTGGAGGTGATTTAATTTTTGAAGTTGATAATCAGCAGAGTTATATATATCTACCTGATTCATTTTTACACTGTGAATATTCTTTATATAGTGATGCCAATTTTACAACACCATTACCAGATACCGATAATATTGCATTAGAGAATAATTTCTTTCCAAAATTATTTACACAAATGCGTTTAGATGTTGCAACTCAAAATATAGAAACAATAAGTGATTCTCCAGGTGTAATTGATACAATGCTTAGATTTGTAACAATTGGTGAAAATAATAAAAAGTATGAAATCGAAGGTTGGTTTCCTGATACTAATGATGGTATAATTGTTGATGATTTAACTCACGCTGGAACAGATGCAGCAGGAATTGCGAAAGATGTAGAAAATATTGCAAAACATTTAAATAAAACAAACAATACTGCATATAAAGAAAGACGTGAATTTAACAAGAAAAGTAAACAGACAGTAAATTGGTCATTGTCTCCATTATTCGGATATTTAGATTATGACAAAATATCATATCAATTAAAATTTAAATTAATAATTCATCGTACAGCAAATAATGAATTAATCTTTTTTGGTAAGACTGGAAAAGAAGCATATTTAAAAATTGATAGACTTGAATGGTGGATTAAGCATATTACTCCTAGTTTAGAGATTGAAACAGCTATTGCAAAAAGATTAAATACTAACAAACCAATTCCAGTAAATTTTCTAAAGCGGACTGCTAGTTCAGTAACTTTTTCCGAACAAAGATTTAACTGGCATTTTACTAGAACTGCGAATACCCCAAGATATTTATTACTAACTTTTCAAAGAAATAATTCTCCAAGTTTTGATAAGAACAATAATCTCTTCCATATTAATACAAATTCGAAGTTTGCAAGTTTCATTAAATCAAACCCGGTATCCAATTGATCCATTAAGATTCGATGATACCAATAATCAATTTATGGAAGGATATGATTCTTATCGAAATCTTTGTATAGAATTTGGAGTTGAACCACAATTAACTCCTGGAGATTGGAGACATTTATATCCTGTTTTCTGTTTCGATTTAAGTGCACAATCTGAAGATATTATCAAGACTGGTTGTGATGTAACAATTAATATTGAAAAAAAAGATTCCACAACTTCATTGATGGCTTATGGTTTATTGCTAGAAGATGTAAAATATTCTATTGAAATTCTTAATGGAAAGATGGTAAGGATAAGTTAATTAAAATTTTTTCATAACTAGAATAGATTAAAAATTCTTAACTTAAAATTTTTCATAACTAGAATAGATTAAAATTTTTTGGTAACTTAAAATTTTTTGGTAACTTGAAATTTTTTAATAACTAGAATAGATTAAAATTTTTTGGTAACTTAAAATTTTTTTATTAAAAATGTCGCAAGCGAAAAGTAATAATAAAACTGTTGAATTAAAATTACGTAATATTGTTGACAAAAATACCCCTAAAACTATTACGATTAACAAAAAAAAGTATTACATAAGTAAACCAATGATAGAGAATATTCAATTACAAGAAGAAAAGAATGGCGGGATTCTCCCATTAATTCCACTAATAATAGGTGGCATAGCAGCTGCAGGAAGTGTTGCAGGCGGGACAGCTGGTATTGTCCAAGCAGTAAATAAAAATAAATCAGAGAAGGCAGCATTAGAAGAACAAAAACGTCATAACAGAGAGTTAGAGAAAGTTGCTAGGGGTTGAAGGGACATCGGAGATGTCTTCCAGGGCTTCGCCCGAAGGAAAAGGAGTAGTAGATAATTTTATTAGTAAATTAAAATTAGTTGATGAAGGAAAACGAGTTCTTAAAAATATTCTCCACAATGTTGATGATTTAATTGAAATTAAAGAAACTAAAGATGGTTCTGGAATATATCTAAGTCCTAGTATGATTCGGTAATAACCTCAGGACCTTTGGTCCGATCGGCTAAAGCCTCTGAACAAAGTTCTATCCGGTAAAACATTTATTTTATCTTTTAAAATGAATTCTACAAATTCCGAAAATTTAATTAAATTAAAAATTGTTAATTTAGATTTATTGAATTATCTATTAAACAAAAATAAAAACTCAAACTGTCAGCATATTGGTGGTGACAAGAACAAAGTTCCATACCACTTCGGTGGTGATATACAAAAAGCATTAGAAAACTTTCCTGGATTTATTTGGAGTAAATATTCAAAAGAAAAACATCTTCCTGGGCATTCATATACCGGTCCAGGAACTCGATTAGATATAAGACTAGATGAGAATAATAATCCGAAACCAGGTGAAGAACCAATAAATAGAGTAGATGCCGCAGCTTACAGGCATGATTTAGCTTATCGAAATCATGATCTAAGTTCTCGACATGCAGCTGATAAGAAGATGATTCAAGAATTAGATAGTATTCAAAATCCTACATTTAGAGAAAAAATTGAAAGAATATTTGTTAAGAAAGCTTTACAACCTAAAATATTATTCGGTCAGGGTTTAAATGAAACTAATAACTCTGAGAGCAACGCTCGAACCTATGCGTCCGAAATGTCGAATGACACAAGCCGCTATGCGTCTGAAATTCATAAAGAATACAGAAGGCATAAATATTTATTGAAAGTAAAAGTATTTAATAAATATGATATTTGGAGTGCTGATCTTATTCATATGCCGAATGATTCTGATTATAAATACGCATTGACCGTTATAGATTTATATACACGATACGATTGGGTAAAGCCTTTAAAAAACAAGTGGTCTATCAGTTAAATATGCGTTTGAAGAAATCTTTAAAGAAAGTAATAGAAAGCCAAGGAAATTGTTTGTTGATAAAGGATCGAATTTTATAACCGAAACGTTCAGCCACTATTTGAAACTGTTTATTCAACTGAAAATGCAGGGAAGGCCGTAGTGATAGAAAGATTAAATCGGACGTTAAAAAATAAATTATTCAAGAAATTTACTGAGCAAAGAAATCAGAAATGGTTAAAAATATTACCAGGAATTGTAGAAGAGTACAATAATAAAGTTCATTCTGGTATTGAAGAAACCCCAAAGAATGCTTCTGACGACCCTGATTTAGTACGAAAGAAAATATTCGAGAATAATAATTTGAATGAGAGTAATCCGAATTTGCAGAAACTTAAGCCGAAATTTAAAATTGGAGATAGAGTTAGAATATTTAAATATAAGAATAAATTTGAAAAAGGCTTTGTTGGCTATTGGACTAAAGAAATATTTGAAGTTTGCAAAATAAATCAAACTTATCCGATTACTTATGAAATTGAAGATTTAGATAATGAAGATATCAGAGGCCGTTTTTATCAAAATGAATTACAACGAACTGATTTTTAATTATCATTATCATTATTATTGGAACTAACGTTTTTCGGGAATTAAATTCCCTTGTTAGGCGTAGCCATAGAACCTACGGTTCGTTCAATTCCCTTATTAGGCGTAGCCATAGAACCTAGGGTTCGTTCAATTCTAACATAATATCTAGAAATGGTACTCCTTCCTGTAATTTAAATAAAACATAAAGACATAATTGACCACAATAAGTAGTTCCCGGTTTTTGAATTTGAAACGTATTATAAATTCCATTGCCAAGTATTTCTCTTACTTCATTCGTAGGTGGAAGTCCGTATGAGTCGAACCAATAGTTCTCAGCCTCCGGGCGGTCAAAATAATAATTAGAACAGTTTATATTTCTATGCCCCGCTGACCAATGTACACCTTTTTCATCTGACGTATGAAGATTTGTTATGAAATTTATAGTTATTGATGGAACTTTGTTCCGGGAACTGAAGGTTCCTATTGGCCTATTTTTTAGGAATTGTAATTCGTCTCTCATTAGAACATGAAAATTCTTTATTCCTAATCGATTAGCGATTTTCTTTAGGTCGAAATTCGTTGTTGTCTGTGTTCTATATAATTTCAAAAACTCATTTATGTTGCTCATTTTATAATAAAAAAATTTCTTAAGGGACCCCTAGAAGTCAGAAGGGGGGGGGTATTGATTTAAAACTGTTCTCTAATGATGTCTTTCCTTACTACTTAGTCAGAAGGGGTATTGATTTAAAATATTTTTATAATGATGACTTTCCTTACTACTTGGGGGGTATTGATTTAAAACTGTTCTCTAATGATGTCTTTCTTTACTACTTATTCAATTTTGAAATGATTTAATTTAATCTAAATTTAAACGTTACATTGTTGCATTGTATTAGTAGAGTTAGTGTTTCGCACATCTTTTATCAATAGTAATTCATTACTCATCAATATGTGAAAATTCTTTATTCCCAATTGCTTAGCAATCTCATTTAAATCGAAATTTGATGTGGTTTTGTTTGCCGTATATTTTTAGAAAGTCTCTAATGTTTCTCATTTTTATAGAAGATAAAATGTTTCTATTATATTCCCGTAAATGAGAAATTAAAAACAACACATGGATATTTCAATTTGGTTACATCCACTTTGCATACATTCAATTTGGATACATTGAAATACATGTAAATTTGTCCACGTGTGGACAAGGTTTCATTGGATGAGAGAAAAATGACGTCATATAACAACATAATGAAAATGATTGAAAACAGAAGGGTTGAATAATCAATTATTCCAAAAACACTCATCTTGTGAAAGACACTGCTCCAAGATTGAAAGATTAGTTTTTAACAGTCGTATAGGAAGCGAGACTCTACAAAGAGTCTGAAATTTATCTGCCAGTTTTGCCAACTTCATTGCGAAGCTCAATTCAGTTCGTGAATAGTTAATATTGTGATGTTTTAAGAGATATGTGAAATCTCCTTTATTATTCTCACACAAGGATAATATATGATTGGCGTGTTTTCCAATAAAAATTTTACATGTGACACTCAAAAGATGGCTTTGCTTTTCGTATTTTAAGTGTTGTTTCAAAGAATTCACTGACGTTGAAATGTCCCCCGTCGGTTCTTTAAAATATTCCACTGATTCGATGAATGTATGACGTTCAACAACACTTTCCTTCAACTGTTTTGTAAATGTTTCGATTCTGAAGGGAAGTGCTGCTTCCTTCTTTGCCTGGCTGCGATTTTATGTTACTCTTTGTATGCTTTTCGAGCAGAACGTATAGCGTCAGGATTGAAGAGTAGAGGCGCTTTCTTCACTTGCTGGTCTATATACGAAAAGTATTCAGAATGTTTCTCCGATGGAATGAACAAATCCGCAATATTTTTGAAGAACTCTGGAAGTACCGTTGCTATGTTGGCTTGTTGTTCAACGACTGCTTGACTCATGATTGACGGATAAAATAGTACAAATCACTATGTTCAAAATATAAGAATAACGTAATTAAAGATAGCGGAACGATGAGAGCAAGCAGATGATAAGTGTTGATTGAAATAATATCACAACAATCTGAGCACACGATACAATGACAGACGAGAGAGATAAATGAAAACAGTACAGCTGGCAGATATCTTAACGTCATACGGGTGTGCTGACGCACTAACAAGACTTAAAACAACTTGCCTAACGTACAATTAAAATCTCATTGTTTCACAGAGTAGTAGCAGCTGTTTGTTCTTTCATACATTGTTTCCTTTCAAATGTTTGAGTTGGAGGACACAGCTCTTTACACTGAAATGCCTTTTATTTATAAATGCGAGAAGCAGATGTTCTCTACAATTGAGTGTTCATCTGAGTGCAAAAGCAGTAGATAAATTGTAAGAACGCCAGGAGCGGTCATGATTTGAGCAAGAAAATGATCATAATCACAAATTTGAAATTCTCAACTTTTATGATTTTTGGTGTCCTGAAACGGTCATGATTTTAAGGGTGAAAATTGTAATTCTCAAATTTGAGATTCTTAACTTTTCTGATTTTTTCGGTGTCCTGGAACGGTCATGATTTAAGCGAGAAAATTGTAATTCTCAAATTTTGAGGTTCTTAACTTTTATGATTTTCGGTGTCCTGGACCGGTCATGATTTTAAGGGTGAAAATTGTAATTCTCAAATTTTGAGATTTTGAAAAATTTGAAAAATTGGGTATTTTTAAAAACGCCCAAATTTGTGAATTTAGGTCTTCGGCCACGTGAAATTTGAAGTCTACCTAAATTTTTGAAATTTTTGAAATTTTGTTTTTTTTGAAAAAACCCCGCAAAAGTGTGACATCCGGCGCAAGCGAAGCGAAGCAAAGCGAAGCGAAGCGTCGCGCCGGATGTCACACTATATACTACTGCCCATGGCTTTGCCCTACCACATCATTCTGCTGCGACCTATGAGGCAGTGTTTTAATTTGTGCTTGAAAAACATCAAAGATGTTCTGTAGACGTCTGACTTGACACTTTTCTGCTCTCATCTGTTGTTAGGGTAGCTTCCCGAAAGTGCCTTCCATTTCCTCTTTCGTTCATAGATATACAGAATTGATTTCAAAAGCACTGACCTGATGGGGGAAGTGGACATCCGTTGACGACAGCCTGCTGGAGAAGGACGTAGACGGCGGTGTCCGAGACCCTTCCAGATCGATCAGCTTTGCCAGTGTCCGGATAGCTGGACCTGCTGATCGCCTGACGAACAACAGGAACGATGGCGTGATTCCAAACAGAAATGAACCATCTGCAATGCAATGACAAAGTTGAATGCACAGAATTTGGTGACAATAATATTCCAATAATATTTCCATTTGACTAATTCATCGCGGAGAAAAGTTGAGTTAGAGATATGAACTTTTCATGTGACAGGTCTGGCTGTTATCTGACCGTTGAAATTCGTGAGTTTCTTCTGCATTGCGTCCCCTGGCCGATCATGCAATCCAAAGAAAGACGAATATCTATGTCAATCCCCACCTCTTGCTACCATAGAAATTGATAACAGTGAGACCTCTAGAATTGAAGTAAAGCTTCATGCAATATACAAGTGGCGCGAAACTCGCATGCACTTTCACTTAGATGCACTTGTCAACGGCTGTATCATTGGGTTAGAATCAGTCACCTGTGTAAATATGAGCTCTTCATTGATGATTCATGCCCCAATATAGTTCCCCCGGATGTGCCCGACCTTGAGTCAATTTCCATTCTAGTCAACTTCAGATAAACAATCTATTTCTATGGTCAGGTGTGTCATTGGCACGAAGCGCCGGCTGTTTTTCTCATTACGCATTATTTTATGAACTGGTCAATAAATCGAAGCAGTGAGAAAAAGTCTGGAGTTTTACTTATTTCTACTGGATTTACTACTTTTACTTATCAACTGGTTCGTTCGCTTCTTGTCTTACGTGAAATATGCAACACGTTTCAGTCCAACAGGAATTCTACGTAAGTGACATATAAGAACTTGAGGGTCGATATACAATGCAATAACCAGTGAGACATAAACAGGCACGTCACACCTTTCAAAAAGAAGAGAGAAGATAGGATCTTACATGTTTCTTGAAACGAGCTGTATCGCCTACTTTCGTTGTATTCAAAGGAAGTGAGTCCCATTGCCATAACCGAGCAACATTAAATACATTTTTCATCACCGCTAATTAACATTGCTTCATCGTCGTTGTGAATGCTACAAGGTCCACTTTAACATTACATGGATAGCTTTCTTTACTTCTAAAAGCTAAACGACGGAACTCTGACCTCTATAATTTCACCCTAAATTAACAAAATGCTGTATATAGTCATGGAAAGTCGTTTAACATAGACTTCATCCTTGACTGGATAGTCATTTACCGTTGATATCATCATTTCAATTCCCTCATCGTATAATTCTGATCTACATGTACATACTACTCACTTGACCACCGCGTCCACAGATTTGCTGTGAAGTGGACACGAGACAAAGACAGACGGTCCAATCACAGCCTCCATCAGACCAAGTCGAGTAAGGCAGGAGACTAACCGCAACCACATCTCTTCAATCCAACGAACTGCCCGGCAAAAGAGAGGCTCAATGCGAGGCATGACTTCCACCAATCGTGTACGACGTGTCAGCAATCCACTGAGAGGTTCCTCGTCAACCTTCAAGAATACACACTGCAATGCTTGTCCCACGGAGCGCGGGATGTCGGCAAGTCTGCAAAATAGAAACTTAAGATGATATTTCTATGAATTATCTCAATCGATGACCTTGAAATCGCATGCAAGTTTACTTATATCTTTGATGATGACGTAGTTTATCTGCTTCAACATACGTCAAAAATGCGTGATAGAAAGTGTTAAAATCTTCTAGAAATTTAGAATCTATTTCAGCTTTGTTCACAAGCAAATGAAGCTGGCGGAATTTTATAAAAGGTCTGCTATTTGCTAAGTTCCCCGCGCTGTGGTCTTGTGGTAAGGTGTTCACTATGCGTCCCGTAGACCCTGGTTCGAATTTTGGTCGCGTCAAACCTGACTCTTATAATACCTACACTCTGCATTCTTACTAAACACTCAGCATAAAAAGAATGAGGGTGGGATAAATAACAACTCGGCCATGTGGAAGAAAGGCTCCTTGCCTAATGTGCTTCCGAGTATAAACAACGTTTATTTATATATTTGAGAGAATCCCATGGTGAAGAATTGATTTTCCAAACGTGTTGACTTATAAGAGACTAGTACAGTTGCACACTGAGGTTCCGACTAACCTACATATCTGAAAAACATCATTTCCAGAAAAGAAGATTCTGACGACTCAGACATCTATCTATTCAACACTCGTTCGGAGAATTCCATGGACAAAGAGAACCCGTGACAGATTATATACAACTGGAAGGAGATAATTTCTATTTAATTCACGGCTTCGGAGCCGTGGTCCAGCTAACTAAGGTTACGGCTCCGACTCTACCATGGCTACGGGTAGTTCCAGCTCCGAAGCCCTGATTTAATTACCTAAGAAATCGAAGATCGGCAAGTAGGCTTGCAATGTTTCCAATGGGACGGGCTTGCCGCACACAATCTCTCAATGATTTTTAGCATTCATGAAGTAAAGTTAATGTACACTGAATAGAAAGAATTCGACGGATGAAGCCTTGGATCATACTAAATTATTAGATTTTAAATCTACAACAGGAAAATGATCTTCTATAAAAGATATTACAGATAAAAAGAATATAAGTGAAGAAATTTTTATGCTACTCGGTTTCTATCTTCAAAGTCATAGAAGCGTCAGCAGATTTTTCTTACCAACAAATTTATCAGAAAACCTCTACTGAAGCCAGGATTTAAATCTTTACCAATATTTGATGCAATGCTTTGCTGAGGCTACATCGAAGCACAAGTGTCCATTTTTGTACCGAATGAAAGTATCTGCGTGCTCAACTTGAAGTGTCAGAGACGTGATGATTCATCGCATAGATGCTCGAAATGGCGCAGAGCACTTCAAAACGAAGATAATAAACATATTCACGAGCATGAAAGCGATAGGGAAGTGTAAAAACGACTGGCTCTCTGCATTACCAGTGTTTGAAATGATAATTTGCTGATATAAATCATATTGTCGTGTAGACATCAACTGACATGGAGTATGTCGACAAGAGACAATCACTGAAACTTATATGATGTTTTAAAGCTGTCATTAATCAAAGGTAATTGACATTCAGATGAATACATTCTTATGAAATCTGCTGTGTAACGTAAAAGAAAATTCTAAAGTGATTTATTATTCAAGAGCAAATTAGATGATTGAAGCAATCACTTTCTATCAGCTTGGAGTGATCATCTTCTTATCTACGTGTATGCTGTCCGATGCATTGATTTGACAGCAGAGTCGTTGCTCTATTTCATTCGGAATGTGGTCGATTCTATACTTCTGTTGTATTTTGTATGTTTACTTCTTCATATCGAAAAAAATAACGCTGCATTTATCAGTGATCAAATTTTATGATTATGTATCATTGATGCTACGGATCTGTGTGCATGCTACAAAAAGAACGATGCGTTCTGTTTACTTTTTTACTTCTTCTGTGCTATTATTGAGCATAGACTTTCCAGTGAATTATTTTGTAACGTCTTTCATATCATTGTTATAGAATTAACCTTCAATAGTGCGTTACTGATGTCTATGTGAGCAGTCATTTTTCGTATTGCACACTATTCTATTCAATTCAGTTTCTAACCTGACAAAGTGGACGAGATGTGTCGTTATAGATTATACCCTGGTATATAAGCGTTGAGCGCCATGAATGTGGTCTTGCGTATTTCGCATATGCCTGCATCAATTAAGTGTAATTAAATGTTTTCAAATCCACACAATATGTGAAAAGTTCCAGACGAATCACAGATGAAAACGTAAACTAAACCGATATCCAACTTCTATTTGAATAACCACTTTGATTAATCGGCTTAAGGACAGCTTTCGAAAAATACATTTCATTTTCAATTAGGATAACAAAATTACTTGCAACAAGTTGTTTTGACAACACATGCCTCATGCAATCCATTGAATCGCCTCTGTCTCAAAATTCTTTTAGTTACGCATCCGATCTGCATGAAATGTTGTGTATGGATTGAAAATACATTCATCGACATGTATTTGAGGAATTGTGACAATCGATCAAGTTTTGCATGTTGTGGGATATTTGAAAACATGTGGATGTCTTAGAAGTACCAAATCAATTTATCCAGACAGAAAGTATTGGCTTCAACATCAAGTTTCATTCTAATTTTGTTGAGGAAAGTTTGATGGAATAATTACTTGTTAATCGTCCTTGAAGGCTGACATGTGTCACGAATGTTGATGCTTATACTCTTCCAATCAGTAGAGTAGGAATTGCATCTTCTGACAAAGGCTATCCGTCTGGGTGTACGGTGTAAGAAGTCACAGCCCAGCGTGTTCCTCCCATCTTGTTGATGTGTGCTTCACAAGGTTTTTCTCCAGTCTCTACCACACAGGAAAATCCCCCATCCTTCTCCAAAAAATATGAGTACACTTTCGATTTTAATATGCGCTTTGGAGGATACATCACATACACGATTAACGTGAGGGTAAGAGGTAATGTTCTCAAACAAACTAGTATTTCATTTTTGTCTCTGATGTAACCTTTTAGGCGTAGGTGTCAGGGATGCGGAGTCGGAGTCCCATCAAATGATAGGACTCCGACTCCGGCCTGTAACTAGACCCGAAATATAATGCAAGCAAATCATTCATCCTCGTGCATAGCTGTCACTGTCTTGATGTCAACTTTCTCCATCAAACAAAAGTACAGAGACACTGCTACATACAAAGCTTGTAATAGTTGACGGAATAAACCGTGATAGTGAAAAAAGGATTGTCTTTTCACTCTGTGATTTAGTAGAGAAGACAAGCCTTCCTAGCCTCGATCACACCTGCGCGCCAAAGGTCACATCAGAAAATAAAATGAAATACTAGTTTGTTTGAGAACATTACCTCTGACCCTCACGTTAATCTTGTGTGATGGCTCTTCCAAAGCGCATATTAAAATCGAAAGTGTACTCATGTACTCATATTTTTTGGAGAAGGATGGGGGATTTTCCTGTGTGGTAGAGACTGGAGAAAAACCTTGCGAAGCACACATCAAGAAGATGGGAGGAGCCGAGTCGCATGCATCAAACTTCAAGCGGCATTTGATCAACTTTCATCGAAAATGATTGATAACTGATGCAGCAATGATCACAAAATATAGGTTCAGGTAAGCCTATAATGATCTATGATGTTGGCTACCAGTTAATTTTTCAAAAAAGGCTTTATGTACTTGCCACCCGCAGTCGGAGTCGGATTCCTATCAAAATGATAGGACTCCGCATCCCTGGTAGGTGTGATCGAGGCTAGGAAGGCTTGTCTTCTCTACTAAATTACCGAGTGAAAAGAAAATCCTTTTTTCACTATCACGGTTCATTCCCTCAACTATTACAAGCTTTGCATGCACTGCTGTCTCAGTACTTTTGCTTGACGGAGGAAATTGACATCTAGACAGTGACAGCTATGCACGATGATATATAATTTACTTGTATTAGGCCTATATTTCGGGTCTAGCTATAGGCCGGAGTCGGAGTCCTATCATTTGATAGGACTCCGACTCCAGCAAAACTGATAGGACTCCGGGACTCCGACTCCGCATCCCTGGCAGAAACTCTACCTTATTCCACCGGAACGTTCCATCGGGGATCATGAAAGTGACATCCATCGCCACGATTTATTCCCTAATGCATAACGGTGAGATAAGCATTTCAAAGATTTTGAAGATCCGTTTGAACTGCTGATATCCAAGCAGAAAACTTCTTGGATTGCGAAGTCTAAGGAGAAAGTATTTAAAGGCGTACTCTTGCTGATCATTTTATGTTGTACATTCTGACCATCATAACAAAAGCACCTGAAAATTAATCATGAAGTAAGGTACAAGAAGGATAGATAATGCAACAGGGCGATAGAGAACTTCGGGTAAGTCGACAAATAATGCTTCCTACCTAAGCCATGGATTTCTGTCCAAATGCAGCAATCTTGGGAAGAAATTAAGCGTTTTCTGTCTATGACAAACCGACAAACCAATTAGACAATGAAATTCTGTCTGTCGATAGTTCAGAAACGGTTTCAGAAATCATTGATCACGGGTGCGATATCTATGATTCATGCAACTCATACATCAAGGAAGTATTGTTGAATGCACAGAATTAGACAGGTCGTCTTCTGTTTGACTAGAATGGAAACATTGGAACATGTAACGTTAATGAAATGGCACAATCTGCTGACTAAATACCATAGCAATCGAACAATGAGCAGCCAGTTCAACATTAAACACGCCAAATTGTGCAAAGTTTCATTCACTTTTATCAACCCCATCACACAGCAAAGAGAGTAAGAGACACAGACGATGTCAAGTTCTACAGAGAAGTTTGTGAACGTTTTTTCGTGCGCCTGCTAACTTTTTTTGAAATGATCGGAGGGCCCAACATTATCGAGAAACTTTTGCGCAATGATCTGAATTTTTCGAATCTGAAGGAGTCGTGGCGATCGGAGCATTTTGAAGGAATTCACAGCAATCCGCAAGCGACGCACGACTATTTTTCCTATCTCTGTAAGCTATCAAAAATTTCGTTTTGCATACTTATTAAGTTCCTGCATGTGCCATTTGTTTGAATCAGTTTGTACTTCTAGCAAAGTGACACGATTAAACATTCTAATTCTGTGGTTGAATATCTCTATATCTAGTCAATGCAATATAAAATTTAACATTTTCTATGCTAATCCATTGACATAGATTTAAGCAGTGAATGAATTGAAGTAGCTTAACATCAGATATTCGACATTACTCTTTTAACATCACTTTCAACTAACTGTCGCTGATGAGTTATACTTCTGTGCCAAAGATAGTCATTTCATGGATGTCTTTGTTGTATATCTCTGTAAATCTATGCCCTGATTTATTGATATGGTCTGCTTTTTGTGTGGTCAATCGCAATGTCTATATGCAACAAAACCAATGTAAATACTCGTCTATACTGATTAAAAATGTCGTATAAACATCTTATTTAACATTGCTATAATGTCAGTTTGGCAGAGCACTGTGGTGACAACTCGGCCACACCACTCTCGAGTAAGCTCGCGCTCGTGTAATCGCTCGTGGTGTAACCTATAATTATTTTAAAGTTTTTCTGATTTGCGTGCAATAAGTGCGCAGTTTTACCTTGACGCGTTATTACATAATTCATCAAAGTCCGTAGACGTTTCCTCATTTCTCAGTTTAGAACTTTTGCTGACCTGCTTAGATCAATAATTGCTTTCTATGCGGCGTCTGCTGAAGACTGGTATTTATTGAACAGAGGCATACAGCGCAAATTTCCAAATTACGGTTGCTATTGGGGAGCTAATTCGAGAGTGATAATTATTATAGGACATGTAACGATCAATTCAGTTTCACAGATACTTATTAAATGCACATGATAATATTGAATAGCGGTCACTGAAATGTCATGAACCTGCATTGAGCAACGCATGATGTAATCAGAACGTTCTGAATGTATGAGAGAATATTGATTTTCCTAGAAGTGATAATATAAAGTCAAGCAGTTAGAAAGTCCTCAGGTTTTGTTATTGCCATTTGCCTTTTCTTTTTGTCACATTGAACTCATCAAGAACAAAGCGAATTTCAAGCCAAAATGATGCATATAGCAAGAATTATTCATTGAAGTTTGCACAGATCAATTTGCAAGTCTTTGTTTCCAAAAATGCTTGTTAATTTTAGGAACTTCATCAGTTCACAACTTCTAATCAAGTTTGCAAAGCAGTTTCACAGGCATAGTATCAGTGATTTAAAAGTGAGGCGAGGTTCTTCTGGATCTGTTGGCTGAGAAATGTGTGTCAAACATATTCAGATAATCGTCAGGAACTCCCCATCTTGAAGATTCCTGACGTTTCTCTGACTGACTTAGCTTGATCTCATGATCACTCTTTTCTTGTGCCCCCTGAGGGAGTGTGAAAGAGCGAAACGTTGGGTGTGTAAGCCCATGTTAGTGCTTTTACGCAAATCTCTCAGCTGAAAACCTTTAAAAAGACACCGCGCATTTTTGTAGCACTGGTACAATAAAAAGTCTTCTGTTTACGTCAATTAGTTTCACAGTTACATGTATTTCAACGTTGTGCTGCTTTTCTTGTGATGTCGATGGAAAAGGAGCATGTTTTAGAATGAAGTAAATAGAAAAAATTAGTTATTGAAACAAATGCTCCATTGACAGTTAGAACAGTCGATGTTTCTACAGGGCATCCAATTAACACATATAAAAGGAAAAAAGTTTCAATGTCCAATCTTTCATTCAAATTTACTTCAATTGTGTCTATTGTGATGCAATCAAGCATGAAATATAGTCGGATTGTCAAATAAACCATCTAGGACCACATTAATTTATGGGATATGCATCTCATTAGGTAGTTTTAGATATGGGACGCATGTGTAATTCAGCATCAAATAATTTAGGATCATTTCAGATCAAGCCGTCAGATGTAGAAATGCACTTGATATCAGTCGCATGAACATTCGTAATGATGATCGCGCGTTTCAAACTTGCAAAAGATGTGTTCCTCGAACCATGTCAGTCTTAGAACAGTCGATCATTAAACCGCTGTGAGTGAATTCACTCCCACCCGCCATTGAACGACATCAAATGTCTGTACTGATTGACAGAGTGATGCAAAACAGAACTGCTGAGTAATCGCGAAAATTAATAGACAGATCAACAGCACATTGTCTTCCCCGATAGCAATTTGTCAAAATTGAATTACTGCATGAACTACATAATACTATAGCGCTATATTCTTCGCAATGGAAATCGAAGGGAACAACGGTAATGTAAACAAACAATCAGCAAATAATCAATAAAGTGATAAGGAGACAAGTAGATAACTTTAATTGTGGGTTTGCATCAAGCTTAACCTGACGGAGTTTTTTGAATATCTTTTAAACCAAGCAAGGTATGTTCATCAGATTTCTCGTACCTTGCTTTCTACGTATTATGCAACTTTTGATTGAAGGAAGATAAATTTGGCTCAATACTTTTAGCGTCAGATCTATTTTATAATTTTAATGTTTGGAATATTCTGGCTGATATCAATGTATATTCACTTCTAATGTATATTGCGATACATATGAGTTGAGATTACATTTTGAATTACATCTTCAATAAGTTTTGAATTTGAAATGATCTGCTTATTATGTATGCATGTTTATATGATCATTTATTATTTTTGTATCTTTTAGTTCTGCATCGGATCAGCAATTATTGAAAATTTTCCGAATCATGTTGCTTTTAACCTCAGAGTCTCGATAAAAGTATGGGAAAATAATTATTTACATCTGTATGAGACAACTAAACACATTTCAGAAAATGAATGTGTTTTAATTGAAAAAATTGCTAGAAATTAATTTTAGCACGATTTGAGTTGAGCTAAAAGTTTGAATTATTTGACCATTGACGTCATCTAATACAATGATGTGATCTCATAACGATGAATCATAGAGTAGGGATATATCTGTAGAGTGTCGACTCAAAAAAGTATCTGTATACAGTGAAAATTTCTATATCAAAAGATTCAATTTCTTGCGGAGATTACGTTCTCGTGGTCCAAAAAATTATTTGAGCAGTTTTGAAAAAGTCAAAATTTTGCCAATTTATATACTACCGAGATGACTCCTCTATGTAAGTAGTATGCAACAAGCTCGATATCAAAAGGAGTGAATATTTGCTAATAGGCATCCTAACTAAGCGGAAATTAAGCTGATTATCAAAGGAAATTCATGATCCACATTATAATGGAAGTCTTCATGAAAAAGTCGACATCTTATTATGCTTTCTTGGCTGAAATTTCATATTTCTAATTCATGAAAGCAATAGCAGGTCATCGAATTGCCAATTCAACAAATATTGCCACTGCAAGACTGTCATGACACGGACAATCTGTAAAATAATATCATTTCCTTCTGCATTGCCATCATGATCACTCAATTCCGTTGTAATTTCTTCAAAATTGCGAATATTTGTATATATCACAGTTTGAAACAATTCCGACTGTATCTCCGATGAGTTCATTTAATAAAATCGAAAGTGTATACACATTGGGGATTTAATAAATGCGGAGTTACCACTCTACCTAATATACCTACTCTATGCGATGAATAATCATCATTTTATTAACCACTTTGAACAGATCTTTCGATTAATGAATAGTTTATTAGTTTTTGTTGTCATTTTCCATTTCAAATAGTGATCTAATAGAAATTTGTTATAAATTGGCGTTTCTGGACTTTGACTTTCACCTCAGCCAAGGAATGACCTTAAGAACAAAAAATGCTGTTTTCCTGAATCTCCTTTCAATGGTCTTTCGATTGATGTGTGGCTTGGCAAAATTGAGAGGGGAAATTCGCTTCCCCCCTTCAGTGGGGCGAAGGTTAACTAATCAGGGACACTCTTCAGGCTGATAGAGTAGACAGCGTTCACCTTTACGAATTGATTTTACTTCGTTTTGGATAGTGCTGAAATAAAGATCTTGTCAAAGGTCATACAAGGTAAGAAACCTGGGTGGTTAAGGTGGTTACAAGGTGGTTAACCTGGAAAACTATCATTTACAGATAGCAGCTTGCAAGGCTAGACGGCGAATATCGTGCTCTTTTATTGGATCTCACATCAATTTATCAAAACAATCATTGCAAGGAATGAATTCTGGTATCCGACCATTCGGTAAGCTAATCGAGATTAATTTTGGATGATTCTCTTGATCAGCTACAAAGGTATCAGCAGCTTATCAGGAATCAAGATTAATCTACTGCATAACAATTACTCATTCGCACAGGTGTACTCTTCGAAGCTGTTTTCTGCTTGCTGCATTCATGCTTTAGAAAATTGAAAGAAAAAGTTCTAAATGAAAGCGACATTTAGTAAAGAAATTTGACATTGAAGTAAAGAAAGCGGAAAAGTAACTGTGAGAGGACCCATAGTGAAATGAAATGCAATTCAACTTACAAGTACTTGTAAAACTTACAGTACTTACAGTTATAAACTTACAACACACAAGAAACGTCCACGTACTTAAAGCTAATGCAGCACTTGACCCGCATGTGACCGCTAAAAAATAACTACGATTAGTGTCAGAGCGGACACTTTTGTCCGTTTTCATTTTAAACCATTTTGTGATGTGCTTTATAGCCTATATATGTTCTTTTCATCTAAATATGATGTGTAGACGAAAAATACATGTATATCCAAAAGACGTGTATGTTTCCGAGCGAATCAATTCGAACAATGACAGCAAATTTGCGTAAGATGATCTTTGCAAACGAAATGATTGCATTTGTAGCATCTGACTGAACACTTCTTTCGTTCACCGTAATCACACCGCACACAGACACCACGTTTTTGGGATATCGGAGATGGTGTCATTCCAACAATAAATGTAGTGTTCAGATTGGGTGACCGGCGGTCCAGATGGTCTTGTAACAGAGAATTGCCAAGTGCCAACAAATACAGCCGACGGCGAAATAATTTCGTCGAGTTCCAATTCGGCTCAAAAATAGAATGAATGGCATAACCATTGAAAGCACTCAAATCCAAAATATTGGTAAAAAAGACAACATGCCACCGTCGACATTTGAATTTGGTGCTATAAGTGCCGATGCGCTCATCTGCGGCGTCGACACCGCCTTTTGTGTGATTGTAATATTCCACCACATCAGGTTTCTGAATGATCAATAGTAGCCTTGCGATGAGTGGTCGAGATAAGGTTGACAACTTTGTTCTTCTTCGCCACGTAGGATACTAAGAGAGTCGAGCAACCATTGCTTTGATTCACAGCCTGTACAGTTGAAAATTGCTCTCTTCTCTGGTGTGTTGCAAGTACACTTGGTAGCTCACGTCGGTTGGATCGCACTGTTCCCACGAGAGTCATGTTTGCTTCATGAAGCTTCTGAGCAAGCTGAACCGAAGTGAAGAAGTTATCACATGTGATGTTCCTACCGCTTTGTCGTAAATGTTCATCAGTGATAAAACAACATGCTGACCAAGCGGTACATCACTATCCCGAACGTCGTCCTTGCCGCAATAAAATTGGATATTGGTGCAATAGTAGTTGTCCGAATCGCAGGCAAGCCAAAACTTTAGACCATATTTGGCCGGTTTAGATGGCATATACTGAATGTAGCGACATCTTCCACGATACGGATATAGCTGTTCATCCACGGTAACCGATGGTCCTGGAACATACGCCTGTTGACTGTGACTTACAAAACCATCCAATAAAAGACGCACGGCTGCCAATTTGTCACGAGAAAGTCGTCCTTGTCTTGTCTCAACCTTGTCAAATCGCAGAATGGAGCGTATCAATTTGAATCGACGTAAACTCATTGTTCGGCTGAAAATAGGTCTACCGTGTATTGGTGACCACAATTCATCGACACATTCCCCAGCAGCTCGATATGTACCTCGGAGAATCAGCAATCCAATAAAGGCCTTCATCTCACATAGATAAATTTCCGTAAATTGAGCACCTTTCATCCTTGTACCTTATCTATTGGTTTCCTTGACCATCGTTTCAATCATATCTGAAAAACAAAAGCGCAATCGATTAGAGATGCAAAAATTATTGTGCATAAATAAGGCTATTACCTACCAGTGCTAAAGAAAATTAGAAAACTATCCAAAACCGGATTATCCCGTAGACGTTGAAATGCATACGCTGTTAGGCCTGGAGCTGGACGCAGGATGTTCTCTCTCGATGCTCTCCCAGGAAATGCAGCATTTTCGTCTATCACAGACCATTCTGTATTATTCCTGCCGATCAAAACTTCAACGGGTGTAGTGTTGTCTGAGACGCCATCACCACCAATGTCCGGCTCATCATCTTCACCACTGTCACTTGTCACGTCACCCATAGGATCATCGTGAGTAGAAGGAACTTCAACTGATACATCATGAAAGTCATCATCAGCTGCTATAAAATCATCGTCCTCCTCTGAATCACTTTCTAGGGCCATCAGTCTCATGGCAATCTGCTTTGCAGCGCGTGACATCTTGCGAGCAGCTGTGAGTCCGAAGACAATGATATTATGCGTACAAGATGAAACACAAACAGCGTCGAGTCAGACGGAAAACATTCTTCAAATTAATTGGCTTCGTCTATCAAATAACATCAATGGACGAAACACAGAATGAATCACACGCACGTGCTAAAAATACGCACACTCTCGTTCGTCGTGTTTCTGTCAATCGATGAATCAACCATAGAGAATTAACTATCTTGGAAAGGATGACGTTATCATCTCTATGAATTAGTTTATTTCACAATGAGACAATAGCTTCGGGTCGTGAAGATGTTTGAATCGAATGAAAATGACTATGTATGAACGGACACTTTTGTCCGCCTTGAACCGCAACAGGTTATTCTGCTGCTGATCGCATTCTAATAGATCAAATCGAAAATCCATTTAGCATGAATATCTACCTCACCATAGGAACAATGTCACATGATATCACGGGCGGATAAGCTATCGATCATGAAAAAGAGCAGTTTGAAAATCGTTAACGGACACTTTTGTCCGCATGATCACATGCGGG